>CM034315.1:86245414-86568331 GCA_019925795.1 Dendrobium chrysotoxum | reverse complement strand
ACCATGGAAATACACTACAATCAATTCCTTCTTGTCGCAATTTTTGAACAATCCGTATAGCTTCTCTGCACTATTCTCTATCATCAAAAAACACTTCTTATCACCTTCAACTTGATATGTTTCATGACCTTTCCCTGCAACAACCTATAAAATGTGTACTCCAAATTAAAAGTTTGAAACTGGAATAACAAAGAGCTTTGCAGGAAATGTAAGCCCTTCAGATGCTAAACCAGCAGTAGAAAATCATGTGATATTATTTAGGAAGGTAGTTAAGAAAATTTTTTGAGTTTAACAGAGCATGACCAAAAATTTAGAAGGCTGACTCTGTTTAGAAGGCAAAAAAAAAAATATATTATAATTGTAAGCACCAAATTTGATGAATATGAAACAAGTAAGCTTGGAAAATCAGTTTGACAAGTATAAGGAGCTTACAACTATATCTTCAGCCTTTCCCATGGCAATAGCAGCTCGCAGAGCCACTCTTCTGTTTTCATGAACAAAGATTCTATGATAGTTGGGAAGGGGAGGATAACAATCACTTTCCCCAACTTGCAGATAATCGTTTATCGTCCAGCCAACGCCATCCAACATATCATCTAAGATATCCACTGAGGAATTGCAAAGAAAGCACTTTGAGAATCTAGCATAGCAGTTCATAAATTAACAATTGAAAAATTGTCTGAATTCAACATGATTGCATTAATTTAAAGAAACAGTACTCACAGAAATACTAACTTGGATCTTCGTTCCTTGGATTGTCGGATGTCAGAATAACCAGGTCACTCTTTTTAGCTGCAACTTGCGTCATCAATGGTCTCTTCCCCTTATCTCTTTCTCCTCCACATCCAAATACTGTAAGGGAAATAGCAAACAAAAAAATTTACAGTATGTCATATTCTAGATTACTAATGTAACCACCATTATCGTGTTAATTCTGCAAAAAAAAAAAAAAAAAAGCCTAGAAGAAGTCATAAAAAGTAGAGGAGTTTTTCTATCGCTCTTGAGAAATCATGGCGACAAAAGTTCAAGCCTACTTTTCCTTTCCTTCCACCATATCAAAGTATAACTTAATTGTCTTTGTAAAGATTCATTGAAATTTAGCATTGTAATTACATTCTTGGAATTCTCAATCCTGTGCTCTAGTATAAAATCAAGAAACTAATCCTGGTTGGTAGTAGAAGCACATAACCAAACTGACTAGATGAATTTTCCATTTGGAGCTCTGAAGTGGCACAAACCCTTATATGTGATGGCTGAAGGATCCATCAAGATCTGATAGGAATCTTCTATTTATAGATGTCAAGCAGACACCATTCTTTTCAGGGAGATCATGAGAGATAATTAACTGGTCGAAAACCTAACATTTGGTTGTTTGAGGCTAGAAAACATGTTTTAAAGGTCATTTGGCTGTATGTAATTAGAAATCATACAAAAAACTTCAAGATTCCTAAATTGATTTCATTTTTCACACACAAAATGAATACAAAATGAAATCATGCAAGGAATTTGCACAACTCATGATTCTAAAGCGAAACTAGTATTATAGAATCCCTAGAAGTTGCAGTAGTTTATCTTTTAAAAACACTGATCAATTCAGAATTTTGATTTCTGTAACTTGCAAATCACTCCAAAGTAGTGCAGCATGAATAGAAAATTGAAATCCATTTGAAAAAAAAAAAAAACACTTGAAGAAGAGATGAATTTTAGTTAACTAATCTAGCTTGGTAAATCTTCAGGAAATGGACAGGAAATCATCATACCAGTGATAACACGCTTTGACCCTAGCTCTCTCACAGCATCCAACAGACGAGATAAAGCATCCGGTGTGTGCGCATAGTCGACAATCACTGGAAACCCTTGATTTTCATCAATCAATTCACACCTCCCAGGAACCCCATCCATCTGTTCTATTCCTCTTACAATTGCCTCCAGTGGCACATCCACTGCTATCCCAACTGAAACAGCAGCAAGAATATTGTATATATTATACCTTCCAATTAATTTAGAGCAAATCTCCATAGTCCCTTTAGGTGTGCCCACCAAAATTCTGGTCCTAAACAATGACAGTTCAAAATCAGAGCCCGAACATCGGCATCCTTGTTCTCCATTCCAAAAGTCACTAGAGGAACATCTGGATTCCCCTTAGATAAAAAGTAATAAGCATTGGGGTCATCAACATTCACAACTTTCCTGTTCTTTTCAGGATCAAGCATTCTATCAAACAGCTTCCCCTTGCTCTTTCTGTACTCATCTGTGGTACCATGGAAGTCTAGGTGATCTCTGGTAAAGTTGGTAAACACTGCAACATTAAAATCAATCTCATTGCACCTTCCTAAAACTAATCCATGAGAAGAAGCCTCCATCACAACAGCTTTAGCCCCATTAGCCACCATCTCTGCCATTAGCTTTTGCATTAGTAAAGCATCAGGGGTCGTATTGGGAGCTTCAAGCTGTTGATTGCCGTGAATATAGTAAGCAATTGTACCAAGCATCCCAGTTTTGGTCCCCATGGCCTCGTATATGGATTTTATCAAATGGGTTGTGGTCGTCTTACCGTTTGTTCCTGTGACTGCAATTACAGAAAGCTTCTCCGAAGGACGGCCGTAGAAAGAAGCTGCGAGATTAGGGATTGCCCAATGGGTGTTCTCCACGGTGACGATAGCTCGGCACCCCAAGGTCTCATCTTTATCGAGTTCTCGTTCAGACAACACGGCCATGCTCCTTTGCTGATTGCCTCCGACAAGTAATCGTGGCCATCCGTTTTGGTGCCGACCCGGCAAACAAAGAGATCGCCGGGAACAACCTTTCTGAAATCGTCCTGGATTCCGGTTATGCGGGTGTTCATATCACCGTAAATGGATAAAGGAGTGATTTTGCTCTTTTTCAGGAGCTCGCCGAGGGTAATGGGCAAAAAGGGTTCGTGGATGGAAGGCATTTCGAGGATTTCTTCGTCGGGGAAGAGAGTGAGGTCCTGCATTCCATAGGGGTTTTCTTGGATGGTCTTTTTACTCTTATTAGGCAGGTTGGGAATGGAAGGAGAGAAAGGGCTGAGGAGAGATGAGGTGAAGCTAGCAGTGGGCTTGTTCTGCCCAGCGGAATCGGAGGTGGCAGAGGTAGGAGGAACGAGGCGGCGGATGGAAAAGGAAGGTTTGGGGCATGGAAAGAGAGGTGTTGAGTTGCTCGGTAAGGAGAAGGAAGAGAGGAAGACAACTGGGATCGCCATGAGCTGTTCAGAGAGTGAGAGTGAGAGAGAGAGAGAGAGAGAGAGAGAGAGAGAGAGGAATGGGAGTTGTGGAGTGGATTGGTGAAGGTGGCAACGGTATTTATGGTATTTTGAGCAGAGGACCGTCGGAGGGGAGGCCGCAATAATGTTTTTGGAAATTTCTAAACTTCATATTTTATAATAATGAAAAATATGTTTATTTATTTAATATTGAGTTAAAAATACTATTTATGTATTCAAATATAAAAAATTAATATATGTGTTTAACACATAAATATCTCGAATATTAAACTTTAATTTTAAAATATATTATATAAATAATTGAAATTAAATATTTTTTATTATTTTAAATTTAATTAAAATGTATTTTTAAGATTTACCATACACTAAAAAATATATTTTGGGAAAAAGTAAATTGTACCCTTATACTAGTAATAAGTAGAGGTATTGTAATACCCTTTAGTAAAAAAAAAAAATTAATCTTTAAATATCAAAGCTTTTTTTATATAATAATTAAAATTTCGTTAAAAAACTCTAAGGTTAAGTATGCGCATGCCGGAGCAATCTTGGGATAGTTAATCTTCTGAGAAATTACACTAACGGAATAAAGCCGTGAGACTATTAGCCTAACGCGAACAATACATGTTATTCATAGAATATTTTTTTATAGCATTTTGCTCAAATTATAATATTGTATAGTACTCATTGTTAATTATAATATTATAAACTTTAATTGAGGAGTCCTAAAAATTTTTTTAAAGAAAATTGACAAAAAAAATTCAATTTGACCTATCATGTAGATTATTTTTTTGATAAATCCTTTGACGAACAAAATTTTTTACATGTATATATTTTTGAAAATAATTTTAATTTATATAAGAAATATATTTTATCATGCATTTTTTACATGCACTTTTTTATGAGAGTATACTAATTAATATATAAAATAATCCATACTTATATGAGAATATGATAATTTTATTTCATACAATATAATAAAAAATAATATTTTTATATTTTTACCATACCGATTTTCATTGTAAATTAATTTTCCATTTTAAAATACAAAAAACTTTAATTGAAATTTTTGAAGTAAAAATCATATAAAGCATCCTAAAGTTATCTTCTTGAAATTCATGATCAGAACAATAATATATCTCTATGTCATGAAGAAATAGAGAAATTCTCACACAATGCAAAATAATAATAATAATAATAATAATAATAAAATTATTAGTCAAAAAGTTGAAGAAATAATTGTAAAATTAGAAAAGTGGCATAATAGCTTGAGTGAATCAGCTAATTATTTTTGGTATCTTGTAATGTGACATGAATAATTAATTAGTTATGAAGGTTCTTCTGTTGTGCCCATAGTACTTTTACATTTAATTATTGCAAAACATATAACTGAATAATTGATTTTTCCTTAATTGTTAAGTTTTTTTTTTGGGGACATTAGGGGATTCGAGCCCGGCTGAGATGGGAGAAACGTATCGAGCCCGGCTGAGATGGGAGGAACATATCGAGCCCGACTGAGATGGGAGGAACGTGTTCCGTCGACCACTCGACCGCAGACTCGATCTCCTTAATTGTTAAGTTAATTATTGACTTGTGTAAGGAAATTTCATGTCAAATGTATCATTTTTTATTTTTTTAATTTAAGAAAAAAATAAAAAATGGTACATTTGTCATGAAATTTCCTTACGCAAGACAATAATTACAAAAGAAGCCTCCATAATGATATTCATTCTTTATTGGCATTAATAAATAAGTTATTTTAATTAGTATTATGAACAATGTTATGCAAAGTTGGTGGTATGGGGCTTTAAAAGGAAATATTTTTAAAGGTGATGAAAATTAATTACATGTGGATCTTATCTTTGTAGTTATAGATAAGATGAGTTTGAATGATTTTTCAAAAATTGTGAACTTATTCCCCTTTGTAAGGTAATTGTGGGCAATAATTAGTGACTCTGGATTCATAAGAAACTTTGTCGAGATCCTTACTAACTCTTTTTATTGGTCGACCTAATGCAAGCACCCACTTTCTACCGCCATCTCTTCGTGTAAACCATTGATCGCTAACTCTCCACCTCTGGCCTACTTAGGCCTCGTTTGGGACGGCTTTCTTGTTACTTCTTAAAACAGTAAAAAAATCGTCTCAAACGAAACCTTTTTGACTCACCATGATGAAAGTGTTATGCTTTATTTCTTACAAACTGCTAACTTCACATAAGATAGAAAACTGCAAAGTCATTCAGCCTTGCATATGAATATTAGGGTTTAACCTCATTTCTGTTTTGCAACCTAAAAATTTGATACTTTTTACATGTGATTGCTCAGCACATAGTCCTTTTTCTTTTCCTTTTGGTGAGAATTCAAAGATTAGACCTTCATTCTGAATTTAGATCTCTTCTGACAGTTAATGTCACAATCTTCATTATCATATTCATAATTTTTTTAATATAATATAATTCTGATGACTGTTAACATCTTTATATAACTCAGATGACTGCTAACATACTGACAGACTTCACTGTAACATATTTGTTAATTAGAGCAGAATAACAATATCAATGTTGAGGCATTAAGCTGTAAAAGAGAAATAATGATTGCAAGTTGTGGCACTTATTTATTAAATAGTTATCATTGCCAAAGCCAAATTTCATTGCTTTTTATATGACTCATAATATATGTAATTAATCATATATTTATATCATTTATTTGCTTGAAGAATATGGTTGAAGATTTATTTCGGATGAAGTTACTCTGAATGAATAATAACCTCTTGTATTCAGTGACTGCTCGTTCGACTTTAAATCATTTGAAACTGGATTCGAACATGTTCAAATTTGAACATGGTTTGAACCACGGATCAAAATTGAACTTGTTCGAATGGTGAAGACCCCAAGTTCGTTCTCGCAAACGCCTTGTGTCGTTCAAAACGCCACCATCAGTAGTTGGAGCTCAATGGGGAAGGCAATGACCGAATGATGAGACCTACTATGTGTCAAAAGAAGCGAAGTTTGCGATAGACTTTTATAACTAGTCCATGTATACAAGAGTAGTAATTTCATCGGAGATAAACATTTATAATATTCTCCAAGAAAATAAAACATCGCAATATTTGACCAATTGTGCTTATGAGAAATTAGTCCCTCAGTTCTAGCAAAACAAATTTGTTTTTAAAATTATATATATATATAGGCATCAAGAATGTCTTCTCTTACCACTATCGTAAGCAGTCACTGACTCACTGAGCAAGTTGCATAAGAGAATGAGTGTTTTGTTTCACTTGGTAAGTGCCAAGCCATCAGCATTACTGGAGAATGAAACCATGGATTCCTGTCAACATGTGAAAAATAGTAAAAAGAGTTTTGGATGTGAATAATCAGCAGAAAATCAGGTAGAAATTATATAATGATTTCCTACAGCTGATAGAAACCCAAAATCCATTGGTTAGAAAGAACATGTAATCATATAAGGTTTGTATACATAGATAAAAGATTTTATTTCAAATTATATATCATATCTTGCATGAAGTGAGAAATTGTAGATAAATTGGGAAATAGAAAAAAATATATGAAATAAAGTAGAAACTACAGTAGAAAATTAGATTAAAAAAGAGGTACAAGAGCAGTCTGGCATGAAAAAATGGCAGATCGTTGAGATATGCCACCTCAAGAAAAAATTGCTTTTTAACTCTCCGTGTAGTGTAAGTTCTTATTTTGAATGGTCGAAAACCAAAAGAGCTGGGTAAGCCAGTTTATGCTTGAGTTATAGACTTACAGATTTGAAAAAAAAAAACCAGGAAACAGAATATAGTGCAAATGAGAGAAAGACTAAAGGATAATGGAGAAATGAGATAAACCATTTCTGGCATGAATATGGTAAAAGGAATTTATGTAATACATAGATAGGATTCGAAGGCCCGAAATAGAGGTCTCCAATATGTTTTGCTTTATTTTCATATAGTATTATTATTATTATTTAGACCACTGAAGCAATGGACTTCAAAATAACAAGCTGACGCATGAAAACATTCGAATATAAGTGAATGCGGATATCTATTTTCATTGAAATGGGAAGACATTTAAGATTTAAAGATATCTCAACAACCCATAATAGTAAAATAAACCACAGGAATTGAAATACATATAAAAGATGGAATAAGTTGAAGTTTGATCATATTTACATGGATGCAATTTGCAAGGACGGATAATCTCAAATAATCATCCAAGAGTTAACTATGTCAAACCAAAACTCCATCATAGTCAATTATGACATCCAAACCCATGCTCAATCACTAGTCACGCCGAATCCACATGCACTTCCAGGCATGAAATTGCATCCTTTCAAATTTAAATTTATATTATAATCCTTAATAATTCTTCTATTTCATTTGCAATTATAACCCCTCTTTTATGCCTTGGCCTATTTATTCTTTATAAGGTTTAGCATCACCATAAAAGGTCTAAACAAAAGTATCCCAAAGTAGTTTGATCCAAATCATTACAGATTTCAGAACATTTAAAATATAAGATTTTGGGTAGTTTTGTAAATTCCCAAAATTATTAGCCTTATTATGTAAAAACTACATTCATCCACCGACCATCGCCTTAGTGTGATCCAAGAATCCTAATTGCCATCATTGTTCATTTGTTTGTCCAACAGTGTGTGGGCTCCGAAAATTCGCGCCCCGGCCTCCCTTGCTGCTTTCGGGAGAGTTTTAACGAATTATGTTCCGAGGTAAATTTTTAGAAGGCAAATTGAATTTATAGATAAGACACTACCCAGAGATTTTGCCCTCATTTTACGAGAACTTTAGATCTGAGTTCTGGTTTCCTATAGGCGCAAGCCTTTATAGTTAATTACCCCTCCCAATAACGAGATAGAACTTTTGATTAAGGCTAGTCTTCAATTAGATACGTAGAGAATATATGTATCTGGCATATAGTAGCAACATGAGTTTAGGTTTGAAGGTTTGATATTTAAAATTAGAAATTTCACTATCTTGCACTTAAAGCGGATGGTGGGGGAATAAATGATGGACCCGATCAAGATCCCATGATTCCGTTATGCCGGGTCATCATGGTCCCTGGTCTACTTAGTCAGAGGAGGTAGTTGACCCAACATGACAGAAGGATCTTTGTCGGCAACCATGGGTTGCTTTGTCCAAGTATATCTTGTAGACCTGGAGTGGATATTTGTCTAAGGGGATAAATTTAAATCCACCTAAGCTAACAAAGGGCTTTGTGCCCTATCGATGTGCCCTATCGATCATATCCTATTGATTCATATCTCAAAGATTTAATGTCATTAGGGAGTATGCGGGATTTGGCCATGACCGTATTATAGTGGTGCCACTTGGCAGCCAAACCACCCGGTTCGGCCTCGGTCATAACCATTTACTTGTGGTGTTATTTGGCAGCGAAACCGTCGGTTAGAGGACACGTGCCACGTCATTACTGGCAAGAGACTGTTTGAGAATGAATCCTAATAATATTTTTCGATCAACATTAGCTTTTTGTGAGCTGAAGTGTATTTTCAAACTTGTCCACATCGACAAATCATTGCGGAGGGTGGAAGGATAGTTTTTTCTTAAGTGTTTGATGATTTATTTTAATTTAACTATTTTAGATTCTTGGTAGTTTCGGAATTTTGGATTTTATGCGCATTTGGGTGCATTTTGAACATTTGGAATGAACACCTCCGGTTGAAATCTACGTTCAACACGCCATCATCGAGGTATTTATGGGCAATTGCATTTATGGATTGAATCTTGTTGATTCTGTTTACTTGTCGACAGAGGGTCGGGTTTTTTGTAGGCTTTATGCTTTATTGATGAATTTTCTTGATTATAGGCCTTGAAGGCTTACTAATATGAAAGTATTAAAATAAATATCTTGGTTGACGTCATAACCGTATATTTGTTTGATAGTTCGAGCCGTGTCGACTCCTTATCTACTCCATAGAAGGATCGAACTCGAACTTGGACTTATCATTTGACCCGCGCAGCATCCTCAGACATCACGTGTTACCCATAACACGCTCGTCAAGGCCCATACGGGTATTTAGGAGGCATTTTGTAATTATATAGTGAACCTTCTCAACTCTGTCTAATTGCTGATAGAGGATTGAGTTCGCAGCAAGTTTTGTAACTTTGTCAGTGAATTTCATTGTTATAACCTTGAAGGTCTAATATGAACTATAAATAAAATATCATGATCGAGAGCCGCGACCGTATATTTATTTAACAGTTCGAGCCGTGTTGACTCCTATCCATTCATGTGGAATGATCGGGCTCAAATTTAAATTTATCATTTGACCCGCGCAGCATCCCTAAACGTACGTGTGTACCCGTAACACTCTCGTCGGGGCCAATGCGTTATATATTATTGTATGTATATAGTTAATGTGCTTGCATGTGTATTTATATGTTTGCGTGTGTATATATAGCAATACATATGTGAGGGCATTTTCTTGAAATATTTGGTGCTGATTAGATGTGTGAATGATCAGTATTTGGATATACTGCACAACACTCTATTTAGAAGCCGTAGATACCTTTTGTCCGCTTATATGAATGTTGCGGATTCGATGGTGTGACACTATGCTATAGGTTGTCTATTATTTTGTATAGATAGGTTGTCATACACTAACGAGTCTCCTACACCTATTCATAGATGCTTGTATTTATTATAGATTCTTGATTCTTGCTCGTAGTTGTCAAGTAACATGTGTACCAAGTGTATTGCATTCACCACTGGATCTTCCATGCATGTTAGCCGACAAGTTGCTACATTTGCCGTAGCCGTTATTGCCAACAAGTGTTTGCATCTACCACAGTTCTTGCATTTGCTTATGAATGATATGTCGAATGTATAACGGGTCTCCTTCAATAGCTCATAGGTGTTTATATTCGTTGTAGTCATTTGTCATTTCGCTCTTGGATAACATTTAGTATATATAACGGGTCCTCCTGCAAGGGCCCATAGACACTTGCATTTGTTGCATATCATTTGGCTTTTGCTTGCAATGGATCAATCTATTTGCTCAACATTGAACGGTGACCGATCGTAAAGGTGTTGTAGCATTCATTGCCTTCTGCTACGACAACTTGTAGGTGTATAGATGTCTTGTATGTATAGCAGATATATCGTTTTTGCCTACAAGTAGCAAGTCGCATGAGTATCTATATTCACCAGGAACATTTATATTCATTACATCTTAAATCCCTCTGCATATGGGGGAATAGATGTATTAGCTGATGTGAGTGATATGCCTCAAGTATTATCATTTGTAGGCAACTTATAAGGCGTCAAGGATTCCACATGCTTGCTTGTCATTACTTGCATGATCCAATGCGCCTGTTTGTATGTTGACATTGAGTGCAAGTCTTTTGGCACTACCTGTGATATTTGCATTTATTATATTTCTTCTGTATCTTGCTCGTGATGTATGTGAAGGGTCTTCTGTAGCGACCCATAGGAGCCTGTATTTGATGCATATTTGTTAGACATCATATGGTGGTTAATCGTAAGGATGCTGTCGCATCCATTGCTTATTGTTATATAATTTGCAGGTGTTTATTCATACTGTAAACACACTTGATTATTTGCAGACGATGCATTCATTTGCATGTTGTTATTGACTGCTAATTAAACTATATTCCTTGTCATCCATTTCTTCATGTGTTGATTGTCGTCACTCGTAGAGAGTCATAGTATTCATTCGAATGTGAATTGACATTGACTATAGGAATGCCGTCGTATTTGTTCTATGTCAAATCCTCTTACTTATAGGTGGTAGATGTATTTGCTCGCCCTTGTGTTGTAGTAGACTATACGAATACCTTAACACTCGTTGCATGCTTCTGTATATATATGACTGATATGAAGACCACCGTCAATTTCAATCTTGTGGCTTGTGAGCTCGAGTGTATTTGCTTATATGTTGAATTTTTGTTGATGATGAAGACGCGCTACATTCATCTGTATATCTTTCTGTGGCCTCCGAAAATTCGGCCCCGGCCTCCGCCCGTTTTGCTTTTTTTTTCGGGGGAAAGTTTTAACAGAATTAAGTTCCGGGGTAAATTTTGGAAGGCAGATGGGTTTGTAGATAAGACACTACCCAAAGATTTCGCCCTCATTTTGTGAGGACTTTATGATCTGAGTTCTGGTTTCCTATAGGCGCAAGCCCCTATAGTTAATTACCCCTCCCGATCACGAGAGAGAACTTTCGATTAAGGCTAGTCGTCAATCAGGTACGTAGAGGTACGCATCTGGTATATAGTAGCAGCATAGATGTTTGAAATTTAGAGAATTTGGGAATTTCAAATATTGAGAGATTTGGAAATTTAATATTTAAAATTGAAAATTGCACTATCTTGCACTTAAAGTGGATGGTGGGGAATGGATGATGGACCCGATCAAGATCCCATGGTTCCGTCATCCCGGGCCATCGTGGTCCCTGGTCTACTTAGTCAGAGGAGGTAGTTGACCCAACATGACAGAAGGATCTTTGTCGGCAGCCATGGGTTGCTTCGTCCAAAGATATTTTGTAGACCTGAAGTGGATATTTGTCTAAAGGGACAAATTTAAATCCACCTTAGCTAACAGAGGGCTTTGTGCCCTATCGATCATATCCTATTGATTCATATCTCAAGGATTTAATGTCATTGGGGAGCATACGAGATTTGGCCATGACCGTAATATAATGGCGCCACTTGGCGGCAAAACCACCTGATTTAGAGGGCCCCGATCATAACCGTTTACCTGCAGTGTCATTTGGTAGCGAAACCGCCAGTTAGAGGACACGTGCCACATCATTACTGGCAAGAGACTGTTTGAGAATAAATCATAGTAATATTCTCGACCAGACATTAGCTCTTTGTGAGCTGAAGTGTATTTTCAAACTTGTCCACCTCGACAAATCGTTGCGGAGGGTGGATGGATAGTTTTTTCTTTAAGTGTTTGATGATTTATTTTAATTTTAAATATTTTAGATTCTTGATAGTTTTTGGGATTTTGGATTTTATGGGCATTTGGGTGGCATTTTGAACATTTGGAATTAACACCTCCGGTTGAAATCTATGTTCAACACGGTCATCATCGGGATATTATAGGCAATTGCATTTATGGATTGAATCTTGTTGACTCTGTCTACTTGTCGACAAAGGGTCGGGTTCTTTGTAAGCTTTATGCCTTTATTGATGAATTTTCTAGATTATAGGCCTTGAAGGCCTAATATAAACGTATTAAAACAAATATCTTGATCGACGTCGTGACCGTATATTTATTTAATAGTTCGAGCCGTGTCGACTCCTTATCTACTCCATAGAAGGATCGGACTTAAACTTGGACTTGTCATTTGACCGACATCACGCGTTACCCATAACACGCTCGTCAGGGCCCATATTAGTATTTAGGGGGCATTTTGTAATTATATAGTGAACCTTCTCAACTCTGTCTAACTGCTGACAGAAGATTGAGTTCGTAGCAAGTTTTGTACCTTTGTTGGTGAATTTTCATTATTTATAGGCCTTGAAGGTCTAATATGAATTATAAAACAAAATATCATGGTCGATGCCGCGATCGTATATTTGTTTAACAATTCGAGCCGTGTCAACTCCTATCCATTCACGTGGAATGATCGTGCTCAAATTTAAATTTATAATTTGACCCGCGCAACATTCCTAAATATCACGTGTGTACACGTAACACTCTCGTCAGGGCCCATGCGGTTATATATATTATTGTATATATACAGTTAATGTGCTTGCATGTGTATTTCTATGTTTGCGTGTATATATATCGCAATGCATATGTGAGGGCATTTTCTTGAAATGTTTGGTGCTGATCAGCTGTGCGAATGATCAGTATTTGGATATGCTGCACAACACTCTATTTAGAAGCTCGTAGATACTTTCTGTCCGCTTGTATGAATGTTGCGGATTCGGTAGTGTGACACTGTGCTATAGGTTGTCTGTTATTTTGTATAGATAGGTTGTCGTACACTAACGAGTCTCCTACACCTATTCATAGATGCTTGTATTTATTGTAGATTCTTGATTCTTGCTCGTAGTTGTCAAGTAACATGTGTACCAAGTGTACTGCATTCACCACTGGATCTTCCATGCATGTTAGCCGACAAGTTGCTACATTTGCCATAGCCGTTATTGCCAACAAGTGTTTGCATCTACCACAGTTCTTGCATTTTCTTACGAATGATATGTCAAATGTATAACGGGCCTCCTTCAATAGCTCATAGGTGTTTACATTCGTTGTAGTCATTTGTCATTTCGCTCTTGGATAACATTTAGTATATATAACGGGTCTCCTGCAAGGGCCCGTAGGCACTTGCATTTGTTGCATATCATTTGGCTTTTGCTTGCAATGGATCAATCTATTTGCTCAACATTGAACGGTGACTGATCGTAAAGGTGTTGTAGCATTCATTGCCTTCTGCTACGACAGCTTGTAGGTGTATAGATGTCTTGTATGTATAGCAGATATACAGTTTTTGCCTACAAGTAGCAAGTCGCATGAGTATCTATATTCACCAGGGACATTTATATTCATTACATCTTAAATCCCTCCGCATATGGGGAAATAGATGTATTAGCTGATGTGAGTAATATGCCTCAAGTATTATCATATGTAGGCAACTTATAAGGCGTCAAGGATTCCACATGCTTGCTTGTCATTACTTGCATGATCCAATGCGCCTGTTTGTATGTTGACATTGAGTGCAAGTCTTCCGGCACTATCTGTAGATATTTGTATTTATTATATTTCTTCTGTATATTGCTCGTGATGTATGTGAAGGGTCTTCTGTAGCGACCGATTGGAACCTGTATTTGATGCATATTTGTTAGACATCATATGGTGGTTAATCGTAAGGATGTTGTCGCATCCATTGCTTGTTGCTATATAATTTGCAGGTGTTTATTCATACTATAAACACACTTGATTATTTGCAGACGATGCATTCATTTGCATGTTGTTATTGACTGCTAATTGAACTATATTCCTCGTCATCCATTTCTTCATGTGTTGATTGTCGTCACTCGCAGAGAGTCATAGTATTCATTCGGATGTCAATTGACATTGACTACAGGAATGCCGTCGTATTTGTTCTATGTCAAATCCTCTTACTTATAGGTGGTAGATGTATTTGCTCGCCCTTGTGTTGTAGTAGACTATACGAATACCTTAACACTCGTTGCATGCTTCTGTATATATATGACTGATATAAAGACCACCGTCAGTTTCTATCTTGTGGCTTGTGAGCTCGAGTGTATTTGCTTATATGTTGAATTTTTGTTGATAATGAAGACGCGCTACATTCATCTGTATATCTTTCATGCCTTATTCATGAATATCCCCATTGCAACTGTCCTTACTCATCACGTTCATATAACTTGTTTTTATGAGTGAGATATAGGGATTTTAATCATCATATGTCATTGTTTGTAGTTTTTCATTGATGTTTGTTTGTGATCATTCAAATGCTTCAAGTTGATTAGATTCCATTGCCCATCATCCATGTGCACTGAAGACTTATCCTCCATGAGTCCCCTGTTTGCATGTAAATTATTTTTGAAGTATTGCTCACCATAAGTCCCTTATTTGTTTATTGATGTTGTCCATCACTTTCTTCTTGCACACTGATATTCATTTGGATATGTTGGGTTATTATTTAGCATTGCATTAATATTTTTGTTTTGATTGTGCATTCATCAATTCAGAGTTTGGTTCCTAGCAGATAGTTTAAGTCTCCTGCTGTTCATGTTAAGTTCATGTCCCACGTTATATATTAAAGTTTTGCGTGTTTCAATCCAAATTTCGGCATCCTCCCGGCATCTCCCCCATGTAGGGGAAATTTAGGAGTCTGGGCTATCTCACCACGCTACGAGAACATGTATGGTAGATGTTGGGTGACACCACGGCCGTATTTCTTCAATCTCACAACGCTACAAGAGCGTGTATGGGTCTTTAAGGTACCTGTTTGAAAATGCACAATTGATTTCCCCGCCGGCACTGAAGCGCGTGCGGGTACTTAAAAGTGTGCCCTCTACGCTACAAGAGCGTATACATGCATACCCGCCTCACCGAAAGCGTCGCACTGGGCACCCTCCCACCATGCTACGAGAGCGTGTATAGGGGGGTTCTCCGGCTTGCTGCAAACACCGAGAGCAGGATTTTTGGGTTTAGAGATTATACATGCGCGATAATTGGCGATGACGATGACTATGGCGAGAAGTATGCACACAAAATTTTCCCTCTCCATTTTTTTTAAAATTTTTCTCTATTTCATTTTTTCACCTTTTTTCTCTTTCTTTTTTTTTCTTTTAATACTATATTATATATATATATATATATATATATAGAGAGAGAGAGAGAGAGAGAGAGAGAGAGGTGAGGGATTCGGCTAGGTTAATTGTGGGGAAAGTTCAGGTGAGGTAGAGATGGATTGCGGCTAGTTGGGAGATCAAGTTTGTGTGGGATGTGATCGGACAAGGCAGTGACGCCGACAGGTATGGGATCTCTGGAGTTGAGCACGGTGTGAAGAGGTGGGCTTCGTCGCAAGCTAACGGGATTTGGGCGTGAGAAGCGTACTGCCTACGGCTAGATGGAGTTTGATGTGGAAGGAGTTCGGGTAGAGAGGGATATGGAGGCGGGTTTGGAGTTCCGGCGTCAGCTAAGAGTTGGAATGCAAGTGAATTGAGAGGATCACGACTCTATAAGCGGTGCAGACAAGGGTCAGTCCAATCAAGCTCGGGGTCGGCAGCTATGGGAGATCGGGTGTATGAAGGAGAAGGAAGGTGTCGGCTGGTGCTTTGCGGCTGCTGAGGGTCAGATGGCCAGATATGCGGCTTGAGGAAGTGGGATTAGAGCTCAATGTGAATTGACGGGAGGCTTGTGGAAGTTGGAGTCGGGTATTCGAACTGGTGTGGAGTCGGAAGGAAACGGCAAGGAAGGGGTTCGGGATTGTGATCGACATAGTGGAGGGAATCGAGTAGGGCCGTGTGCGTGAGGTCAAAGAAGCAGGAGAGGAAGAGGAAATACGAAGAAAGGAGAAGCTTCGGCAGTGGAAGCATAGAAAAAAATCTTTGTTTCTCTCTCATTTTAACAACGTGAATAGGGGTGCGATCGAGACGAGCTACATGTTTTGTGGAGGATTTGACGAATGCATAGGGATTTCAGCAGGATTCGCGCAGAATTTGAGCAGGTGTGGTTGTATTCTTTATTTGATTTTTTTCTGCTTGTGGAGGTCAACACAGTGGTAGGACACAAGAGTTATGACATCATAGATCTTAGTAGAAAAATTCCATCCTTCCGAGGCCATATCCCCCAACATCTTCTGCCCCAACTATGCCAACGATCACTAGTTATTCACAAGACGCATACATTTGGAACGTAAGTGTTCGTGCTTGCATTGCTATCACTGTAATGCATAATGCCATGATTATTATGAATTACTTGAGTCATCTCATGTCCTTCAGTCCACTTTATGATGCTTTAAACTGACCTCAAAAAGGAAAACAAGTTGCATGGAGAACCCTAAGTTTGTATTTAAGACATAAACAGGCACTAAATGCATTATAATACAATGTAGCACAATTACACCCTCATCCTATAATAAAGTAAAACGAATTGACAATATCCTAAACAGGTGAACATCAATAGCTTCGTTGTAAGCCTTTATATTAAAATTCTCGATCAAATTAAGTATCCAACTATGATGCATCAACACTTCTTCTCAAAGAGGTATGCAGTGTCCGACACGTATCGAATACGACACACATCCAATACTTTTCGACAGGTGTCAGACACGCCAACGACATGTTCGATTAAAAAAATATTAAAAATAAATCGGATGCACATGTCCAACAAGCGTGCCTAAAATATTTTATGAAAATTTTTAAAATATAATTTATTGTATCTCATATTTTTATTTAGTAAAAAAATAAAAATTAAATTTCTTAATTCATCTCAAGCCCCAAATCAATCGCTTATACTCATACCCCATTCACTGAATATTCTCATTTTAATTTCTCTTAAGTAGGTTGCAGGTAGGCTTTCACAATAGTACTCGATATCATCTCAATATCAATGTCTAATGTCATCACAACATTAGTATTTCAAAACCATTTCAACATCAAAATCTGACGTTGTGTTGACATTAACGCTCGACGTCTGCAATTTCTACACCCACAATCACACACCTGTGTCATCTCGACATCTCATATTTTTCCAATGTCATCTTAACATCGACAACCTACATCATTTCAAGATCGACGACCAACATCATTTCAAGATGGACGACCGACACTGTCTTGACATCAATGCCCGATACCTATTACACTATAATGATGCCCGACTATTGAGAGCATTATCGTCTCCCCTTTTGATGCATAACACGACATCGATGCCCAACTCTTGACATCGTAATATTAAGTATTTTAAGCACAAATCATAGTTAAATTACATATTATTTCTAAATCATCCTTAATACCTTGTTTATTTAATTTTTATATTTAACCCATGTCCGTGTTCTATATTTTCAATAATTGACGTGTCCCATGTCCGTATTGTGCCGTGTCATGTCATCATGTCTATGTCTATGCATCATAGGTATCCTACTAGTAATATTGTGGATTTCAGCATACCCTTTTTCATGATTCAATCAGATGATTAAATTAACATCATATTTTCTTTATTGGATCATTTTTCAACATGTATCATAATATACGGCACAATTCTTTAAGTAAACATTTTATTGAGGAATATTTCATATATGCTTGAATAACACCAAAATTTTATACCGGAACATCATAAGTTTTCATTAATTGTTATAGAAAACCAGCCAAGTAATTTGAACCTGATTTTCAAATTTCATTCGTTCAACCCAAGCAAATACACAAAAAACGAAAGGGTAGGCCAAAAAAACCGCTTAACCCAAAAATAAACGATCAATTTGTTTCTATTCAATTTAAGTTTGGTTTGATTCCAGTTTGTAATTTTGGATAAATAGATTGGTTCGATCTATATTAGAGTTGAGTTTTCAGAAATTAAAAAAAAAAAAAGAACCGAACTGAATCACACTTGCATATGTATCTTGAGTGATCTAATCAAACATTAGTTGTTAATCCCAAATTTGACGCTTACAACTCACTTTTTTTCAGATCAAATCAAACCGAACAAATAAATAGATTTAAACCAAACTATACCAATCCAAATTATAGTTTTTATAAATTCTTATCCAAAAATAAAAACTGGACAATAACATATTATTGCTCACTAGGAGAGGGAAGATGAGCTAATGGTATACATCCTAATAGTGGTCTCCATCTCCTACAATGATTATTTTAGATGACTTCTCGAAGTGTAGTGGACTTTCACACGACCTTGACTTTACACAGTTCTCACTAGGTATAATTTGCTAACGTTCTACATAAAAGAATTATACAATTATCGCAATAATTATAAAAATACTGGTTGTGAATAAAATTAATGAAAACTTCAAGAAAAGAAATAAGCATTCAAGGACCAATTTAAATCAGATAATATTTTCCTTTACAATCAGGCATAAGATTAGATTAATTTTTATACTATTAAGCATAAAAAGCTGCCTAAATGGTTTAGCAACTTCAAGGGCCTCGGAAATTGAAATAACCTGGAAGGCCTACTATACCAATATAAATGGAAGAACTATAGATAGCAATACTTCAAATCATGTCCCAACCTCTATAAGATCATTGAATATGTCCAAGGATATTCAAGTCAGGTACAATAGAATATGTTATATTTATCGATTTAACAGTCAATCTTATTTAGGGAATTTCACAAGACCAAACCTTTGAGTTTTTTAACTTTACAAGACCATCCATCATCTAAATGCAACACCACAAATTTCCTTAATTAGTCTGTAAGAATCGATCCAGCCGGTTCAATTGAATCGGGAACCGGCCCTATCAAATACCCAACCAAGCGAAGCAGGTGATCGAGCGGCAAACCGAGCTGGCCGAACGGACCGCATGCGGGAGCGAAGGGTTTAACAAGGTCGGATCACATAATCAAGTGAGGAATCGCGTGTGAGAGTGAAAGGAAGCAAATTCTCGTGGGAAATGATTCTGATTTAATTACTCCAGTGAAATCAAATGAACGAACAGAAGCTTCAGCCGCGAGGAAACAGTGCCGAGAGGAAGAAGAAAAAGAAGGAACGAAATAGAGAGAAAGAGAAAGGAAAGGAGAGGGAGCAAGGGAGATTGAGCGAGCAAGGATATATATATATATATATATATATATATATATATATATATATGGTGTTATTAGAGTTTTAACAAAAGGATAATTATAAATTATTTTAAATTGAAATTTATTATTAGAATTTAATTAATAAAAGACTATATGAGATTGTAATAAATTAAATTTATGATATAAATTAATTAAATTATGAATTTATTAAATAGGAATTATATTAGAAATTAATTAAATTATAATTTTCTATATTTAAATAATAAAGTGGAGAGAAAAAATTAATTCTATTATATAAAAAAACTATTTAAATATATTTAATAAATAATTAGAGAGAGAGCATAGGGGAGATTTCATTAAATTAAATTATTAATTTTAAGAGAGGGTATATTTAATTAGTTAAAATGACAAGTTATTAAATATAGAAAGTTTATAAATTAATGATAATTAAATCAAGATCTATATAAATGATAATGCAAGGAGAATAAATTTTATCAGTAATTTAATAAATTAAATACAATGGCTATCTAGGTACATGTAATAAGGAATTATAGGGCATATAAGCAAAAATATATGTGCAATTTATAACTTAAATGTTAATGAATAATTTTTTCATATAGGTGCAAAATCGATTAACATGGGAAAGAGGAGAAATAGTAAAGTATCTCAATACATAAGTTCAAGGTGAGTACTCATATCTTTCTAAATATAGTAATGATTTTGTTTCTTTCTTAAATTAAATGCATCGAAATATAGTAACACCGTTTTATTAAGTTTTTATTGCAAGCTAGATTATAATTTGTCATTTTCATATCCAATGATTGGTTATGTTGAATGAAATGAAAATTTATATATTATGATTTACACTTTCCATAGAAAGTAAATGAATGTTATATGAATGAAATGTTATATATATATATATATATATATATATATATATATATATATATATATATATATATATATATTTGCATGTGCATGTTGAATGATGGAGCACATTCCTTATGGTACTGGCTAGGGATGCAATGTACCCGTGCACGTAAATAGAAAAGGTTATGGAAAAGGAGTAGGAAATGAAAAATGAGTACCTTCATTGGTAATATTTTAGACGGCGGCTCCTGTAACGGTTATATTATTTACGAGAAAAGGATAAATATATGTATAAAGATATGATATATGCATAACATTGATAGTCATGTTTATCATGAATTTAAATGGAATTTTTTTATGTTTGAAAATGAGCATGAATATTATTTCGAAGACCTTGTGTTACTGTAATTTTATAGCATAATTTACTCACTTAGTTCTTTTATAACTCACTCTTCCTATTAAAAAACATTTACATATATTATTTGATTAGCTTAAAATGAGTAGAAGAAAAGAAAATATGTATCGTGAGCGCGACGCTCCGAGAGAAAGGCATTTATAACATTTGATTTTAAAATTTTGATATTGTAGTGGCTCTTTCTGTGTATTGAAAATGGTTAGTAATTGAAAATTTAAACAACCGTCTAATCGTTTGTTCCCGCCTCGTTATATCAAGCCTCTAGGCCGATTCGTGACAAAGTCTATTAAGTTGAGGGGGGAAAGGTAGTTGTGAAATAGATGGATAGATATATGAAGAGATGAAGATAAAAAGTTGTGGTTGTCCACACTGTTTAAAATTGTGCAATCTGAGGCGGCGCAATTCACTCCAAAAACGCCTCGAAGCCTAAGCAATTCCCAGTTTTCAAGAGGCTTACGCCTCAAGATGAGTGAGGCGTGCCTCTATTGCGCAATTCCATTAGAGGCGTACGCCTCACAATTTGGGGCCCACTCACTTAAAAATTACAAAACCCTTCCTCATACCCGATTCCGCCCTCCTGGAAGGTCGCGGACACCTGGAAGCTCGCCCGCCCGATTCCGCCAGCTCTCCCGCCCGATTCCGCCGCCTATCCCGTCGGCGCCGCCCTTCTCCGGCGAGCCTCAAGTCTCCGGCCGCCCCTCTACACCATTTCTTCAACCTTTCTTAGGGTTTTTTTAAGTTTAAGGTATGATTTTTCAACTTATAGGAAAGCTAGGGTTTTAATTTTTTTGAGATTTTTTGTTTTAATTTGCATTTGTGCTTTAGGAAATATGGTTAAGGGCAAAGAAAAGTCTAATACATTGCGGAGAGACCCTTCTTGGAAATATAGTATGCAAGTTGATGTATGAGGTGGCGAAAAAACATGTGTATTTAAAATGTAATTTTTGTGAGAAGGTGGTAAAGGGAGGAGTAACTCGCATGAAGGAACACTTATCCGGCTCACATAAGCATGTAGCACCTTGTGCGAATGTACCGGATAAGGTGAGGGAGGAAATTGTTACTTACATGAAAAAGAGTACAATGGCCAAACATCTACAACAGGAGCAATTTGATGAAAGGGTCGAACATGGTTCTTATTTCGGAAGCGAGAGTGGAAAGGGATCTTCCTCCACTATACATAATAGAGGTGTGCGGGGTCCTATGGATCAATACATGATTAATCCAGGGGAGGATAGAGGAGAAGCACAGATGATGCCTGCAGCTGATACCAGAGAGGGACGACGTCAGGTATGCATGGATATTGGCTGATTTTTTTTTGAAAATGCCATACCTTTTAATGTAGCAACATCACCGGCCTATTTCAATATATTGCGATCTGTTGGTTTGTATGGGAGAGGATTGAAGGCACCATCCATGTATGAGTTGAGAACATGATTTTGAAGGAGGAGTTGCAAAACACAGAGCAGAGTATTGAAGAGATTAAACGGACCTAGACTGAGACTGGTGTTACCATTATGTCAGACGGATGGTCTGACATGAAGAGCAGGAGCTTGATTAATATCCTTGTAAATAATCCCTATGGCACGGTTGTGACTGACAACGCCAGTGCATATAAAGCAGCTGGTCATATGTTGATGGAGAAGAGGAAACACCTATATTGGACCCCCTGCGCAGCACATTGTATCGATCTCATGTTAGAGGCACTTGGTGATTTACCTCAACACAAGAGTGCCCTCTCAAGGGCGAAGAAGATCACAAAGTCCATCTACAATCACTCTTGGGTCTTAGCCTTAATGAGAAAGTTCTCAAAGAAGGAAATCATTCGCCCTGCTACCACTAGGTATATTACTACATTTGTGCACTTCCATTGCTTGTTTCATTTCCTAATGCAACTTTAGGGGCAAACAAGTGAGACAGATTTGCCATTATCAGACCTGCAGCTAGAGGATCTAAGTGTGGATGTCTTAAGGGGCGAAGCAGATCAAGTGGGGACACCACACACATCTACTAGTTCTGCAGCACAACAATCAAGTAAAGGTATGTCACAATTTATTTTGTGCAATTACATTATATATATATATATATATATATATATATATATATATATATATATATATATATATATGCAATTAACATTATATTAATCATTCTTATTTAAAAGGGAAGAGAAAAATGTATAACATTGAAGATGATGAAGATTTGGCATTCGTAGATACAATTGGAGAAGAAGATTCCCTTGATAATCAATTTAGTGAATAACATTGAAGAATGATGAGATTAGATGTTCTTTCTTATTTGTATTTTGGGAGTTCTGATAGACTTATATTTTGTAGTTCTGTATTTTGAATTATGCTATGAGATGCATCTATTTTATTGTCTTCCACTAATTTCAATTGTCATTTAGATGTTTTTATTGTATGATAGTCTCTAACTGTTATTTACCTGCTAAAATAGTTAAATTCTCATTTACGCAATTCTTCGTCCGTGAGGCTTGCGCCTCACATCGCCTCGAGGCTTACGCCTCGCCTCACGGACGAAAAACGCCTCGAGGCTTATTTACGCAATTTTAAACCTTGGTTGTCCACCCTAATCACTCTAGGAGATAAGAGGGGGAGGGAAGAAAAAAGAGCGAACAGATGAGCTGTCAATGGCCTCTCTAATCATCATTAGAGATGGAGAGAGAGGAAGGGGAAAAGAGAGTGAGAGCAAGAAAATGAGCTAATGGTATACGTCCTAATCATTGTACGAGATGGAGAGAGAAAGGGGAAGGGATGGTGGGGGAATGGATGAAGGGAAGGAGATAATAAATATAAAGAACTATTGGCATTAAATCTTACTTGTGATGATTAATTATGTTGAATTAATTCATTTAAAATAATGGATGGATAAAATAAGATAGGTATACATTAGCCACCTCAATCACTTAGTTTCCTTATTAGCCTAATGATTTCCCCTATTATTTTACTTTTTAACTATAACAACAACAACATCAAGCCTTTATCCCACAACGTGGGGTCAGGTACATGAATTTTTTTCTCCAGTATGTCCTATTAAGAGTCAAATTCTTATTTAAATCCAATAAACAAATATCATTTCTAATATTTTCTAACCAAGTCTTTTTAGGTCTACCTCTACCTTTCTTAATTTAATTCAAATCTAATATATCTACTCTCCTAACCGGGTCATCGGAAGGCCGTCATTTTATGTGACCAAACCATATATCTAGGGCAACTCTCTCTAATCTTATCTTCCACTGGAGCTACTCCAACCTTTTCATGTATACGCTCATTTCGTATCCTGTTTCTAAGAGTAAAGCCACTCATCCACCTGAGTATCCTCATTTATGCAACACTTAACTTAATATTATTCTTCTCTTTTAATGGCCAATTGTGGGCTCCGAAAATTCGCGCCCCGACCTCTCTGCGAACCCTTTTTTTTCTTTTGGTTTTCAGGTCGTCGAGGAGAATTTTAACGTGCAGGTTCCAGGATAACTTTTCAGAATGGAGATTGGATTGTGAATAAGACATTACCCAGGGATTTCGCCCTTATTTTGCGATGACTTTATGATCTGAGTTCTGGTTTCCTATAGGCCCAAGCCCCTATAGTTAATTACCCCTCCCGATAACAAGAGAGAACTTTCGATTAAGGCTAGTCGTCAAACAGATATGTGATATCTGGCATATAGTAGTAGCAGGGCTTATGTATGTAAAAATTTGATATTTAAAACTAGAAATTTCACCATCTCGCACTTAAAGCGGATGGTGGGGGGAATGATGAGAGCCCGATCAAGATCCCATGGTTCCATCGTCCCGAGCCATCGTGGTCTCTGGTCTACTTAGTCAGAGGAGGTAGTCGACCTAACCTGACAGAAGGATCCTTATCGACAGTCATTGGTTGCTTCGATTAAGAATACCTTGTAGACCTGAGGTGAATATTTGTCCAATGAGACAAATCTGAATCCACATTAGTTAACTGAGGGCTTAGTAGGCACTATCGATTATACCCTATTGATTTATATCTCAAAGATTTGAAGCCATTGGGGAATGCGGGCTCTGATCATTACCATAATTTAGTAGTGTCATTTGACGGCCAAAACCACCTGGTTCAGAGGGTCTCAGGCATAACCATTTACTTGTGGTGCCATTTAGCGGCGAAATCCACGATGTGGTGCCATTTGGCGGTGAAATCTACGGCTAAAGGACACGCACCATATCCTTACTGGCGAGAGATGGATTGAGAATGAATCCTAGTGATATTCTCGACTAGACATTTGCTCTTTATGAGCTAAAGTGATTTTTAGATTTGTCCATATAGGCAAACTGTTGTGGAGGGTGAATGGGTATTTTTGCTTTAAGCGTCTGATAATTTCTTTTAATTTTAAATATATTGCTATAAAGATGATATAATTGAACTCATATTTTTGTAATAATAAGGAACTTTTCAATTTGAGTGACAGGTCTCAAATCTTTGCCTTCATAAGGTAGTCTGCAATCAGGACAGCTATATCCATCATTTGTGGATATCCCATCACAAGAACTGCATATGGTATGATCACAAGGTGGCAACATTGGTTGGTTCAGATTATTCCAGCAGGTTGTGCAGTTGAACTCTAACTCCATCTTCTTCACATAGAGATCTAATGGGTTCAGTAGTCGACTGTTGCCCTCGAAAGTCGCCCTCTCCCGATCTTCCACCATTTTCTCAAACGGTTGCCAAGGTGTTCATCTTAAGCTTGGAGGTGTAGTAAGGTTCCAATCTGATGACAGGTTGGATGCCTTCAACATTGCATTGTTGTTTATTGTGTGAACGTCTTAGCATTCATTGCACATTACATGTATATGTCAATTCCCTACATATGCCGGCTGGCAAATTGTCATTCAATGCACATCTGTATCTCCTGCTCACAGGGTATTACTGATATAAATGTTGTACATTGATCACTTGATATTTGCTTGCGATGGATCAATGTACCTGCCTACCAGTGGATAGATGTTGATCGTAGGGCATTATTGCATTCACTGTGTGTTGTCGACTATCATTGTTGCATATACGGCAGATCTTCCGTCATTGCCAGTAAGAGTTCACACTCGCTGCATACTGCACTGTGTATGTTTGCAAGGGACCATGTCGTGTTGGCTGCATGTTACTAGTCATCGCCCATAAATGGACTATTGTGGCATAACAAATCTCCTACAGTTGCCTGTAGGTATTCGTATTTATAGTGGGCTCTTGGTTCTTGTTTGCACATGAATCGTCACATCTAAAGTTTTAGGATCTAGTTCCCTGTTGTTCATTTCAAGTTCTGTTCCCTGCGTTTTGTTGCAATCAGGTCCCCTGTTCAGTTGGAATTTCGGCAGCACCCCGACGTCTCCGCTGTTTAGGGGAAATTTGAAAAGTTTTAGCCTTCCTGCCACGTCAAGAAAGACGTGCACGGTCAGTGTCTAATGACACCGCGGTCGTGGTCTTCAATCCCACCACGCCAAGAACGGCGTACATGGGTCTTCAGGGTTACCTGTGTAAAATGCCCAATTCTTTCCCTGCAAGCACTAAAGCTCGTACACTGGTACTTAATTTTTTCCTCCGCCACGCTAAGAAAAGCGTGCACGAATATTACATGTCTCGTCGTAAGCATCACAAGCGAGTCCCTCCCACTGCGCTAAGAAAAGTGTGCATGGGTGAACGCTCATCGTGCTGCAAGCACTGAGGGCAGGATTTGGATAATACCTTTGCGGTCAGGTGCTGGCAGCAACGTCGGGATGGCTGTGACGAAGATCAAGAAAATATATACAAATATTTTTTTTTCTTTTCACTTTTTTATAATAATAATAATAATATTGATAATAAATATTATTAATATTAATATAAATATAAGAGATATATAGAGTTTACCTAGTTGAACTCGACTGGAAGGATTCGGGAAGATAGGGAAGTGAGCAGGGGTCTTCGGCTTAGAGGATTAGAGGTGTGAAATCGGAAGGTTAAGGAGGTCGGGACTTGCGACCATGCTGGGATCTTCAAACAGAGGATGCAAGCAGACGTGGGACAAAGGCTATAGTTGTCACGACCCGGCCCGGCTAGCCCGAATTAACGGGGCGGGAACAGAAGGTCGTACGGAGGAACATCAAAACATTAAACTTACATAACATAAACTAATTCATCCAACATATACATATTAAAGAGCCACTAAAAAAAAACTTCCAACATAGAATTTGTTCCAACTTCAACAACAATAACCCAAAATAGGAAAAACATAATTATGCCCTTAAACTTAAACGTAAAACAACATTGAGTTCATATCAATAATCACTAAGTTCAACACTCAAACCTCAAACTCAGTACAGACTCAAAATAAATAACTATAAGAACCTTTCTTCCTGAGTCCTTCTACGACGGTATGTGTACTGCCGCCTTGTAGCCATCACTTATCTCCTGAAAAAATATTTTGAAACGTAGGATGAGCTTACTCGCTCAGCAGGTAATTCATAACTCAATTAATTTCATAAGTAACATAAAACAGAACTTTTACTGAGGAAATCATTTCATATCAATAATTCATAACATTTCTATTTTTCTTAGTTCATACTTTCATTTTTTTTTTCAGTAACATTTCATTCTTCCATTCTTTTCCTTCACCATTTCATATGCAAAAATAAATGCAATTATACTTATGATAAATGTATACACCCGTCACAGGAGCCACCGTCTAGTACCATAAAGGTACTCCTTTACCATTTCCATTTTCATATCCTTTACCATTTTAACGTGCACGAGTACAGCGTCCCCAGCTAGTACCATCAGGGGGTGAGCTCCATCTATCAACATACACATGCAAGTATACTATATTATATCGTCTCATTCTTATAACACATAAACCTTATGAAAATGCCATTGAATGTAACATATAACTTATCGCATGATTAATCATTCATCAATTCTCATATATCTATGTCTAATGTCTAATAATGTTTCATGCTCCACTGTTTTCCTTAGAAGTTTACATGATCACAACATATAGTAATACAATTGTTAGTTTAACTAAAATGAAACATTATAACATGTCAAATCTTTAACATTTATTGAAATAGAAACTTATAAACTTAAAAGAGGCATGAATACCTACCTTACAAGTATCGACCACAACGCTGCGCGACGTTTGCTAACCACTTGACTTCACCTTAATCCACACCTAAAGATGATTATAATAGCATTAAGAATACATCATAATTATTTCCAATAATTAATACAATTAATTTCCTATTTTCGGATTTAGTTAAAATTCAATATTTTAGAATACCTAAACTTCTCAATTTTGGCAATTTAGTACACCAACCTCATCCCTAAACATACCCTAATAATTTTCTTATTTATTTTCGGATTTAATTAATTAGAAAATTATAAAAAAAAATGGAATTTCTTACAAAAATCCAAAATTTTGCATTAGGAACCTTCCTAAGACCCTTATAAATCAATTATGTGAAAGCACTTTAAGAGAATTTGATTTTTGGGAAAAACCCTAATTTTTCAAAACTCATTAAAATTTGGTAAAATTCATTTTCTACCGTTAAAATACTTCCCTAAACTTCCCCTATTGATTTCGTAAAGAAATTCCAAGTTTCGGCAAAACCCTAAAATTTTTCCATCCAAAAATTGTGAGATTGAGAGGGATTTACTTAAAAGAAAACATACCTTTAGTTTCCCCTCGACGTCCTCTTCGATTTCCACTAATTTCCTCGCCAGAAAACCGTCGCCGAAGCCGTGCCCTAGCTTCCCTCGTCGCCTCACCCGTCCGCCTCTTGTCCGATCCCTTCCCTGTTCGGTTTCGGCCGAATGAAAGGGGGAGGGGTCGGTTCACTTATTTTAGGGAGAAGGATTTCCAAATGACCTATATACCCTCACTTAAAGCCTCTCCTTTTCATTACTTAAAAAGGGTAGTTTGGGTATTATTGAGCTTCTAAAATTTTTATCTCTCAAAATAACCAAAATTTCATATAAGTTCTATATATCAATTTGTTCAGAATTTTGCATAGAATTTTATAAAATTATTTTCGTTACATTCCGTTAACTTCGAAAATTTCACTTAAATTCGTCGCGACGCATCGAGATGCGTGCGAGACCTAAGATCGTTAGATTTTCGGGTTTTACAATTCTCCCCTCCTAATAAAAATTTCGTCCTCGAAATTAAAAAACAAAACATATAAAGTTAGAAACATACCTTAGTTAAATAAGTGGGGGTGGTTCTCCCTCATTTCTGACTCAATTTCCCATGTGGCATCCTTCTCTGAACTGTGCTTCCACAGCACCTTAACATAGGGAATAGCTCTGCTCCTCAACTGCCTAACAGTATAATCAATAATCCTCTCAGGTTCTTCCACAAATGTCAAATCTGGCTGAATATCAACTGATTCAGTACTAATCCTCTGAATCTCATCTGAAATGTACTTCCTTAAAGCAGATATGTGGAATACATTGTGAACTCCACTCATGTTTTCAGGTAGGATCAACCTATAAGCCACCTTCCCAATCCGTTCTGAAATCTCAAAAGGACCTACATACCTTGGACTCAGCTTTCCCACTTTGCCAAATCTCTTCACTCCTTTCATTGGGCTGACTTTAAGGAATACAAACTCTCCAACATCGAACTCAACTGGTCGGTGTTTGGCATCATAATATTTCTTCTGTCTATCCTGTACTGCTATCAATCTGTCACGTATCAACCTGATCTTTTCTGTAGCATCATCAACCAGATCTGCACCAATAATTTTTCTTTCCCCTGTCTCAGCCCAGTTTAAAGGTGTCCTACACCTTCTCCCATATAATGCCTCATAAGGGGCCATTCCAATACTTGCTTGGAAACTGTTGTTGTAGGCAAATTCAATCAAAGGTACATATGTCTCCCACTTACCACCAAAATCCAACACACATAGCCTGAGTAAATCTTCTAAGGTCTGGATGGTTCTTTCTGACTGCCCATCTGTCTGAGGGTGAAAAGCTGTACTAAAAGTGAGTCTGGTACCCATAGCTTCCTGAATCTTCTTCCATAATCTGGAAGTAAACCTTCCATCCCGATCTGACACTATAGATTTAGGTACCCCATGTAATCTGACAATCTCACTAACATACTGGCTTGCCAACTTTTCAACTGGATCAGACTGTTTGATAGGTAAAAAGTGTGCCGACTTCGTTAACCTATCAATTATCACCCATAAAGCATCACATCCTCTTCTGGATCTGGGTAAACCAACCACAAAGTCCATAGCAATGTCTTCCCATTTCCACTCAGGTATAGGCAAGGGCTGTAGGAATCCTCCTGGCTTCTGATGTTCAACCTTCACCATCTGACATGAAGTACATTTAGATACTGTGTCTGCCACACTTCTCTTCATTCCTGGCCACCAAAACACCTCTTTTAAATCCTGATACATTTTGTTACTACCTGGATGAATGGTGTAACTGGAGTAATGAGCTTCCTGAAGGACTTCTTTCCTTAAATCACCAACATCTGGAATACATAATCTACCTCTGTAACGAAGCAGTCCTTCACCATCAAGCTCAAAATCTTCATTATGCCCCACACTAACCATATCTAGTATCTTCTTAAAATCTGTATCAAGTGGCAAAGCTTCTCGTACCCTTTCTGTAAATGTTGACTTGATAATAGTTTGATTCAACATTGCAATTTCTGCATCATTGGGTCGAACCACTGAAATCTCCAACTTCTCTAATTCCTTTATCAATTCCCTCTGCTGAGTAATCATCCAATTTGCACTACCTGAATTTTTCCTGCTCAAAGCATCTGCAACTACATTTGCTTTGCCCGGATGATACTGAATGTTCAACTCATAATCTTTAATGAGTTCTAGCCATCTCCTCTGTCTCAAATTCAGTTCTTTTTGTGTGAAGATGTACTTCAAACTCTGGTGATCAGTAAAGACTTCACACCTAACCCCATAAAGGTAATGCCTCCATATCTTTAAGGCAAAAACTACAGCAGCTAATTCCAGATCATGGGTCGGGTAATTCCTCTCATGATTCTTTAATTGCCTAGAAGCATAGGCAATGACTTTCCCATTCTGCATCAGTACACAACCCAACCCTTTATGTGAAGCATCGCTGTAAAGCTGAAATCCATCCGACCCTGAGGGAATAGTCAGTACTGGAGCAGTCATCAAACACTGCTTTAATCTCTGAAAAGCTTCCTCACACTGAGCTGTCCAATCAAACTTTACTGCTTTCTGAGTCAATCTGGATAATGGCATAGCTATCTGTGAAAATCCCTCAACAAACCTTCTGTAGTAGCCTGCCAATCCCAAAAAGCTCCTAACCTTAGTAACTGTAGCTGGTCTTGGCCAATCTGCTATTGCTTGTACCTTATGCTGATCCACAGTTATCTTCCCATCAGTGATCACATGTCCCAAAAATTTTACACTCCTTAGCCAAAATTCACATTTGGATAATTTGGCATACAGTTCATTTCCCTTCAAGGTTTGCAACACTGCCCTCAAATGATTTGTATGTATCCTTTCATCTGGAGAGTAAACAAGTATATCATCTATGAACACAATTACGAATAGATCTAAGAATGGCTTAAAGATTCTATTCATAAGGTCCATAAATACGGCAGGGGCATTTGTCAAACCAAATGGCATCACTGTAAACTCATAATGCCCGTATCTGGTACTGAAAGCAGTCTTTGCTATATCTTCCTCTCTCATCCTGAGCTGATGATATCCTGACCTCAAATCAATTTTTGAAAAGACTGAAGCACCTTCCAACTGATCAAATAAATCATCTATTCTTGGGAGAGGGTACTTATTTTTCACTGTCAATTTGTTCAACTCTCTGTAGTCTATACAGAGCCTTAAGCTTCCATCTTTCTTTTTCACAAACAGTACAGGAGCACCCCAAGGGGAGGTACTAGGCCTGATGAAACCCTTCTCAAGCAACTCTTGCAGTTGTTCCTTCAACTCCTTAAGCTCTTTAATTGCCATCCTGTAAGGAGCTTTAGCAACAGGTTCAGCTCCTGCCACTAACTCAATAGAGAAATCTATTTCTCTACTTGGAGGTAATCCAGGTAAATCATCTGAAAATACTTCAGGGAATTCCTGAACAACAGGGATATCTTTCAGCTCTCTTTCAGCCTTCTTCTCCTCTTTAACATAAGCCAGAAAACCTTCATATCCTTTCTTTAACATCTGAAAAGCCTTCAAAGATGATACGATCACAGCAGTTACCCCTTTATCCCCTTGAAATTTGAATTTCTCCTCTCCTGGCATACAAAACTTAACCTCTTTTTTGTTACAATCAATAGTCACGAAGTGGCAAGATAACCAATCCATGCCTAAGATTGCATCAAATTCAGTTAAAGGTAATACAATCAGATTAGCCTCTAAATTCTTATCACAAATCCTCACATTCACTTGACATCTCTGCTTAGCTTCCATATGATTTCCGTTAGGCATTAAAACTGACAATGATTTAGCCATAACTGATGGAAGTAAATTGACTGATCTAATAAACTCCTCAGAAATGAAAGAATGAGATGCACCAGTATCAAATAAAACTCTAACGGTTTTGTCACATATGAGAATTGTCCCTAATCATAAACAAGTCACAATATTCAGACATAAAGTATTGTTCATTCATATCCATTTAGTGTTCAATCATATTTATTTAGAGTTCATTCATATTCATTTAGTGTTCAATCATATTTATTTAGAGTTCATTCATATTCATTCATAAAAAAAAAATTCTTCCATATTATAAATTTAATTACGCACCTGTAACCACATCAGGAGATCCCTTAGCTTCTTGCTGTGACAGTCCATAGACTCGTGGTTGTATGTTCTGGCGAGTCTGACCTTGAGAAGGCACAGAAGCTGTAGACTCCACAGCTCTTGGTCTACCAGCTGTCCTCTGAAAATTATTGCCTGGCCTGACCTCTGAAGCAGATCTCTGTCCCAAAAGAGGGCAGGACTTCGTCATATGTCCAGGCTGATGGCACCAGAAGCAAGTGTTAGTGCCTGAGAGGCACTCTCCCTTGTGCATTCTCCCACACTTGCTGCATAATGTAGCAGTTGAAGTACTGCTGTCAGAGTTGCTGGACCTGGGCTTCTTCCAAGTAGAAGTCCCTGACTGAGAAGACTGGGTAACCTGGGTCCTTGGCTTGCCCTCTATTTTTCTTTTCTGAAAGTCTCTCCTTTTTTGAATATCTTGCATATCTGATTCAACTCTCCTGGCCCTTTCCACCAAAGTGGGGTAATCTTCAATTCCCAGTGGAATCAAAGACTGTCTAAGATAGTCTTTCAGTCCATGCATGAAGCGATAGCACTTCTCTTCAGCATCTGGAATCAGATGAGGGGCATACCTGGACAATTTTATAAACTCCTCCTCATACTGAGAAACAGATCGATCACCCTGAATCAATCTGTTGAACTTCTCTTGCATCTGCCTCTTGGCTGACATAGGTACATACCAGCCTCTGAACACCTTTACAAATTCCTCCCAAGAAATCTGACTGCTTAGTCTCCCTCCAAAAGTCTCCTCTAACTGACTCCTCCACCACCTTTCAGCCTCACCATCAAAAGCATAAGAAGCCAGTGTCACCCTCCTATCCTCTGAACAAGACATGCCATTCAGTATCTTCTCGATCCTTATGAGCCAGTCCTCAGCCTCTATAGGTCCGCCACTGGAGAACAACGGAGGCTTCATGTCTTGAAATAATTTCAAGGTCTTGTCCATAGTTTGACTTCCACTTCCACTGCCACTACTCTGAGTCTGGGAAGTCTTTATCATTTGAGTCATTGCTTCCATCATCTTAGCGAATGACTCCATAGTATCAGTACCTCTTGGAGGTTCAGTTACAACTGATGGCTCAGCTACAACTGGTGGCTCCCTCTCTTCCTCCTCATCAATGCCATCAGTGGCATTCTGCTCAGAATTCATATTCCTGAGATAAAACACAATAATCATAAGGCAAAAATTTAAATAATTCACACTCTTTACACAATCTACGACTCATACAATCATCCTATAGGCTCTTTCAGTGATCAGTATTAAACCTTTGTGCTCTGATACCACTCTTGTCACGACCCGGCCCGGCTAGCCCGAATTAACGGGGCGGGAACAGAAGGTCGTACGGAGGAACATCAAAACATTAAACTTACATAACATAAACTAATTCATCCAACATATACATATTAAAGAGCCACTAAAAAAAAACTTCCAACATAGAATTTGTTCCAACTTCAACAACAATAACCCAAAATAGGAAAAACATAATTATGCCCTTAAACTTAAACGTAAAACAACATTGAGTTCATATCAATAATCACTAAGTTCAACACTCAAACCTCAAACTCAGTACAGACTCAAAATAAATAACTATAAGAACCTTTCTTCCTGAGTCCTTCTACGACGGTATGTGTACTGCCGCCTTGTAGCCATCACTTATCTCCTGAAAAAATATTTTGAAACGTAGGATGAGCTTACTCGCTCAGCAGGTAATTCATAACTCAATTAATTTCATAAGTAACATAAAACAGAACTTTTACTGAGGAAATCATTTCATATCAATAATTCATAACATTTCTATTTTTCTTAGTTCATACTTTCATTTTTTTTTTCAGTAACATTTCATTCTTCCATTCTTTTCCTTCACCATTTCATATGCAAAAATAAATGCAATTATACTTATGATAAATGTATACACCCGTCACAGGAGCCACCGTCTAGTACCATAAAGGTACTCCTTTACCATTTCCATTTTCATATCCTTTACCATTTTAACGTGCACGAGTACAGCGTCCCCAGCTAGTACCATCAGGGGGTGAGCTCCATCTATCAACATACACATGCAAGTATACTATATTATATCGTCTCATTCTTATAACACATAAACCTTATGAAAATGCCATTGAATGTAACATATAACTTATCGCATGATTAATCATTCATCAATTCTCATATATCTATGTCTAATGTCTAATAATGTTTCATGCTCCACTGTTTTCCTTAGAAGTTTACATGATCACAACATATAGTAATACAATTGTTAGTTTAACTAAAATGAAACATTATAACATGTCAAATCTTTAACATTTATTGAAATAGAAACTTATAAACTTAAAAGAGGCATGAATACCTACCTTACAAGTATCGACCACAACGCTGCGCGACGTTTGCTAACCACTTGACTTCACCTTAATCCACACCTAAAGATGATTATAATAGCATTAAGAATACATCATAATTATTTCCAATAATTAATACAATTAATTTCCTATTTTCGGATTTAGTTAAAATTCAATATTTTAGAATACCTAAACTTCTCAATTTTGGCAATTTAGTACACCAACCTCATCCCTAAACATACCCTAATAATTTTCTTATTTATTTTCGGATTTAATTAATTAGAAAATTATAAAAAAAAATGGAATTTCTTACAAAAATCCAAAATTTTGCATTAGGAACCTTCCTAAGACCCTTATAAATCAATTATGTGAAAGCACTTTAAGAGAATTTGATTTTTGGGAAAAACCCTAATTTTTCAAAACTCATTAAAATTTGGTAAAATTCATTTTCTACCGTTAAAATACTTCCCTAAACTTCCCCTATTGATTTCGTAAAGAAATTCCAAGTTTCGGCAAAACCCTAAAATTTTTCCATCCAAAAATTGTGAGATTGAGAGGGATTTACTTAAAAGAAAACATACCTTTAGTTTCCCCTCGACGTCCTCTTCGATTTCCACTAATTTCCTCGCCGGAAAACCGTCGCCGAAGCCGTGCCCTAGCTTCCCTCGTCGCCTCACCCGTCCGCCTCTTGTCCGATCCCTTCCCTGTTCGGTTTCGGCCGAATGAAAGGGGGAGGGGTCGGTTCACTTATTTTAGGGAGAAGGATTTCCAAATGACCTATATACCCTCACTTAAAGCCTCTCCTTTTCATTACTTAAAAAGGGTAGTTTGGGTATTATTGAGCTTCTAAAATTTTTATCTCTCAAAATAACCAAAATTTCATATAAGTTCTATATATCAATTTGTTCAGAATTTTGCATAGAATTTTATAAAATTATTTTCGTTACATTCCGTTAACTTCGAAAATTTCACTTAAATTCGTCGCGACGCATCGAGATGCGTGCGAGACCTAAGATCGTTAGATTTTCGGGTTTTACAATAGTTATTCCTATGGTCGAAAGGATATTCTTTCGCAGGTAGCTTGGGGCGGGTCGAGCGGCACGCCAAGGAGCTGGGTCGGAAGGGGCGATCGGGACCAAGAGAGCTGCTGCAAGTGGGCCGAATGGCTAGGGGCGGCTGTAGGGTGTTCGGGCGTGAGATTCGACAGGTTGGGGGGTCGATTCTTACGACTACGGGTTTAAGAGGCTTACGAATATGAGGACCACATGGGGTTTGACTGAGGGAACGGATGGTCTAATCCGACTAGGTGGATGGTTCGACAGTTAGAGGCCTCGAGGGATTGTGATTGTGAAGTGGATTTGAAGGAAAGAATCAAAGCCACGTGCAATCGGAAGAAGGGTGATGATCGGGCAAGGTCTTGTAAGATCGGAACAGGTCCGGTCACGGGGCTGCTCACATATAAGAGGTTGGCACAGGAGTCGAATGCGTGTGAGGGGTCGAGATTGCTGTCGAGTTGGCTGGAGGATTGAAGGTAGGAGTTGTGGTCGATCAGGGCTGGATTCGTGTGGGTTAGAGGGGTGAGCGCTCAACGGGCTCAGCTACAAAAAGTGTCTAACGGGTAGGGTGGTTGTTCAAATGGGATCAACGGATGTTTGAACGAAAAAGAAAACCTACAGGATCGAGAGAACTTCAATCGGCAGAGGGATCATATGCAGGAAAAAGACAGGAACGAAGAAGACTTCATTTGATTCCTTTTAAACGACGAGGCATAGACGTGCGTAGATCGTACAGAGGTCATGCGAATCTTGCTGTCAACGTGAGGAGCTCGTGGTCGAACGTCCGAATGGTACTCAGGTGAGGCTGATCAGATTTATTTTGATTGATTTTTTATTTATCGCCATTTTTTATTTTTTGATTTGATTTTTTTAATTATTAATGATAATAATATAATATTATTATCACTAAACATCAGAATTTAAATAACAAAAAATTTAACTTGATTTACGTACCATTTTCAAAATTTGCGCGTCATTGTCTCCAAAACCGCATCGATTCGCACGCGTGAAATTCATTGGACAAAATTATAGTCCATTTGGGTACTTTCGACATTCCGAGCGCAACAACGAAGTTTATTTTGTGATCAGACGTCGTCTGAGCAACATCGTGCATCAATTTCCTTGATTTGTGTGTTATTGCCTTGGGATCCGCACCGATCTCCTAGCGTGAATTTATAGCCACTTTTGGGTATTGACAACGCTTTGAAAGCAATGGTTAAGTCTGTTTTGTGATCAGACGTCGTTTGGGCAATGTCGCGTGTCAATTTGGGTGTTGGTCGTCCCTTTTGACCGGTCTCATCTGATTCATCCGCGAGGTGGTCCCACTTGGATAAATTCGACGTTCTGATCATAATAGTGCAATCGATTTGGCGATCGGATGTCGTTTGACCCTTTAAGTGACCCGTCAAATAGCTGATTTTGCCTCTTTTCGCATGTATTTCAGCGTAGGGGTCAACACCAACATTTTGCACCATAAAACATTACATGTCTCGCCATCTTATAGAATTTTTCCATAAGATTTAGGGGGACTTTTCTATCACACAACAAGCTCTCACTTCAACCATCCAACTTGAATTCTGCTAATAATATCCTCATCTATTTCAGCATCACTCTGAATAATAGACCCAAGATATCTAAAAAATGTGCTCTTATTAATGACTTTTTAACTATAAAAAAGAAAAATAGTTTGATAGGCAAGTTGAGCAAAGTGAAAATTAAGAAAGTTATCATAGATTTGTGGCTGTATTCAGAAGAATAATTGAGAACTAATCATATTAGAAGGATGGCTAGAGTAGCAGTTATTGAAAATAATATAGTTAAAAAAAAAAAGTTTGGTTCTTTAGGCATGTACAACGAAGAGTACAAAATGCACCATTAGATGGGTACATAAAATTTGTTATAAAGGATTAAGAAAGAAAAGGAGTTGACCTGAGGTAATATGGATAGTAGTTTTTTAGAATAATTTGTGAAGGGTAAAATTAACATCTCTTGCAATACCAACACAAAAAAAAATGATGATTCATAACCCGAGTTCAAATAGTTTAAATAAGGCTTATGATGATGATGATGATGATCGCACTGATGATTTGTTATCCTCTATTACTCTAAAATATTGCTTTAATATTTCCCTTCAATGTGCAGAGTTTATGAAAGATATAAGGCTCATTCTTAATTAAAAAATAAGCAAGCTAAATTCCATAGTGTTGCAAAATTGAATTAGGAGGGTGCTTTGCAAAAGTCTAGTTAACAAAGTATAAATTTACCTTCTTTTAAATCTTTTGGGCTCAAAGACTTGGCACGAGAATTTTCAATGTCTCTAGTCATAGCAAATTCACCTAACAAGTAAAAAGCTCCAAAACAAATTTTAGCCTACCTTTGTCTCAACAAATAGAACCTATAATAAACTAACCTATTGTCAGGGTAGCTTTAAAAATGATTACTACAGAATCTATAAGGTTGATTGACATTATCCAATAGAATTTGAAGGCAGAAAAAAGTAAATGATACGCAAAACTAAATGAGAGAGTGCAAGGCAATCCATCAAATCAAAGTATTGAAATCAAGTTCAAGAACAATACTAAAGCAATAAATAGATTAGGTTTAATTTACCATTATTGGAATGCATTTTCCAAGGCCTACTTGACGTAGTTTGTCAAGATCACGCAAAGCTGCTCTGCACTCTTCCCTATCATCAATGTGTACCTTTTTGTTTCCTTCTAGTTGAAAGGTTTCATGGCCTCTGCCTGCAACAACCTGTCATTAAACTCTAAGATAGTAAGGAGAGAACATTTATACGAGAATATTGGGGAATAGTTTGATTACAGTGGGAGAAAAAGGGCGATCTCTGAAGTAGGGCAAACATTCCTTACAAAAAAGGAGTAATATCAAAATTGGAGAAAAAGGGTGATCTATGAAGTAGGGCGAACATTCCTCGCAAAAAAGGTAAAGAGTAATATCAAAATTGGAGAAAAGCAACCTAATAATGAACTTCCAAAATATAGGAAAGAGGATGAGAAACAAAAAGTTTCTTTTTTTTTTCTCATGGATAATATCCATCACTTTCTCCAAATGATCCAAGGCAGCCATATGGAACAGCCACACACTGACATACGTCTTAACATTATAAATAGATGCAAACTCTTTCTAAACCTTCTTGACAATAAGCAAAATCCTATGGTCAAGATTCAGTTCTTAGCTGCTTGTTTCTTCAAGGAATCAGATCCCCAAATAGTCTCATGCTCCTAAATAGCTCTTCTGATAAATTCAACAACCCATGGACCAGCTATTTGGATAAAAGTTAAAAGAAGATAAAGAGGCCACAGATAAGTACTATAGGCTAGTGTATAGATGCATAGCCATCCAATTGTGTAGATAAAAGAGTTGTGTTGTTTTTTTCATGATCAAATAAGTAAAAAACAAAAGAAACAAGCATGCCCGCATAAGATGAAAATTAGACATATTAGCCAAAAAACAGAAGGATGAAAATAAACAAGTTTTTAATATATGAAATGTCAACATGTAGCGTTCCCTGATGCAATGTGAAAAGATGGAATTCAATTTTAATGAATTTTCTTTTAGTGATGTAAAGACAATCTAATAAAATACATACACACAACTTGACACAAACTTGATTGACACAAAGCTATCTACAATAAAAAATATTTACAATAAGTGATGCAAATATAAAGAAAAAGAAACCAAGGTCAAATAGAACACATAATAGAGCTTCACCAAAGAAAATCGCGTACAAGAAATTAGATCATAAAAGCATTAAGATATCAAGATTTTGTGAACAAATTTGTAAGTAAAAATTGTGGAAGATTTGAATTAATACAATCTCACGATATACCAAAAAAGAAAATAAAAAAGAGGAATAGATAAGAAGATAGAAACAACAAAAGGAAAAAAGTTTAAAACCGAATTAGGAGCAATTCTGAAACAAGGAAAGGCTTCACATCCAAAGGGAATTTCTACTTTCATGAATCAAACTTCAATAAGAAATAGAGAAAATAAGCCATCTATTTATAATATGATGAACACGGCATAAAGGATAATCAAAATCCTAACAAACCCAGAATAGAGTTGCATATTTTAGAGCAGGAATCTACTATAATGTACCTTAAGCTCATGAGAATGTATCATATGACAAAACACATTGCACCTTACAATGTTAGTCCCAAGCCAGGAGTCTAGGTGGTGAATTACCATATAGATTATCATTATAAACCCTGTAATGTCTATTAATGTGAGGATGTACAACATGAAGGTCTCGTTCAGTGGGTGCAGAAAGATGATAACCACTACTATAGGCAGTAACTTCCATTTTATGCACTAGCATGCTAAGATTTAGGTAAATGAATCAATTAAGATTCTCATCCACCCAACCAAAGTCAACACCTAATCTTTTTTTGTGAGAAAAATGTATTTATCTCAGAAACGGTACTCTGTTGTGGATCTCAGGGTGGTGCATTCTCCAAAAGATCAACAAGAAACCTAATATGTGGTAATTCATTAGCATCTATTTTCCCACTCATCCCCAACCAGATTCATCACATTGAGGATCTGTAAGATGAGCTTGATAAAGAATCATGTTTAAACTAAGTTTTTTTATGAAACAAAGCCCTTATATCAAATCCGGTGCAGAACATAACAAGGTCCAGAGTTTCTTACACAATTAATGCAATATAACGAAATGACAAGATGCTAGTTTTACGGAATTCTTTTGGCGACATAAAGACAATCTGATGTAAAACTTGACTTGCAAAATTCAGTTTGACGCAAGCTATTTAGCACAACTAAGTATTTACCACTTGTCATTAAAATGTAAATAAAGTTAAAAAGCCAAAGTTGAATGGACAAATTATAGAAGCTTCACCAAAGAAGATGCGCTAAGATAAATGAGATCATAAAAGCATCAGCTAACAAGTTTCCATTAACAGATGCATAAGCATAAGTTGTGTAAGATCGGAATAGATTCATCACACAACACAAGCAACCAGAAGATAAGGGAATAGGTAAGACGATGGAAATAACAAAGGAAAAGGAGCTTAAGAACCAAGTCAAGCAAGGAAAGACTCCACCAGCTCTTGTTCAAGCTTTGTACTTTGAACAAGGGAAAACTTCACACATCTAACAAGAATTTCCTCATTCATTAATCAAACTTCAATGAGAATTACACGAAAACTAAATTGGAATGGACAAAGCATAAAGAAGACTTAAAACCTCATAAATCACAGAACGAAGGAGGTGTATATTTTGGTTCTAGAACGGAATAAAATTCACCTTATTATGACAAGCCCCATTGTACCTTCCATTGGATTCATCATAAGATTGATGGTTGTCATCATAGCATGAGATATCTAAATTCAAACTTTCTAATGGACCTATTGTGAGATATGAATGATACCGTACATTCCCATGACATAGATTTGGATTTTGCAACATCTTATGGTAATCATACGATGGCTTGATGTAAGCTATTGAATCATAGCTTACTGTAAACCTTGGAGGGCCAAAGAAAGACTTGCTTCTTCTAGATCATACATTTTTTTAGTGTTCATCATATGGTATGAAGGATGAAACTTACCGTTATGAACAACAAATTCAAGCCAAATGTTTGAAGCCTGTTGACTCAAATTTTTTATCAAATCAACTCTTTTTAATTAAATTGAACAAATTGATCCAACTTAAACTCATTTGTCGAATCAACCCAACTTTATTCGACAAAATTAATTTGATTGATTTAATTTAATCAAATTCATTTATTCAATTTGATCTTAAATTCATTTAGTTTAAGTCAAATTGAACCTAATTAAGTCAATTTTTTATTGAATCAGTCAATTCGACTAAATCGAATCAAATTAGCTAGTTCGATTCATTTGACTCAGCCTTGAATTAACTAACTTGAACCTAGGCGAACCCTATTAAACCTAATTGGTTTATTCAATTCAACCATTACTCAATGAAGCCTCTAATTCTTTTGTCGCAACTTCCTCTTGCCTCTCTAAATCAGGTATTTAAAGATCAATGATAGCAGACGCAAGGAGCAGTGTCCCACCGTCCTTTCTCACAACTTCTAGCATGACTTGCTACTTTCCTCAATCGTCACGAGCTCTCAAGGGTAGGGCAACTTGATCAAGGTCTTCAACTACTAACTGCATGAGGGTGCGATGATAATTGGGGGTTATACCTTTATGCTAGCTTGGCGCGCTCGCGGGCTGAAAGAAAAAATTAAAGTTAGGCATTTAATGGGTTCTTGGCTGAGAGAAAGGAAAAAGGTCCTTCGATTGTTTTTTACTGGGTGAAAGCAAGGAGATCTTGTTGGGTTTTCTAGAGGTAGAGGAAGGAGAGACCAAGAGCCTTTTTTTTTCTTTCTTCCTTTCCATTCAACTAGATATGCATATTTAGTGGAGAGAAGTGAAGAGAGGAAGCTTCATTTTTCAAGAGGAGAGAGTGCTTGCATCGAAAAAGTTTTCCAAGCTCAGCAATTGTTATCAAGCTTAAAAAATTAACTTCGGCAAGTTGGTTGTTGTGACAACATCCAAAATAGTTTTGAGTGCTAGTAAGCAATATCTTCCTCTTCAGTTGTCTTCATCTCTACTAGATGAAGACACTACGTACGGTGAACCATTGGACAATGGCTCTGGTGAGCTAAAATCCTTAAAATCATAGGAAACCTAGGTCTATAGGTCACATATTTGTGAATAACAAACCCAGGCTTATAGGCTCCTGAATAGCTTCTAAGAGAATATGAATTAGTGTTAAACTTACTCTATAGCCAATATCTAGAATTCTCTTTCATTTGTAAATAAATGAGTTCAATCTACTGCATATGATTTTAAGCCTAACATGTGTCATTTGTCTTGCCTAATTAAAATAAAACTCATCCTTAAAACTCCAAAGTTATTGAATACTCTTTTTGGTTGCAACCCTCAAATAGAACTAAAAAATGTTCATTTTGCCGTATTTATTTGAACATAATTCAAATCAATAACTTAGCTCTGTTATGTGACACAAAATAACATGTCTTTCCTATCACTTAGCCCCAAAGCTATAGATTTATATCATCACATTCATTCGTGTGATCCAATCAAGCAAATAACCCTTTAGCTCTTGACCTATAAGCCTTAATTTCTTTTATTCGACTTAAATCAGGATTCTTTCCTTTGGTTCAGTTACTTGACCCAATCAAGTAAGTGTCTAAACACAAACTTTAGATTCTCATTAATTAGCCAAAATAAATGATCACATACTTCATTTTAAAATTAAAAATCAAACATTCAAGTCTGTTTTAAGAGCCTCTATTCTGAAATTCACTTGACCTAATTAGTTGAATTCCACCAGATCCTAAGTGAAACCCACGAGCAAATTTACATGACCCAAATCAAGTAAATCTCTCTTCCTCTTGATCAAATATTAAGAGAATCACTTAAATTCATACAAAATACTTAAATTGTTTTTGATGCAATGATGTGTCATTCCACCTCAGAAGATGGAATGTCCATATCATTGACACCATAAATGACAAGTTCGTCTCAAAGTAAATAGTGGTCATTCCATAGATTCTTCATAACCCTTTAAAATATAAAACATCTTCTAAAATTAAAATAAAAACTTTCAGTCACAAATAACTTGGAAGTTAAATATCTCATGGACTAAAATTATATCTCTTTCTTTTCTATAATAAAATAACAAATCAAATAATAGTGTAACAATCATACAAGCCAGCACACATTAAATGCACAACCCCTTGGGCATCTAAAGACTAGAATTTTATTTTTTTAAGAATCTGATTATGATATTTAGCATGAAATGATTGTTTGATAAATTTTGTGTGTTGTGGGCACATGCTCTTAAGTGTTATAATAAATATATCTACATTTTTAAGCAGGTGGCCATGCCCAAAATGGGTAATAAAATAAAAAAATTATCATCTAACAATATTTTCTTGCATGTGCTACTTATATGCTGAAGCCCTGAGTAGCCATGACCAATAGAATTAAAATCAACTTGGCACCACCAATTTCTTGGTAAATTTGTGAATATTGGGATATATAAGACTTATTGCATGCTATATAATTCTTATTGTGCAAGGATGAGTCTTTTATTTTATTAAAGGAAGACATGACGAAGAGGATGAAGCTAACGACCGTAACAGAAATAACGGCAATGTTAAACCTGTAACAAACTATTCCAATCATAGATGGACACGTGTACACACCCACTCACTCACTCTTCTATAAATACGTTGCTTGTATAACTACTGAGGAGAATAATACAAGAAATCACTTCATCCTCTATCTCTGTTTCCTCATTCATCTTGATTTCTTTATGGTATCAGAGCAGGTTTGATACTTGTTCCTGTTCAAATGGCGCAATCATCTTCGTCCCAGATCAGCGACCTGTCGACGGACATTGCTACAGAAAATCTCACAATTCCGGCATCTCTCAAGTTTGTGATGGAGAATATAAAAACCATTGTCAATGTGGAGATCGCAAATTTTGAAGTTACTCAGGGCAAATGGATTCATTGGTTTTTCCACGGCCTCGCATCGTACAATCGAATGAAGGTATCACCTTCGTCCCAGATCAGTGACCTGTCGACGGACATTGCTACAGAAAATCTCACAATTCCGGCATCTCTCAAGTTTGTGATGGCGAATATAAAAACCATTGTCAATGTGGAGATCGCAAATTTTGAAGTTACTCAGGGCAAATAGATTCGTTGGTTTTCTTGAATCAACAATTGCTCCACCGCCTCGCATCGTACAATCGAATGAAGGTATCACCTTAGTTAATCCTAAATACAGCGAATGGATTCTAATAGATCAGAATCTAGCCGCGGCCATTTGCTCAACCTTGACTCCATCCATTCTTCCATATGTGCTGAACCTAGATTCTTGTTCGGCAATATGGAATACCATCGAAAGAAGACTACAAGCTTCAAACAGATCAAAAGTAATACAACTCAAAAATGAGTTGCATAATATTACCATGAAACAACTCAATATGACACAATACCTTACGGAAATCAAAACTTTAGTGGATAAAATAGCAGCGGCTGGAGCAAACTTAGACACTGAAGATATCATACTGTACACCCTCAATGGTCTTCCACCATCATATCAAGCTTTTAAAACATCGATTCGAACAATGTTGAATCCTATAAGCTTGGAAGATCTATATTCTTTACTGCTCAGTGAGGAAATAAACATCCAAACTGAATCAACTCGTCAACAGCTATCAACAGACCTAAATATAGCCTTATACTCAAGCAGGGGCCGTGGACGTCTCGAGAGAGGTAGATCATCACAAGGCAATAATCGATCTCTTCTACCCACATGTCAAATATGCAACAAAAGAGGGCACATAGCATCAACATGTTGGCATAGGTTAAACATAAACATCCACCTCAATCAGCAAATTAGAATACTGCTCTTGTGGCGTCTACTGAGACACCAAATCTGGACTGGTATCTTGATTCCGGAGCATCAACTCACCTTACTAATAATCTCAACAATCTTAATCATCCTATGGCTTACCAAGGATCTGACAATGTCACTATCGGAAATGGCACTTCAATTCAAATTGCTCATACTGGAGATGGAATTCTTCACACACCCGAGCGTAAGCTTCTGTTAAATCAATTGCTTCACATTCCAAAACTACCGCACAATCTTATATCTATATACCAGCTAACCAAGGATAACAATATTTCAATTTTGTTTGATGCTTCTGGTTTTATCATTAAGGATCAAAAGAATCAACAAGTTCTTTTAAAGGGGCCCTGCCATAATGGGTTATACCCCATACAGCCTTCTGCAGATACAAACGACCATAAGGCTTCTAGCCACAAGTTAATCTTCGTCGCTGTGGCATAATCGGCTTGGACATCCTCACCATCAAATTCTTCGTCACATAGCTAACGGTTACCGAGATCTTCAAATCTCACCTACTTCATATTGTTGTTCTTCTTGCCAAATATCAAAAAGCCATAAGTTGAAGTTTGTGAAATATGTATCTACACATCTGCTCCGCTAGAGATCATTCATTTTGATGTATGGGGTCCATCCCCTATTACTTCAAATCAAGGATACAGATATTACGTAGTCTTCATTGATGATTTTTCAAAATTTAGTTGGGTTTTTCCTATGATACATAAATTTGAAGTGCCAACACTATTCATTAACTTCAAGATTATGGTCGAAAATCAAACATCACACAAAATCAAGAAATTCAGATCAGATGGAGGAACAGAGTATATCAATTACTCGCTTAAAACATTTCTGCAGAACAATGGTATTGAGCATCAAATATCGTGCCCTTATACTCCTGAACAAAACGGAGTAGCCAAAAAAAAACATCGACACCTAATAAAGACTACAAGAACTCTATTACATACCACATCAATTCCTCTCATCTACTGGCCAGACATAGTACTCACTACATCTTATCTTATAAATTGGTTGCCATATAAAGCAAATCCTCATTCTTCACCCATACAAATGCTATACAATCAAGATCCAAATTACTCATTTCTTCGTACTTTCAGATGCAGATGTTATACTTGGATACCACCGCCTTTACGACATAAACTAAATCCTAAAGCCAATCCATGTGTGTTCCTTGGCTACTCAAGTTCTCATCAAGGGTACAAATGCCTAAACATAGACAACAACAAAGTTATAATATCTCGCCACGTCATCTTTGACGAATTTGAATTTCCTTTTAAGCATTTATCTGTTGGATCTCAATCTCAGCCTATTACTAACTCAAATCCCCACCTGTTAATTCCAACCTCCATTCAGCCCGCTCAGCCAATCAACTCACCCACTCAGCCAATCAACTTACCTACACCTACAAATTCACCACCTTCAACTAGTAATATAAACCCAGCTCAAAATCATACAAGCACTTCTCCCATATCATATCCTTCGACATCTAATAATTCTCAATAACCTCCTCCAAACAATACAATTTCCCATCATCCTATGGTTATGCGACTCAAAACCGGTTCTCTAAAACCAAAAACCATTTTCAATTTATTTAATCATTCCTCTACCACCATTGAAGACACACCATCGGATCCTACTGGTTTTATTGAAGCCAGCAAATATGCTCACTGGAGAAATGCAATGGCAATTGAATTTCTTGCTCTTCAACAGCAAGGAACCTGGATTCTTGTACCACCACCAATAAATCAACCAATTTTAGGATGCAAATGGACATATCGCACCAAACTGCATTCAAATGGATCGGTGGCTAGATATAAAGCAAGACTTGTAGCACAAGAAAATACACAAGAATATGGATTGAATTATGAAGAAACGTTCAGCTCGGCTGCAAAATTTCCAACAATAAGAACATTACTTACAATAGCTATCAACCAAGATTGGGTCGTCCATCAACTGGACGTAACTAATGCTTTCCTCCACGGTTTTTAACAGAAACCATTCACATGAAACAGCCTAAAGGTTTTGAGGATTCTCAATTTTCAAATCACGTTTGCTTACTCCGGAAAGCAATATATGGACTTAAGCAATCTCCAAGAATCTGGTTCAATACTTTCTTAGCCGCTCTAATTAAACTTGGGTTTAAACAAAGTAGAGCAGATCCAGCTCTCATGATTCTTATAGAAAACAAGACGCAAGTATATCTATTGATATATGTTGATGATATTTTAATCACAGGGAACAATGATACGACATTGGCTGATCTCATCAACAAGCTTCAACAACAATTTGACATGAAGAATCTGGGACACATCCACAAATTTCTGGGCATATCCATTGAAAGAAAAACTGATTCATCCTTTCTTTCTCAAACGCAATATGCCACATCTATTCTGAGTACAGCTAGTATGCTTTCATGCAAACCTCTCGCTAATCCTACATTTACTAAACCACCTGTCAGCATTCCAAAAGATCTACCGCTTGCAAATCCTCAAATCTATCGTAAAATAATCGGTTCACTACAGTACCTAACTCTTACGAGACCAGATTTAGCATATCCTGTAAACAATTTATGTCAACACATGCATCAACCGCAACCCATTCATGCATATCTACTTCAAAGGCTGTTATGCTATTTAAAAGGCACAATTCAGTTCGGTATTCTCATCACTAAAAGAAATCTTCAATTAACTTCTTACTCTGATGCGGACTGGGCCGGAGAGCCCTCCACCAGAAAATCGACGTCCGGTTACTGTACATTCCTCGGGATACTTTACTATCTTGGAGCGTGAAGAAACAAAATACTGTAGCTAGATCATCAACCGAAGCTGAATACCGCGCTTTGGCAGCTGCGATAACGAACATAATCTGGCTCCGTAAATTGCTACAGGATTTTCAAATTCCAAATCAGCGAGCAATGAAGCTTTATTGTGGCAACACATCAGCAATATCATTAACAAATAATCCTGTTTTTCATGCTCGAACAAAGCATATCGAAATAGATCATTACTTTATCAAACATCATATTCAGAATGACACAATTTGCATTATTCCCATTACCACTCATGATCAAATAGCTGATGTGCTAACAAAATCTCTATCAACTGCTCGCTTTCAACTACTTCGCAACAATTTGACAGTTCAAACAGAACCATCACATTGCGGGGGCATAAAGGAAGACATGACAAAGAGGATGAAGCAAACGACCGTAACAGAAATAACGGTAATGTTAAACCTGTAACAAACTATTCCAATCATAGATGGACACATGTACACACCCACTCACTCACTCTTCTATAAATACGTTGCCTGTATAACTACTGAGGAGAATAATACAAGAAATCACTTCATCCTCTATCTCTGTTTCCTCATTCATCTTGATTTCTTTATTTATTTTACAAATATAATTCATTTATAATTTTAAGAAGTCGTGTAGACTTATGGGATGCAAAACATGAATGATAAACTTCAAAGTAAAACCCTTGATGCATCAAAAGCCAAAGTTTGAAGACCCATTGGCCAAGTTTATAAATTTAATTGGGTTCTATAAGACAGACAATTCAGCTCCATTTCTTTATATCTTACTAGTTGTATAAAATCCCTCTACATTATTTTATGGTTAATATTTTGTGATTGATTTCTTGTTTACTTTGAATGTGCATTATATACATGCTTTTCCCTATGCTTCTTATAATGTTTTGCTTGGGAGTGGTATGGATATCTTGTATGGTGGCCTCTTAAGATATTAAGTTTTTTACCAATTAAAATATAAGCAATCATAAAATCAATCATAAGATAATATTTTCAAATAAACTTGTATAGCTTGTTTAGAAATTAAATGACTTTTTCAAAATTAAAATAAATGCAAAGCCTCCTCATGGATCTTAATATGTAATCTAATATTTAATTGATTACTTATTCATAAGAGTGTGCTTATTAATCAACATCAAACTCATGTATTTGTTGATGATCTTATGTGTTGCATATAGAAACAAAAGCCCTCACATTAAAGGCTATATAACAAAAAATATTGCATTATGAATCAGCATATACATACACTTATGTTCAGGCATCTTAACTTAAGTAGCTAAGTTGTAAGTTTTTTTTAATAAAATCAAACAATTTAACATATCTTGTTTATGCATTGAGATTAAGCCTACATAGTTTTAAAAGCACTTAGGTGAGTTTAGCATATTGTCCTTTCCAGACAGGATTGTAAGACCAGAGATTCAACTAACTTAACTTTAAGTGAGGTTTTAGTTTGTAAATCTCATGCATTTTAGTGGATTTAAATTCAAGTTATTATCTATCAATGGTTTTCATCTTTAAATCTAGGGTTCGATGTCAATATTCTTTTCAGTTATGTCATACGTCCTCACATTTTTGGGCATTGGCATTTCCTTAGTCATGTGTTGTTGGAATATGAGCCCTAATTTTATAAATTAAATTAATCAACTTGAACATAATTCAATCTTAAAAAATATAAATCCTGACAAATAATAGTTTTAAATACCTCTGAGTTTCTAAAAATCAAGTACTTCTATCTTTCCTCATTTGGCTTCTATTCAAAATTAATTCTAAGTTGATCCAATTATTTTTTAAATTTCATAGACCAAATCTTTGAAATAAAATTAGTTAAAATCAAGTTATTCAATATTTTGATTAAAAAAATGTAAATCGCTATTTTAATCAAAAGTTTTTTCAAGAGTCGAATAGTCTTGGTGTATAATTAACTATAGGAGATTGCCCGTATGAGAAAATTGTATCCCATAATAAAATGAACCCTATTCAATCAAATATTATACAAGAGAAAATCTCCTAACATATAAAAATAAAATGAACTTTTTTGCTATTGAGTCTGTAGTGAAATAATATTTGAGAAAAATGATCAAAATGATTCCTTGACTCTTTATGAAGGACCAAAATAGTCCTCAACTATATTAAAGGACTATTTTGGTCCCTCAAGTCTTTAAAAAAAATTCATTGGAGACTATTTTGATCTTTCATAAAAAGTCAATGGACCATTTTGATTATTTTTCTCAATAATATTTTTATCTTTCAAGATAATATATTATTTTTTATATCGTATTTGATCACAAAATTTTTAATCCATTGAGGATAAAAAAATTCCCCAATCAATGCTTTGCAATGATGATTGATATAACTAAATACAACAGACTGAATTAAATAAAACAATTTATGTTTCCAACAACTACAGATGTTAAGCTCAGCAATAACTTTGTCTGCAGTGAGAAATATGTTTTCCCAGCTCTTTTAAAGTACTTTATTCTGAATTTCCGCCAAATCCGTTAACAAAAGTAGCTTCCAAATAAAAACTCAAAACAGTTGAAGCAAAAGAATTTACCACAGCATCACCTTCTTCTGCCATGGCTATTGCTGCACGCACAGCTACTCTTCTCAAGTCATGCACAAAAAGCTTATGACCATTTGGAAGACACAAACAACATTCATTCCTACTGTGACGTACATAGTCTTGCATAGTCCATCCAAAGACAGAAAGCATGTCATCATAGATGTTGGCTTCAAAATGTAAAAAGGATATATTGCAAAGTCAGTATTAACCTGGAATACGAATTTTCATCTTGTAATTAAGCAAACAAGTTAATGGAATAACTTGAAAATCATAGAAAGAAGAAAGTTATGGGGAAAATGACTTGCATGGATTTTCAGTCTTTGGATTGTCAGATGTCAAAACAACCACTTCACTTCTATCTGTAGCAATTTTTGTCATCATTGATCTCTTTCCTCTATCGCTTTCACCAGCACATCCAAAGACTGCAAAAGCCAGGTATTATAAGTCACAGAATTTCATCAAATTTGTAGCAGCGGACACATTCTCCACCTAATATGAATACTTATTAAAAATTCATAGTAGTTGTTCCTATGATTTCAATATCAAACGAACTTTTTATTAAACAAAAAGTAGAGATAGCGGCCCATGTCTCACCATAATGACCTAATTTCAGCTTTAATTGTGAATAGAGGTATGGTAGACCTGTCAAGGTACCAGCACCCTTTTTCATTTAAACCACTTGTACATCAGCAGGAGGCAATTAGAAGAACTATCCTGCTGTTTTAGAAAATTCTTGTGTCCTGATCATACTCAACATTCAGAACCATCAATTCAGTGCGGAATGCACTAACCTAGTTTGACCTTAAATTTGGCTTACAATCTTGTTTAAGGATATTATATTCATAGTCCTTACAAAGAATAAGCAAATAACATTTTGAGGCTAAAAGTAAAATGAACCCTGGAGTCAGCAAAACAAAAGCTAAGATATCAGTAAGAAAGGTTTAATCCGCCTAAATCAAGCTCATATACTCGGTCTTCATGTCAGTTGTGGACTTCTACCATAATTTTTGGTTACGGTAGTATTTATGCTTTCAGTCAGCATTTTGATTTCTAGTTACGATTGTGCTTCAAACGTGTGCATGTAATTATATACTGCAATTGTTAAAAAACAACTACATTAATGTTGAATTAATTTTTTACATACTTTCAAAATTAGATTTAAATAAATGAAGAAAACATATACTCCGCATGCTAGAAGACATTCTAAATTATGAGCATGTAGTTTGCAACTTTAAGAAAATATTTGACATAGTCAATTTAGTAATATTAAGTACTTTAAATGAGCTAGATTCAATGTAGCGTTAATAGAAGGATTTTATTTAGAAATGACAAACTCAGATCCTACACAGAATAATTGATCTTAAAACGATGTTCATTTTCATTTATGTTTAAACAGAACTTTAACATATCATTAGAAAGATCAATGGCTTGACTTGTTGATTGTTATCGGGAAATCCATGCTGGAAGGCTGTTTCAATTTGTAGTTGTAAATCACGGAGGCGTTAGAATATTATATCAGAGGTAGGACTGTATGAGTTTCACCAAAACCGCCCAAAATCAACCAAAAACACACAAACTACAAAAAGAATAGCGAGACAGACTGAAATTGATACAAAGAACTCTAGTATGAATCAGACAAAGCTAAAACTAATTCAAATAAGGTATAAGGATTGGTTTCAGCAAATTTTTCAAACTATGGCCTATACATGTCAAAGCTTGTAGTTGAAACGTCTACAAACTAAAAGACCAAGAAAAATTTTCTTCCAAGAACCAAAATACTTCAAATTGGACAACAAAGAGCAAGATATTCATAAGGTTATGTGGCCTTTTGAACGGCACACAAAGGATGATAAAATCTTTATTTTGTTACGCAGGCAGCCGTGGGCTCCGAAAATTCGCGCACCAGCCTCTTCGTGGCCTCTTTCTTTTTGTTCGGCTCATCGAGGAAATTTTTAACGAATATGTTCCGAGACTAATTTTCGTAAGGCAAATTGGGTTTTGAATAAGACATTACCCAGATATTTTGCCCTTATTTTGAGAGGGCTTTATGATCTGAGTTTATGTTTCCTATAGGCGCAAGCCCCTATAGTTAATTACCCCTCCCGATAGCAAGAAAGAACTTTCAATTAAGGCTAGTCGTCAAACAGATACAGAGTATCTGGCATATAGTAGCAGCATGTTTAGGTATTTGTAATTTAGCATTTAAAATAAAAAATTTACCACCATGCATTGAAAGCAGATGGTGAGGGGAGTAATGATAGACCCGATCAAGATCTCATGGTTCCGCCGTCCCAGGCCATCATGGTCCCTAATCTATTTAGTCAAAGGAGAAAGTCGACCCAACCTGACAGAATGATCCTTGTCGACAGTCATGGATTGCCTCGTCTAAGAGTACCTTGTAGACCTGTGGTGAATATTTGTCTAAGGGGATAAATTTGAATCCACCTTAGCTAACAAAAAGTTTTGTGCCCTATCGGTCATATCCTATTGATTCATTACTCAATGATTTAGCATCGTTGGGGAGGATCATGACCGTAATTTAATGATGTCATTTGGTGATAAAACCACCCGGTTAAAGGGTTCCGATCATAACCGTTTACCTGTAGTGCCATTTGGCGGCGAAACCACCAGTTAGAGGACACGTGTCACATCCTTACTGGCAAGAGACGGATTGAGAATGAATTTTAGTGATATTCTCGACCAGATATTTGTTCTTTGTGAGCTGAAGTGACTTTCTAACTTGTCCACCCCTGCAAACCATTGCGGAGGGTGCATATATGTTGCTTTAAGTACTTTGGTGTTTTTTATTTCAATTTTAAATATTTAGTAGTTGATGAATTTTGAGTTTTGAATTTTCGTGCAAATTCGAAAGGCATTTTCAAATCTTTGGGATCACATCCAGTTGAGATTTTCTATCAGCACGGCCATCATCAAAGTATTTATGGGCATTTTTTTATTTTGTTAGTTGAACCTTGTCAACTCTGTCAATTTGTTGGTAGAGGATCAGATTCGTTATTGTCTTTCCGTCTTTATTAGTGAATTTCTTTTGTTATGGATCTTGAAGGCCTAATATGAATGTATAAAACAAATATCTCAGTCAATGCAGCAATCGTATATTTGTTTAATAGTTCAAGCCGTGTAGACTCCTATCTATTCACATAGAATGATCGAGCTCGAACCTAAGTTCATTTCTTAACCCGCGCAGCATCCTCAGACGACGTGTGTGCATACAACACACTCGTTGGGGCCCATGCGAGTATATACTTTTGAATGTATTTTGCATGATATGCTTGTATGATAGTTATACATATGCAATGGGTATACATTATATATATATATATATATATATATATATATATATATACGCACATTTATACGAATACTTGTATGTTGACATGTTCACATATGTACTCTCACACTTGTATGCATATTTGTGCATTTGCATATATATCTGCATATTGGTCATGTATGTACAATACATTTATATGCTATTCGTGCATTTGCATGTTAATGTGATGCACTACTGCAGCATGATGCATCTTTCGATGTTGGATGTCATAGATGTCACACTTGAATAATATATTCTGTCTATTGCAATGTATGTAGGAAGGCATTTTAAAGTGTTTGATATTGGTCAACTAAGTGAATGATTATCATTTGAGTGTGCCCAAGATTCTATTTAGAAGCATGTATACACATTTTGTCTGCATGTATGAAAGTTGCAGATCCGATGGCGTGGCGCTGCGTTATAGGTTGCCAGTTGCTCATTACAGGTAGATCGTTGTGCAGCACTAAATTCCTGTTGGCAAGTAGTGGTCATTACAAATATGCACGAGTGTAAGACCCAAATTATTCAGGTATGAAGAAATAAAAATTTATTTAATTTTTTATACAATTTATTCTCAAATAAATTTTAGTATTTATAAAATTAGAGAGATGACTTGTAGGTAACTTACAATCATAGAAGAGTGCGAAGTAGATAATTGGAGGAGATACCTCGGCAAGGAGGTAAGTAATGCAAATTAAATTTTAAAAGGCAATTCTTGTTAATTCTATACATGTATACTTGTAACTGATTGAATAAAAGAAAATATGCATTACAAGTTAATTATTTTGCTTAAGGATGTTCATATCCAAGTTTCCAAGTATGAATAACCACTTACATAATTTAAGCATGTAAGTTTAAAATAAGGTTTAGTATGTTCATTTAAATATTTTCCTAATTGATAATGTTTTGAAAAGAGGTTTATTTCCTTACATATTGTATACATATTCTTTGTATACAGATTATAATAGAAAGATTATTATGAAAGCATGCACAATACAAGTATGAATTATGAATATGAGAAGTTTAGTGAATATCAATTTAAATAAAATTTGACTATAAAATGATATATAACTTATTAGAGTAGGTGGGACAAAAGGGTTCTCATATATGACACTATATTATAAGTGGGGCAAAAGGGATCCAAAAGACATAATACATGCATAGCAAGTAGGGCAAAAGGGACCTCTATGTTGTTCAATGGCGATAATATCAGGTTCACTTAAGCTCTATTGAACATGTTGATGAAAGTTTAATCAAACTTCTAAACTACTAATATTGATATTCAGTATATACTTTAAAAGAAGTAAAGATTAATGTCAAATGAGATTATATGTTGTTTTATAATTAATGTTAAGTTTGTTTAATTTATGATTCAATCTGGTGATTTTTATAATCATGCAATTTAACTGTTATTGTAATTGCATAATTTATTGAGTTTCATAGCTCACCAGTTCTTTTCATATTGGTTGTTGTTACAGGAAAAAAAAAGGAAAAGGTCATTACAGAATAATCTAAAAATTATTCATTTTATATTTTAATGTTTATCTCTGTTTGTAAGTCTACATTTAAGGTATGTAGACAATTCAGTGATGTATTATTTTGGATTTCTTTAGTGACTCTGTAAGTATTTCTTTGATATAATTGGAGTTATTAGATGCTTTTATTTATATAATAAATATAATGTTATTTGATACTTTAGAAAATATTTAAATGATGAAAAGTATCAGATATTTAATGATGAAAATATTATGTTTATGCATGTGATGCTCTACAATACTTTTAAGAGATACTGTAGGGTGTTACAAAAGTGGTATCAGAGCAAAAATTTAAGATTCTGATAATTTATGTATGAAAGTTTAAGCAAATTTAATTGTCTAGGAGAAAAAGATTGGATTTGATGAAATTATTACAGAGCCTAGGCGAGAGATATGTTTTAAGTTAGTAATAAGTCTAACTTCAACCTCGCTTGTATGTAAGCATATGAAAGTAATATCTAATTAAGTATACATGATTATATAAATACGTTCATGATTATATAAATGCATAATACTTAATGTAATGCATTGCAGATATAATAGCTAAAAGAATACCCGAATGGACTGATGGTCAGTCATCTCAGCCTGATAGAATATCTGAGGGTTCTGAAAAAATGGCACCAGTAGGAGGCAATGCACTCAAAGTAGACCATGCACCAGTAGGACCTAATGCTGCTAATGTAATGTCAAGGAACTTAATGCAAATGCAAATGATGAGTAAGATGATGCAAATGATGAGTAAGATGATACAAATGATGAAAATGATGCAGTCTATGGTGGGATCTGCAGCACCTAGAATTTCACTTATAGTTACACCAATCACTCTTACAGCTCCTAATAGTATAGCAGAAGAAATTAAATCTGAGAGAGAAAAGATGGTTAGAATTGATAACAGATTATGACCTTGACATTCAGTATTGTCCGGGCAAAGCTAATGTAGTGACTGATGCATTAAGCAGAAAGTCTAGAGAACATGTGAATTGTATGTTAACTCTAGAGGAAGGGTTAATTAGAGATATGGAAGCCTTATAATTAGAAGTCATAATGCAGGGAGATCAAAATTCAGTTAGTCTTAATCAAATGATAGTTTATCCTTCTTTAGAAGAAAGAATCACTGAAGCTCAGAAGACTAGCACTGAGTATTAGAAGCTTAAGGAGCAAGAACAATTAGGAAAAAGAAAAGATCTCAGTGTAGATGAACAGGGAAGAATCATGAGCAATGGGCATTTATGGATACCAAAAGAATTAGATTTGATACAAGAAATTCTATATAAAGCTTATAATTCATGTTATTCAATCCATCCAGGAAGCACAAAGATGTACAAAGATTTTAAAATTTTATTTTGGTGGCCGGCAATGAAAATAAATATGGCTTAATATGTGATGAAATGTGAAATGAGTCAAGTTGTTAAAGTTGAGCATCAAAAACCCAGTGGCATATTACAATCTTTATCAATTCCTGAATGAAAGTGGGAAGAAATAGCTATAAATTTTATTATAGGATTTCCCAGGTCAAGGTAAGGACATAATTGTATATGGGTTGTGATTGATAGACTAACAAAGTCAGCACATTTTCTACCTATTCGTCATACTGAGTCAGTGGAAAAATTGTCCAAGTTATTTGTGAAAGAAATTATCAGATTATATGGAATTCCTAAGGCTATTGTGTCGGATAGAGATGGACGTTTTACATCCAAATTATGGAAAAATATTCATGAAAGTTTAGGTACAAGACTGAAGTTCAGTACTGCATTTCATCCTCAGACAGATGGTAAATCAGAAAGACTGATTCAAGTGCTGAAAGATTTGTTATGATTGTGTATTCTAAATTTTAGGGTTAGCTGAGAAAATCATATTTCATTGATAGAGTTTACTTATAATAATAGCTACCAATCAAGTATCAAGATGGCTCCATATGAAGTTTTATATGACAGAAAATGCAGAACTACGTTGAGTTGGTTTGAAGTTGATGAAAGATAATTATTGGGTCCGCGGTTAGTAGATCAAGCTACTGAAAATATCGAATTAATTAGAGACAGATTAAAAACAGCTCAAGACTGCCAATAGAAATACTATGATCCCAAGCATAAAATGATAGAATTTAAAGTGGGAGATTTTGTATTTTTGAAGGTGAGACCAATGAAGGGTGTTGCTAGATTTGGCCAAGGTGGAAAACTCAATCCTAGATACATTGGTCCTTTTGAAATAATTAAAAGAGTGGGGCAAGTTACTTATAAGTTAGCATTACCTACATATATGTCTGATGTGCATAATGTTTTTCATATATCAATGCTAAGAAAATAGATTACAGATGAAATTCAGAGAGTTCCTCATAATGAAATTGAGCTTCAGAAGGATTTGACATATGTTAAAGAACCTGAAAGGATATTAGAAAGAGATATTCGTAAATTGAGAAGTAGAATAATTCCTTATGTGAAAGTAAAATGGAAGCATAGGCCAGTAAAGCAGGCTATATAGGAAAAAGAGATAGACATGAGACAGAGGTTTCATCAACTGTTTAGAGAAGTATGAAAAATTGAATTTCAGGGTCGAAATTTTATTAAGGATGGAAGATTTGTAAGACCCAAATTATTCAGGTATGAAAAAATGAAAATTTATTTAATTATAATCTAAAACATGTATTTAAAGTTAATATTAACTTGTTATTAATTATATAAACTGTTAAGTTATTGTTTAATAAATAGGATAATTATCTTAAGTAACATATTTAATTTAAATTAGATATTTAATTAATGCCTGAAGTGATGCTTTCAAAGGATGTGTTGGATGGCAGTTATGTAGTGGGCCTCATATCCCAGCAGCCTTCACGTATGCAACAAAACCAAAGAGAGTGTGCTGCTGTGTAGATAATAAGGGAAAGGAAGAAGACTCATTTGGTTATATGCAGAGAGGAGGTTACAAGGTAAATGGTTATATATGTATGAATTAATTTTATTTATACAATTTATTTGACTAATAAATTTTAGTATTTATAAAATTAGAGAGATGACTTGTGGGTAACTTACAATCGTAGAAGACTGCGAAGTAGAGAATTGGAGGAGACATCTCGGCAAGGAGGTAAGTAATGCAAATAAAATTTTAAAAGATAATTCTTATTAATTATATACATGTATACTTGTAATTGACTGAATTAAAGGAAAATATGCATTACATGTTAATTATTTTGCTTAAAGATGTTCATATCCAAATTTCCAAATATGAATAACCATTTACATAATTTAAGCATGTGAGTTTAAAATCCTTGTTTGCCATTCTATAAGGTGTTTTCACAATTGGATTTATTCCAGGTTGAAGATTTATTGAAAATTCTATCTCTCTTTCTGAAGGTAAATCATTCAAATCCTCAGAGAAAATATCTACAAATTCATTTACTATAGAAATGGAATTCATGTCATCACTTTTCTCCTTAGTTGTTTCTAATTTTGCTAAGAAAATTAATTCATCCGCTTTTATACTTTTATGCACCTGACTAGAAGCAATTAAGGATGATATTACTCTCCTTTCACACTGGAAATAAAATGCCTCTTCCCCATGCAAATCAAATCTGAACTTTTTCTTCAACATTCAATGATGGCAAAATTTTTGCCCAACCAATTTATTCTCAAAATTACTTCAAACTTCACCAATGGAAGTACTATCAAGTCTGCTTGAAAATTTCTGCCAGCATTCATAAAATTGACTGAACATGATGTACTTGCATTTAAATAATTACCCATAGGTAATCTAATACTCAACCCAGGAGTAAAAACAACAGGTTTCACGTGCAATTTCTCACAAAATATCTCAGAGATAAAAGAATGAGACACGTCAGAATTAAAAAAAATTCTAGCAGGTAAATCTGAGATATTTAAAGTACCTTTCACCACTTCAAAAGATTCCTTGGCCTCATGAGAAGTAAAGACAAATACTCGAGCCGCTGCTGCTCTTACTGCTTCATCTGAGGCTTCTCCTTTTATTTTCAAAGCAGGTTGATTGAATTGTGGTCTAGCGCCTCTGTACTAAGCTGTCATCTGTCTACCTTTAAATTCTCTGCCTTTTTGAACATTCTTTGGACAATTTCTCTTAATATGTCCTGATTCCCCACACAGATAATATTTTCCTGAGTTCATCAAACATCTTCCAAGATGAGACTTTTCACAATTTGCACACACTGGTAATGTAGGGAATCTTATAGATAGTTGTTGTTGACTATGATGGAATTTCTGCCTTTTGGATGTTCCACTCCTGTGATCACCTTGTCTCTTTCTACCATCATTCTCCTGTTTCTGTTTAACTACCTTCCTATCATGCTCCAGTAATCTAGCACTTTTCACTAATTCAGCAAATTCTTTTATGTGAAGAGGAATTAAAAACTGTCTTAATGAATCTCTCAAACCCTTCAAAAATCTATAACATTTATCAGCAGAAGTACTGATAAGCTGGGAAGCATACATTGATAATAGTCTTTACTCCTTGTCTCTTTCTACCATCATTCTCCTGTTTCTGTTTAACTACCTTCCTATCATGCTCCAGTAATCTAGCACTTTTCACTAATTCAGCAAATTCTTTTATGTGAAGAGGAATTAAAAACTGTCTTAATGAATCTCTCAAACCCTTCAAAAATCTATAACATTTATCAGCAGAAGTACTGATAAGCTGGGAAGCATACATTGATAATAGTCTTTACTCCTTGTAGATTTATAAAGCTTTCATGCATTGCCTGCCTTGCTGATGGAGGAACATACCATTCCCTAAAAGCCTGCTCAAATTCTTCCCAGGTAATTTGATCTTCTGTTCTACCTTTGAATTTTTTCAGTTATTGTCCCATCCACCACATTTCTGTTTCACTTTCTAACATAAAGATCGTCAGGGACACGTTGATTCTCTGGACATCTCATTCCATTAAAAACTTTTTCTATCCTGATAATCCAGTCTTCAGCACTTCTGGCATCAACTCCTCCTTTAAACAATGGAAGTTTTAAAGTCTGGAAGAGCTTTAGATGCTTATTCACTTCTGCACTAACAATGTCACTTGTTTTTGCATTTGCTCTACTACCAAGAGTTGTAGGAGTGACTGGTGTAACTACAGGTGGAATACTAGGTGCTGCAGATCTCATCATAGACTACATCATTTCCATCATTTGCATTATCATACTCATCATTTGCATTTACATTCCAAACAGTTAAAGTCTCATGAAAAGAATTATCCAACTCATAATTTAGAATTGGTTATAGTATGATTTGCATTAAAATTTTGGAAACACTACTTGTATGGGGTGAGATGTGAAATTTTTATAGATCATAAAAGTTTAAATATATTTTCACTCAGAAAGAATTACTTTAGAAAATATTCACCGATCGACAAGGCCCCGAAAGAATCATCCGATCAGTCTTCAAGTCCTTTATATAATAGCATTGGAATGAAACGAGATAGAACATGACTTATCAGTGGTTAATCGGTGAACAGAGAGGAGATTGTGAGAGACTTTAGGAACATGGAAGAGAGGAGATAGAGTGAGCTTACGTTGAGGAGTGGTAAACAGGCCAAAACTGGTGTTGGCAATCGAAATAGATTGAGTATTACCAACCTGTATTTATTGTGATCCCATGCATTATTGCAGCGACAATAACCGAGTGGAGTTGTTGGTTAAATGGGAGGTAGAGCTAGAATCAAGGATCCAGTCATTTGTCTGAGAGTTGCTGTCTGTGGATTCAGCAAACAATGCAGAGGAAGGAGGGGTATTATATGAGAGATTAGTGTGATGCCAGCACTTCAAAGCAGAATGTCCAGGTTTGCCACATATTTGGCATTCAATTCGGGCAGTGTAACGAGTTCCTCTTCCACGAACGTAACAAGTGATGAGCGACCCCTGTTATTGCGAACGAAAGGAGAATGTCCACCTAGCCCTCGAAATGCAGTGAGAGCAATAGGAGATTCGGAGATATGGGTAGACTGTAGTTCACGAACAGCTTCATTCATGATGTTCATTTCTTCACTGCATAATAGAGAGTATAAATCATCTAAATTGAGAGGTTAAAGATTAGTTCGAATTGCGGATTTGAAGGATTGATATGAGGCGGGAAGGCCATTTAAGGTATAGAGGATAATATCCTCAGGGTCAAGAACACATCCAGGGGCATTTATGGTGTCAACCTTGAGCTTAATGTCAGAGAGATACTGTTGCATCGTTTTGTTGGTCATGGATATGTTGTATAGCTCATTCTTTAGTTGAATGATGCGCGACTGATTTGTCGATTGAAGCCACTTGTCTAAGGTCTTCCAAATGTCAGCACAGGAATCCAAACTCAGAATGTATGGCAGCAAGTTTGTGGAGACGGTGGAGATTTTGATCAATCAACATTCAAGTGGAAAATTGAGGGTTGATTGCAACTTCGCCTGTTGCAGAAGTGATTTGGCGAGGAGGCTGACGAATGGAGCCATCGATATATTCTTCAAAACCATTTGCCCGAAATACCTTTTGCACTTGAGAACGCCAAGTTAAATGGTTCTCCGCAGTGAGCTGAACAGTAATCACATTCTTAATGGTAGCCATGAGAAACTTAAGTTGAGGAGGGATCGAGACTCCGTCAAAGGGAGGAATCACATCGGAACATTCAGTAGTGGAGTTTTCGGACATCATATAGTGACTATAGAATACGAACCGAGAACGAAAAGTTTGTCATTGGGCTTAAAAGCTGAAGTGATCTTTAACCTGCAGGGAATTACAGTAACAGGGAAGAAGAAGACAGAACTAGAAAAGGTTTTAGTATACCTTTCTTTACTACAGTGTCTCAATTACTAATTACAATGTGTAGTGTATATATACTAATGTAACTGAGAAATTAGTTACAGACAGGCAATGGAGATTTAATCAGCCAAAAAGGTGGAACGTTGGTGGCAGAGGAAGTGGCGACCACAGCAGGTGCATTAGCTATAGGCTACTTGGTGGTCTCATTTATGTTTGTTAGCAGGTACTAGCGGGTCGCCATGGGACTTAAATCTTGAGATTTTCGCACACAACAAATTGCAAAAGTTGGCGAGTATGGAGCTGCAGTAGTTGGGACTCCCTTCGATCGCTGATATGGTTGCTTCTCCGCCCCTGGATAGTGCGCTATGGCTGGCAATTTGAGCAGATTTATTAGGCATATAAAATATTGCTCCCTAGAGATTCTATCTTCCATTGTTAGTAATTTTTTAACTGCAATAGCTACCATGGTGTTTCTTTTCTTGGATTATTGCTACATATTTTATCCACTATAAAACCCAATAAATAGGGCCATGTTTTGGCCAAATAAAGCATGGAATATTCCATCTTTCTTTCTCTATTTTCTATTAGCTCTTTCTTCCTTACAAACATGAATTCAAACCTCAAAAAGATTATGATTGTTGACATTAATAACATCAATCTCCTTGACTAGTAATAAGGCATACTTCACAAAACCAATTCATGTTAATGTCAAGGAAGATTGCTCTGGCAGCAGAATTTTGTGGCACTAAGTGAATACAACAACAACAACATCAAGGCTTTATCCCACTATGTGGCAGTAAGTGAATGTAAGAAAATATATAGCTTTAAACTGCATGTGAATCTATAACACAACATAGGTTTCGTTACAAGAAAGATTATTTGAAGAGAGGTTTACTGAAGTGGAATTCCTTGGGTTTTAAATATTTGGCTATTTGAAATATGGCACCTGTGGTTGGCAAACCTTTTAAATTTACTTGTTTTGATTTTCCTTGTCAATTCCTTTACCATTAAGTGGTGAACTAGCCTTTCTCATAAATTTTGGCAGCTAAGAAAGTGACTACTATTGTAGACGCTCAAGTTAATAAGTATTAGCAATATTATTGATCTTATATTTTTATCAAATAGTATTCACATTAAATGAACTAGTGATCTGATATATGGAACTTGAGAAAATATTAAAAAAAACCGTCAACCATCAACCATCAACATGAAAGAGGAAAAAGGCAAGAAACAACATACCAGTTATAATTCTCCTAGCACCTAGTTCTCTTACAGTATCCAAGATTCTTGACAAAGCATCAGGAGAATGAGCATAGTCTACGATCACTCCAAAAGGTTGATTCTCATGTATTACCTCAAACCTACCAGAAATGCCATCTACTCCTTCAATTCCTTTCTTAATGTCCTCTAACTTCGCATCGACCCCTACTCCAACAGCCACAGCTGCAAGAATGTTGTATATATTGTGCCGTCCAATCAACCTTGTTGAAATTTCCAAGACCCCCTTAGGTGTTATGATTAAAATGTCTGTCTTACTTAACGAAAGCTCAAATGTTAAGGGGTACACATCAGCCTTCTTATTTTCCATTGCATATGTCACCACGGGAATACCTTTTTTACCTTGTGAAACAAAAAATTTAGCATGTGGATCATCAATATTCACAATTTTGCAATGATGATTTGGATCAACCATCCTAGCAAACAATTTGGCTTTGCTATTCTTGTAATCCTCTTCTGACCCATGAAAATCATAATGATCCCTCGTTAAATTTGTAAAGACTGCAACGTCAAAATCAATTGCATCACATCTCCCAAGGGCTAACCCCTGAGATGAAGCTTCCATTACTACTGCTTGAGTTTCCTTCAGTTCCATTCTTGCCATAAGCTTTTGAACAGTCAGAGCATCAGGAGTTGTGTTTGGCACATCCAATTGGCTCTCCCCATAAACATGATATCCCACGGTACCCAACATGCCAGTCTTCACTCCCATTGCCTCATAAATAGCTCTCACCAAATGTGTTGTGGTAGTTTTCCCATTTGTTCCCGTAACCCCAATTACAGACATTCTTTTGGATGGATTTCCATAGAAATTTGCCGCAAGGCTAGGAAGCAAAGAGTTTACATCCTCGACTATCACAAGAGCTCCACAATCCAAAATCCCATCCAAATCGATCTTCCTACAAGCCAGTACTGCCACAGCACCTCTCTCGATAGCATCGTTAATAAAATAATGACCATCAGTTTTATAGCCAATACAGCAAACAAAGAGATCACCGGGGCTTACTTTCCTCGAGTCATTCTCAATTCCAGTTATTGTCACTCCAATATCACCACAAACACCAAGAGGTGTAATCTTGCTCTGTTCCAAGAGCTCACAAAGAGCCATTCTGAACTCGGATGCCTTCGCAATATGACCACTTGAACTCCCATCTTCTTCCTGATTATATTTTGAATCGAGGGTTCTCTCTTCCAAGCGTTTTTGGACAATGGCTAGATGTAAGTCGCCCAATATGTCATTCTGATGCTTTCCATGCGAGTGAAGAGAGATGGTTTTTTCCAAGGAAACACCCTCCCGGAGATCGCCGGCAGCACAGAGGCTGGGAAGAGGCCGCCGGAAGGGGAGAAGTGTAGAGGGCAGGATTTTCGAAAATGTTATGAAGGAGAATGCAGAAAGGGCCATGGATCCGTTTGAGAGAGCTCGGAAAAGTGAATATAGAGTCGAAATTGGAAGAAACGTGGTCGATTGTGGTTCTCTGTCGCCGGCCTCGGCTTATAGAGACAGAGCAAGGGGGCGAGAAGGCCATGAGAAAAACGATAGCAAAGAGGAAGAAAAGGGCAATGATTAGCGTCCTCGAGCATTTTGGGAAAGAAGATGAAGAAGCTGAATCCAAGCGAAAGGGAGTAGGAGCAACCAGGAACGCGAAGTCGAGCGCCATTACAGGCACCAGGACAAGCTCAGCAAAATGCGAGTACTTCTACGGACAGAGGAGGGTAGCTCGAGGCAGTGTACCGGTGTCGGTCCGGCCCAGTTGACTCGGTTAATCTGGACCGGATCTTTAGGGCATGTCCTGAGGGTTTTTACTACTTTCATAGCACGGTTCTTTTTTGTAAATTCAAGCAAGTGACTTCTCTAAGCTTGAAACATTCTCTCATTAGTATCTCTCTAATTAGTTTTCAAGAGATAGAAAGTTCTATAATTAAGAGAGTGGACAAAAGCTTGAGATATGGTTGAATGACTATAAATTCTCATCGTTTTTTTATATCATTTATCTTAGCATTTTGCCACATCTCTTTTACTTGTATATTCATCAATTTTTATTAACAACTTGAGTATTATTGTGTGCCAAAATATTCACGATAATACAGAACATGTGGTTAATGTGTTGACTTTGTATTAAGAACCAGCACACAAACAGATAAAAGAGAATTTACAATAGACATTAAATTTTTTATGTGAAAAACTTATAAAGGAAAAAATCATGAGGTATCGCTCAGTTAAAATATTCTTAGTATCGTATGTCATTGATTACAAATAATGCCCTTCATTATAATTAGCAAAAGCATTGATATGATTTAGTAGACACTAATTACATATGAATGAATGTGACTCATTTGATCATTCTTCAGAAGTCTGGTATAAATATATATTTTGACATTGTGAGTCAGAGTTTGTTTATAATGTGCATTGATATTATAGGCAATGTCATGTATTAATGTTGATGACAATGGTCGTAAATGAAGTTGGCGAGCATTAGTGATGGGAGATTAGTACTGAGCGGCACTGATTGGACAATTGTGGTTGAAAGTAATGTGATGTGATGTCAATGCCAGTGGGTGACCGAGGTGGGATTTTGTTATGAAGTGTTGTGATGTCGGCGCCAGTTGGGGACCAAGTGGGATTCTGTTACCAAAGTGTTGTGATGTCGATGCCAGTAGATGACCGAGGTCAGATTTTGTTATTGAAATGTTGTGATGTCGACGCTAGTAGGTGCCGAGATGGGATTGTGATGATGAAGATATATGAAATTTTGGATTTAAGAGCTATTCTGATAATCATTATGAAGTGTTTATTTATAATTCAGTTAATTTCAGTATTTATTTAATTATATCCAATTTCAGTATATGATTCATTTCAATTTTCTTTCAATTTCTTTCAATTTATTTTTACAGCACAGTATTTTCAGCTCTTTTGGCTTTAGTTATTGATTTTTATTTTAGGCTATGACTGCCTATTGAGCCGTGTTAGCTTATTACTGCTTTTGCTTCTATTTTCAGGACTAGGGAAGGGGAAGGAGTAGGCTGAGTAGTTTGGATAACATGCTCTGATCTATGTTTTATATATACTTTTGTTAGTTTTGATTTTTATAGGCTTAGCTTTCATTTTATTATTCACTCTATTGTCAAGTGTTGTTGTAAATATATTTCAAATTGTATATATTTTGGACGATATATAAAAAATCATATTGAGATTCAGCAGTCTTCCACCTTATATTGCATTCAATAGTGGCTATGTGTAGTATATAAATTAGAAGTTTATTTCAGGACTTCTCCAACCAGATCTTGGGGTTGGTCTTCCCACAATCGGACATAATATGACCTATGTAATATTGGGTCGTGTTGTGACATGTTATGCCGGCGCCAGTGGGCGACCGAGGTAGGATTCTGGTATGCTAGTGCCAATGGATAACCATGATGGGATTATGTTATGCTAGTGCCAATGGATAACCAAGATGGGATTTGTTAAGCCGATGTCAATTGACGGGCGAGATGGGATTCTATTATGCTGATGTCAGTGGAAGACTAAGGTGAAATTCTGTTATGTCAGCGCCAGTGGGTGATTGAAGTGGGATTTTGTAACACCGGTGTGAGTGGGCGACTGAGTTGGGATTCTTTTATGCCAGAGCTGATGAGCTACCGAAATGGGATTCTGATATGAGATGTGTTATGATGATGGAGCCTATAGACTATTCTGAAAATTAATATAGGATATTTGTTTATATTTCAGCTTCAGTATAATTTATTAGTTAATTAAATGCATTCAACATCAATATATATTTCAGTTTTAGCTTTTTATATAGTACTTTAGTTTATTATTATAACATAATATTTTTAGTTCTTTTGATTTCAGTTATTATTTTTTATTTTAGTCTGTGATAGCCTACAGAGTCGTGTTAGCTCACTCCAACTTTTACTTTCATTTTTAGGCCAAGGAAAGGACAATGAGCGAGCTGAGTAGTTTTAATAGCAGGCTTTTATCTATGCTGTAGGTATGTTTGGTTAGTTTTATTTTTGACAAGCCTGGCTTTTTTTTGTTATTTGTTATTTTGTTGTAGATAGATCTAATGATCTATATATATTTTTGAATGACATATTTTAAAAATCATATTTGAGATTCAGTAGTCTTCTATTTTATATTGTATTTAATAGTGGCTTTGTGTAATATATAAATTAAAAGATTTGTTTCACTACTTCTCCAACTAGATCTTGAGGTCAGTCATGCCATAAGCGAACACTATATTTTAAAATAAAATTTTGAATTTATGTTTGAATTGGAGCTCTTCGGTGCTTTACTTGGTAGCAATACGATACTAGGCTTGAGAGCACAACATCGCCAAAAATCGACGCAACGACATTAGAATATATGTTCTATAATAATTCTAAATTCAACTTGCAGCGTTGTGGCATTTGGTTAGAGTGTTGCAGTGCTAGGCCACTAGCAGTATATTTATTTATTTATTTATTTCTAAAATTATAAACATTAAATCACCCCACACACTTCCCCCTCCTTATTTGTGCTTAGCCTATTGTGAAAGAAGAGAGGGAAAGGGAGAGAAAGAGGAGAAAGGGAAGAGAGAGAAAGTTAGGTTTTGTCATTTTTTATTTGTTGCTTCAATTAGGAAACGTGTTTTGATTGTTGTAAGTAACCCGAATCTCACTCTAATTTTCAATGATTTTGAGTTTCAAGAATTGAATCTCTCCTAAATCGATAAAAATACATTCTCTCCTAGTTGATTACTCCTTTTTAGTGTAACTTTTCATATATGATATATATGAATTTTATGAATATTTTAACTGTAATATTATTGAATTTCACGGGTTAAAATGAAAGTTGTGATTTTCTGAAGTTATAAACTAATATGCAGTTCTTTCTATATGTTATATATTTAAGAATTTTCTGTTGTATTTTATTTATGAAAGAGAGATTGATACAATTGATATAAGATAAATGTGACATTTGCATATAAGAAAGGAATCTTATTTGTGAACACTATAATTGATATGGGTTGACTGTTAAAATATAATATCTTGCGCAAGAAGGTGGACTGATGGGCTTTCATTTAAAGATGATTGTGGTATTATCTCAATTATAGCCTGTAATTGATGACTAATTACACCAATGGGCAAAAAGTAACAATTCTTAATGATTTATTAAATGCCACCTATAATAATAATAATAATAAAGAAGATGTAATGATAATGATGATGATACAATGATATAATAAATACATATGAAATAATGAGAATATTACATTAAAGCTGTATGTCATGCTGCACTAAATCATATACTGATACATACATACATTGATAACATGGATAGATGAATCATATACTGATACATATATACATACATATATTGATAATTAATAGATGAATCATATATCGATACGTACGTATATTGATAGCATGGATAGATGAATCATATATTGATACATATATATATTAATAATATTAAAAGATGAATTATATATTGATATATATGTATATTGATCACATTAATAGATGAATCATATACTGATGCAAAACCATATTAATATCATTGTTACATACGTATATAGATAACATTGATATATATATATATATATATATATATATATATATATATATATATATATAAGTAAGGTGTGTGCATATATAGCATACAAATAGATATATGCAGTTCTTTCTATATGTTATAGATTTAAGAATTTTCTGCTGCATTTTATTTATGAAAGAGAGATTGATACAATTGATATAAGATAAATGTGATATTTGCATATAAGAAAGGAATGTTATTTGTGAACACTATAATTGATATGGGTTGGCTGTTAAAATATAATACCTTGCGCAAGAAGGTGGACTGATGGGCTTTCATTTAAAGATGATTTGTGGTATTATCTCAATTATAGCCTATAATTGATGAATAATTACACCAATGGGCAAAAAGTAACAATTCTTAATGATTTATTAAATGTCACATATAATAATAATAATAATAAAGATGATGTAATGATAATGATGATGATACAATGATATAATAAATACATATGAAATAATGAGAATATTACATTAAAGTTGTATGTCATGCTGCACTGAATCATATACTGATACATACATACATTGATAACATTGATAGATGAATCATATATTGATACGTACATACATACATATATTGATAATTAATAGATGAATCATATATCAATACGTACGTATATTGATAACATGGATAAATGAATCATATATTGATACATATATATAATAATAATATTAATAGATGAATTATATATTGATATATATGTATATTGATCGCATTAATAGATGAATCATATACTGATGCAAAACCATATTAATATCATTGTTACATACGTATATAGATAACATTGATATATATATATATATATATATATATATATATATATATATATAAGTAATGTGTGTGCATATATAGCATACAAATAGATATATGGACTGATTATATAATATATAATTAATAAGATAGACAAGACTGATGACATTAACACTTATATGTTCATGATTTACAGTATTAATTTATTGATTATCGATATATTTATATTATCGCACCTGTTTTTGATTTATGGATTTAAGCGTAATGATTTTTACCTTCATTATTAATCAAATTGAATCTTACCAATAATAACTGATCATTGATATTATTAACCACTTTTTATTCGATTGATTGAGATGAACATGCATATAGATTCCTTAAAATTTATATTAAACTTTAGTAAATTTTGGGTTTTTGCCGAGCTTTATAGCTAATTATGTGATTTTATTAATTTCAGGTCAGGGAAAGGGTCAGGACTCTATAGAGTGAGGTGGATTGAGATCTTCAGGTTTCTTCTTTTATTTTTTATTTTTATTATATTCTCTTATTGTCAGGAGCTTGAGATAGACTACTGATTGTTAGTGATCTATTGTCAATTATAAATTTAATTTTAGAGAATAAATCTAGTGAAATATTACAATGTGAATTATATTTAATTACTTTTGTTGGACATATTGATTTATATTGATGAGTTATAGAAGTTTTGGTAAATGATTTAAAAGATAAATTATACATTTCTTCTAATTTAGATCTTAGGCGCGACATCATCAACATCAACCAGTGGCATCGTCAACCTGAAATATTCAATGTGGTTAGTGGGGTCAATTCTTTCCTTGTAGGATTCCAAGTTGGGCATCTTTAACTTTTAAAGGTGGCCCTACTTTAGCTATCTCCCAAAGAATGTGTTGATATGCTTAGATTATCTTTTTCATACCATAAATGAGGAGGATTACACTCTTTTATCATTGATGTGATCGCGAGTAGGGTTAATGTTGGGCGTGGCTTTGGTCTCCGGCCTTTCATGACAAACGATCAAGTCAAGGATTCTTCCATTATACTTTCTCTCAAAGTATTTCTTTGCAATCCTTCTAGTACATCTTGAATCATTTTTTTATGTATTTCTTTTATGTCCATCAGATCATGGTGAGTGGTATAGGTTGGGTTCTCCATATTTACTAACATCTCAAGGCTATGTTATTATTTGAGATGTGAATGTCTTCTAGTCACTGACATCAATTTATGTTCATCACATCTTCGAGGATAATGGATTCAAAGTTTTTTTATAAATGATACCCATCCTTTTAAGCAAGTAATCTTTATGTGAGAGGCAGGGAGCCAAGTGGGGTCTGACTGAGTATGGAGAGTAAGATACTTAGATTTACTATAAGTAAGCAAGAGAGATCACAAAAATATTGAGAGATGCAAAAGATCCAAAACTTCCCAAGAATATTGACACCGACTTATACTTTGCTTGTAATAAAATATGCTAAGGTTTTGAATTAAGCAAAACTAAATTTTATGCAAGTGCATGTATCATTTAAGTAATAAAGAGACGAGTTCAGTATCGATTCTACGAGGACTTAAACTATCCTATGACTACTCTAGTATTTTCTATGTGAACCACACAATTTATCCTACCAATTGAATTAAAAAGAGTTTTTTAAAGTTCTTAATGCAAGTGCTGAAATGAAAAGTTCTCTGTATGATGTTCTGAACATATGATGGAGAAAAAAATCATTTTTGCAAAAATTAGACTCTTCTAAAATAAGCTATAAATTAGAGCAAATTCACTCCTAGTCTATGTCGAGCATGTAAGAGTTTTAAGTTAAGCTTTCACTCAACTATAATGATTCTATCTTCTTAGATTCAAAACCCTAGCCATCATATGTCTATGCATGATTAAGTTTGGTTTCAATTCCCCTATTTATTTCTTTATTCCTCCGTCGAGGTAATAAATTACACTTGATTTTAAATTAGTGCACGTCGTATGCAAAAACTAAATGAAGAGCAAGAGAATTGAGAATTGAAAACCACACTTAAATAATTATAGGAATTAAAGTCTACTTAAGCAAAAGATGATTTCTCACACATTATAAATACAAAACTAAAGAATTAGTCAGTCATGAATTGATAAGCACCAAAATAATTTTCATTAAATAATAAATATAAGATACAAAAGGAGTTTAAGTGTAGATATCACCCAAAAGTGCTTTTATAATTGATTACAAATATTGTTTGCACAAGAAATTGACTTCACTTCTGCACTCTCTCTCCTTCACTCTCTACTAACACTAAACTAGTTTGCATAAGAAAATAAAGGTGTGCTCTCATAAATTTGGCCAAAAAACTATTTATATTAAATACCATAACTGACACTAGAGCCATAGTGCTGTAAATGGTTGTATTGTAGCACTGTGCCACTATTGGATGTCTCCACTGTGACACTAGGTCTAAATCAACGTGTCATTTCATCAGGTAACATATGATGCACTAGGATCTAAATTAGAAGTATTATGTTTTAATCTTTTAATAAATAATAACCAAAGCTATCTAATATTATATATTAATAATAAACTGTAAAAATATTCTATAATTTATTTTTTCAAAAGTCATATATACTACTCAGGATTTATATAATCATATCACAACTACTATGTCCTGAGTACAAAAGATAACTAGACAAAAAGAAACAGAACCTAAAAAATCATGACCAGCCTCACACTCCTACTCACCTGCTTTGATCTGAAATCATTTAACCACATATAATGAGCTTAAAAAGCCCAGCAGGTCACCAAAACTTACAACTGAATTCAAAATACGATAAAAGAACAATATGCATGTTAAGGATCAAATCATAGCACAATATTTATATGATCATGGAATTAGTATAGAAAAAATAAAACTCATATGCAGTAGTAGCAGAATATATAAATAGTAAAATACTATGGTATGAAAGCCAGCAAAGAAAAAAACTAGTGAGTATCAAATCTATAAAGCAAGCGTTGTATCTGTAATACCAATCAGTACATAAATCATATGAAGCATCAAATCAAAATATTGGTAAAGACTATTGAAATTATATCAATATAGTAAAATTATATAAGAGTGTATCCATACTATCTAGGTATTCTATATCACGTTCTCAATATCAAAAGTTTAGTATCAAGATAATGAATTAGTTGTATCAAATAGTATCAATATCAATGTTAGTAACAGTTTAGTAACGGGAGCATTAGAATAATGCAATAATAGTAAATCTGTGTAGTACTAATAAATTCGTATAATAATAAGAATAACATCTCAAGAACATGTATTTTATTAGTCACACTAAATAAGTAAGAAGTCATTGCTATCAAGGTGTCTTTCAGTGTTAGTAAATTCTTGGCTCACTAAATAGAGTCGTCACTCTTTGTCCGTCAGCACAGTAATAATCTCCTTATAACTCCCAATAAGTGTATCACGTGAATTAGTAGAGGATAACATCAAATCATTTTATTTAAAGGAAAGCCCGTCGGCCCACTATTCTGTACAAATCAATCAGTCTCCAACCAACAGGGTCAACCAGTCTTTACCTATTTGTTTCACAAACACATTATTATCATAATACTATAATAGTAATAGCGACCAACTATTACTCAAGCACATATCAACATCTATTTTCAATATATTACAGTAAATAATACATAATTAAGATTAATTAATAAGATGTCAAAATGTCATAATGGTAGAAAATAAATAATCCTATTAGGTAAAAATATACATTTTCAGAAAATAACCAAAATATCAGGATTTATATAAAATAATGTTTTAAGACTTTTGTTGTACTACACTACTATTTTTAGATATTAAAATAAATTTTTAGGCAGATAAAAATTACTATATTTTTAAAATTACCAGATAAAAAATCTTAAATAAATACTCAAAATGCTCATAATCATGATCTCTATAATATACAAAAGTTACGCGATGAAAGTTTTATCAATACAAAATTATTCTCATTTTTTTGTAATGGAAATACAAATTTGATCAAAAAAATATCAAAAATCTAAAATCTTTGAAATCAAAAATAGGGTAATGATTTCTTACAGCGAGACGAGCAATTTTCCAACAGGCTCGACAGACAAAAATTATATCATGGCCTCCAAATCTTAGCTTCTAATTTCTTTCTCCTAAAAAATCTCTCTAATTTTCCTCATGATTCCTCTGTTAGCTGAATAATTAAGGAGAAAAGGGATTGAATAAAGTGGAAATAGATATTTAAGAATAAAATAATAATGTAATATTAAATAATAAATTTAATCAATTTCTTTTAGTATAAATTCAAATAAATCATTTTAGAACTTTAAAAATTATAGAAAAATATTTATAAAATAAATCATTTTATTTAAAAAATATTGATAAAATCAGCTTGCAAAATGGACACCTAACAGTCATAAAATCCTCACTTGTACCAATAAGTACCAATTTCTTAAGAATTTTTAATAGTGCCCAAAAATTACGAAAAAATTTGTACAAGTAAAATACTACAATCAAAATACTATAGCAAAGACTACTTACGATTTGGAGTTAATCCAAAAAAGGGCAAAGTTAAAATACAGACTATTATAATCTACCCATCTTAAGAAATGTCATCCCTGATATTTTCCTTAAGGATTCGAGCACAAAATCGATATAAATCAAATATGTCCAATCAAAACTCAATTTAAATTAAAATTAAATCAAAACTCATAAAAAATCATACAATCATTAGTTCATTATATTACATGTCATTCAACTATATATGCAAACTAATGCACCTTAAACTATCCATCCTACCCAACTCTTAATCAAATCCTATAGCTCTGATAACAATTAATTCTTCTAACAACTATGCTCGGATACCAATTGTGATGTCTTAGGATATAAATTTGAAGAATTATTCTTTTATCTTTTAATAAATAATAACTAGAGCTATCCAATATCATCTATCAGTAATAAACAGCAAAAATAGATTTTATAATTCATTTTCTCAAAAGTCATATACACTACTCAAGATCTATACAATCATATCACAACTACTTTATCCTCGGTATAAAAGAATAACTAGAACAAAAAAATAGAATATGAAGAATCATGACCAGTCTCACACTCCTGCTCCCCTACCTTAACCTGAAATCGTTTAATAACATATAATAAGCTTAAAAAGCCTAGCAGGTCACCAAAACCTACAACTGAATTCAAAATATAGTAAAAGAGAAATATGTATGCTAAGGATCAAATCATGACAATAATATTTATATGATCATGGAATCAATGCAGAAAAAATAAAACTTACATGCAGTAATTGTAGAATATGTAAATAATAAAATATTACGGTATGATAGCCAATAAAGAAAGATACCAGTAAGTATCAAATCTATAAAGTAATCTTCGTATATGTAATACCAATCAGTACATAAATCATATGAAGCATCAAATCAAAATATTGATAAAGATTATTAAAATCATATCAATGTAGTAAAATTATATAAGAGTGTATCCATACTATCCAGATATTCTATATCACGTGCTCAATTTCATATACTTAGTATCAGTAGAGTGAATCAGTAGTATCAAATAATATCAATATCAATGTCAGTAACAGTTTAGTAGCGAGAGCAGTAGAATAATGCAATAACAGTAAATTCGTGCAGTACTAATAAATTCGTATAATAATAAGAATAATATCTCAAGAATATGCATTTCAGTAATCACACTAAACAAGTAAGAAGTCCTGGCTATCATGATATTTTTTAGTGTTAGTATCAGTATTAGTAAACTGTTGGCTCAGTAAATAGAGTCGTCACTCTTTATATGTCGGCACAATAATAATCTTATTATAACTCCTAACCAGTATATCACGTGAATTAGTAGAGGATAATACCAAATCCTTTTATTTAAAGAAAAGTCCATCGGCCCATCATCCTGTACAAATCAATCAGTCTCCAACCAATGGGTCAACCAATCTTTACTTATTTATTTCACACACATATTATTATTACAATATTATAATAGTAATAATGACCAACAATTACTCAAATACATATCCACATTCATTTTCAAAGCATTACAGCAAATAATGCATAATATAAGATGATAAAATGTCATAATGGTTGATAATAAAGAATCTTATTAGGCAAAAATACACATTTTTAAAAATTTACCAAAATATCAGAAATTGTATAAAATGATATTTTAAGACTTTTGTTATACTACACTACTATTTTTAGATGTCAAAATAAATTTTTAAGTAGATAAAAATTATTATATTTTTAAAATCATCCGGTGAAAAATCTCAAATAAATACTCAAAATGCTATCATGATATCTATAACATATAAAAGTTATGTGGTGAAAGTTTTACCAATACAAAATTATTCTCATTTTTTTGATAACGAAAACACAAATTTGATCAGAAAAATATCAAAAATATAAAATCTTTGAAATTAGAAATAAGATAAAGGTTCGTTACAGCGAGATGAGCAATTTTTTCAATAGGCTTGACGGACAAAAATCGCACTGTGGCATCCAAATCTTAGCTTCTAATTTCTCTCTTCTCAAAATCTCTCTAATTTCCCTCACGATTCCTCTGTTAGTCGAATACTTAAGGAGAAAAGGGATTGAATAAAGTGGAAATAGATATTTAAGAATAAAATAATAATTTAATATTAAATAATAAATTTAATCAATTTTTTTAAATATAAATTCAAATAAATCATTTTAGGACTTTAAAAATTACAAAAAATATCCATAAAATAAATTATTTTATTTAAAAAATATTAATAAAATCAGTTTATAAAATGGATCGGGCACCTGACGGTCCTAAAATCTTCACTTGAACCGACAGGTACCAATTCCTTAAAGATTTTCATCAGTGCCCAAAAATTATGAAAAAATTCATACAAGTAAAATACTACAATCAAAATATTATGAAAGATGGCTTGCGATTTGAAATTATAATGGCTCCAAAAAAATTGGCAAAGTCAAAATATGGGCTATTACATAACAAACTCAACTGTTGTGCAGCGACATTGAGGCAATTTGGCATTACAGCTTTGTTACTACCAGCCTAGCATTGTGATGCTCCATTTCCTCCACTGCGATCTTATGCCCCCATGCCATTTTAGTTAAAAATTAGGCCTTACAACATTGTTCCACTAGTCAGCGCTGGAGAGCTGAATTAAATTATAACAATATTGAGATATGAGCACCACAAAGTTCTTCTTAGAGCACTACATTGCTTAATGGTGCAGCGCCGTGGCGTTGGTGACCTTTTTCTAAAATTATGGCCATTTTTCTAGAATTCCTGTATAACAACAATCAAATAAAGGATTTTTATAGTAAAACAAATGCATAAATAATAACAATAATTTTCAGTAACAAATATGTAAAATATGGCTCTTCACCATTTATTTATAGGGCTTCTATAGCTACTAAAAAGGATAAAATTAAAAAGGTAAAAAAAAATACAAAGTATAATATATGATGTGACTTATTATAGGCTGGTATAACACTTAACTTAGTTAATTAGTCTTATAGTTTTTTTTTTTCAATTTCAAGGTGTGTACATAGTGTGAGTCTTCAAGGCCCATTATATAGTGTGAGTATGTGAATAGGGGTGTCAAAAAATGACACAAAAATTTGACTCGAACCCTACCTGAATTTTTTGAGTTTGGGTCAACCCGGTTTAAGAACGAGTCAGATTCGGGTCTGAATTTTCGACCCGTTTCAATTTTTTGTTCGAGTTTGAGTCAACCTTGAAACCCGATTTAGATCTGATTTCGACTCACTTCGGCATGCGTAAGTGATTCATCATCCAACCTCATGGGCTACTACCGCTGGTGAGGAGAGCTCCTCCATGTGTATGACTAGTGACTACATGTCGAACAATAGCCTCGAGAAATACATCTTCAACTAACCTCAGCAGTCTCTTAAGCAGAGCTAACAATTTAAAATTATCCACGTTGCCACGATAATCGACATCACCACTGGTCTTCTCTTCCTTTACGAGGAATGAGAACATTCTATTACTCGTAGAGACATCAAAGCAAGCAATGTCCTCCTCGACGCTGAGTTTAATGGAAAGCTCGGCGATTTTGGGATCACAAGGCTACATGATCACTGAAGCAATTTGCAGACGTCAGGGGTGGTCAGAACTTTAGGTTATCTCATACCTAAGCTCTCCTAGACCAGAAAGTCGACAACTTGCTCCGATGTGTTCGGTTTCAGCACGTTTCTGCTTGAGGTTGCTTGAGGTAAGAGGCCTATTAAGCTGAAAACATCAATGATTGATATGGTTCTTGTGGATTGGGTAATTGAGTTTTTGAAGAAAGGTGAGATTTTGGAAGGTTGGGATATGAAGCTTTTGAGTGAATCTGGCGAAGGAATTAGAGTTAGTGTTGAGGTTGGGTTTGATGTGCTACCATCCGTCACCAATGACGATGTCAACTATGAGGCAGGTGGTGCAGTACTTGGAAGGAGAAGCGACTCTTCCAAATATTTTAGAGGATGATTTTTATGTTTTTTATTTAAGTTCGAAGAGGAATAAGATTTTGACAAATGAGACTTCGTGGAATTCTTGCACTATGGCAATGAATTTTTCTTCTTCTTTTTCAGACTCACCATCATCTTAAAGAAACTGATAAGTTAATGATGCTTTATTTGTATATAAAAAAATATGGTTTTTTGGGTTCGTTAATCTGAAGCAGGTTGGGTTGGGTTGACCCAAACCTGAACCAGGTAGGATTTGGTTTGGCAAAAGTGACCCGAATTCAAAATCGGGTTAGGTAAAAAATTGGCGGGTCAAAATCGGGTTGAACCCGAACTTGACCCTTGGACACGATTTGACACCCTTATATATGAAGGCGAATTCTTTGGGTATGGTGAATTGGTGTTTTAAAAATCTTCTTTTTCAAAAACCTCGTTTTGAAAAAATTAAACTAAATTCACAACTTGAATTCAAATCAGATTTGTAATGTGGAAGTAAATAATAAACAACTATAATTTTTTTTGTTTTTTACTTTTATAGAAAAAATAAAAAATAATATGTTCTTTTTTTTCTTTTCAGATTTTTATTTCTTTTTCTTTTCTAATAAAAGTTAGACTCAAATCAGTTTCAATATTTATGTATCACAAGAATATCAATGCTAAACTCAGATTGGTAAGAAAGTAAAAGTGCAAGAAAATAAAATAGAAAAAAATTAAAGTGTGAAAGTAAAAGAAAGCATGCTAGAATTTTTATAGTGGTTCGGCCAACTTGACCTACGTCCACTCTCTATAGTCCTCCTCTCCATGTGCTGCACCAAAACTCTTTGGTGTCTCTCAATTTGCCTCCACAATAAGGCTAAGAAGCTCTCACAAGAATCACTTCCACCTCCCCCGGTGTGACAGAGTTGTCGAATTCCTTTCACCTTTCATTGTGGGCAGCACAGCCGAATCCCTATAACCTTACCCAGTGAGTAGTTGGTTGCCATTTGATACGAAGAAGTTCTTCCTAGAGTTTTCCAGTTTCTCTCAAGAAAAGCTTTGACTCATGGAGGAAGAAGATGGATGTTAGTCATAGAAACTGTGTGTAGACTCTCTCTCACATCCATTGATTTCACAAAGGCTATTCTCTTTCTCACAACTTCACCTCTCTCTGCCCCTTGCTCAAAACCTTCTCTTCAAACTATTGCTTACAGAAGACACACACCCATTGACTGATAAAGACTCTCTTAAATGAATTAAGAAATATTTAAATAATAGACTTCTAAAAAACTCTAATTTTCAATTTAGATGTCACCGTTTGTACAATACAACTTGTAGATCGTACAATAAGATTATTTCAACTGTGTCTGTTAGTACTGTATAATGAATAGTGTTCTGTTTGATCAGTTCAAAATCCTTAGCTAATCATCCAGCACGAACTTAAGAGTCAAATCATAGTTCATTCAGGATAAACTCATGGAAGACCAAAAATCATAGTTGTCGGTTATCCAATTCTATCTCAATCATATAGTACGATCTTAATGGTTAATTGACTCAGATTCAATTGCTTAATCATAGAGATTAAATAAGGTAAAATTTTAATTACATCATACAATATGATTTAGATTGTTTTATATGAATAGATCAAATTTCAAAAATCAAAATATTGTCTAATTTAAAATGGCGACATGGGTCTTATAATTTTAACTAATCATCATGTACGATTTGATTCATGTAATACGATTAATTTATTATTTAATTTTAAATTTATTTCATTTAATTAAATATTTTTATTAAATTTTATTAGCACATATCATACAGTATGATCCAAATCGTCCAGTACTATCTTCAAAAAAATTAAAACTATAAGTTACACTCCCCTTGTGTGTGCGCGGTTGCTAAGCTAACATACATGTTTTTACATTGATTGACTCAAGAAAATAAAAAATATAAACTCTTGCATAAATCAAATATATACTACTCAGTTTTGCATCCTAATTCTCTAACGGTGCTTGATATATGTTAAACCTGAAATGTTAATACATATAGAAAAGATATGTAATAATACAATATAGGAGAAACTAAATACAATCAAATAATATTTGTTATTGATACATTCTCAAAAAATTATCTTGATTAGACACGAATCTCGAGGCAAAATCAAGTTGGAAACTTTCGAAATTAAAATTGGGACCATCTGAACTCCAATTTCAGCAAGCTTACAATCAAACTGAACATCTTGGAAATACAAACCCAACGACACTAAATTCGACTCAATCCGAGCCCAAATGGGTCAAAATTAAGGACCTAAAGTGATGTTGGAAGGTTCAAACCACAATTTGAATTACCAAACGGTTTCAAAACATGACGTGGTTATAATCGAATCGAGCGGCTCGACGAGACAAATCCAACGAGCCCAAGATCGCCGAAATATGATATCTCTAAGACCTTCAAATATCCAGCAAACGGTCCACGATCAAGGGATTCAACATCGGCCGTCCATTCAAACTACTCCCTAATTACCCTTGATCTTCCTCCTATTTACGGGTCATGCCACTCCCAAAAATCTATAAATAGAGCCCACTCTCCTTTTGAAAAGGGACCCCTAAGCCTAAGGATAAAAGAGAGAGATCGGAGATCGCTGTTGCCTCCTCGACCACCGCTGGAGTTCCGCCGGACCACCACTTGACGTCCTCAACTCCACCGGACCACTGCTTGACATCCTCAGCTCCGCCAGACCACCGCGTGACGCCTTGAGCTCTGCCAGATCACCACCTATCGTCCTCAGCTCCGCCGGACCACCACCTGATGTCCTCAGCTCCGGACCACCGCCTGACACCCTTAGTGCCGCCAAACCATCGCCTGACGTCCTCAGCTCTGCCGGACCACCGCCTAACATCCTCAGCTCCACCGGACCACCGCATAACATCCTCATCTCCGTCAGACCACCACTTGACGTCCTCAGCTCCGCCGGACCACCACCTGACGTCCTCAGCTCCGCCGGACCACTGCCTGATGCCCTGAGCTCCACCAGACCACCACCTGACATCCTCAGCTCCGCCGAACCACCACTTGAGGCCTAAACTTCTGCCGGATCACCAACTGACGCCAAGAGTTCTGCCAGACAACCACCTAAGGCCAAGAGTTCTACTAGACCACCACCTAAGGCCCAGAATTCTGCTAAATAACCGGATGACCCCGAAGTTTCACCAGAGTGACGTCGAACTTTTATATACCCCCGGGTTCCACCATACAGTTGATACTTGTAATCTGAACGCCCTTGGAGGCGAGTCAACCTACTGTAACCTGCTCAAGTTCTAGTGGAATTATTTCAACTGGGCCAGACCCCGTGGTTTTTCTCTTTTTCAGGGTTTTCCACGTAAAAAAACTCGTGTTCTCTATGTGTGAGCTGGATATCCATACAACGCTAAGACGTAAAATCCAAACTCTATCTCCGCATATATTCTAGCCCGCAATAGTTATCATCAAAACACAGACTCAAGCTCTCCCGGATTGCAACAAGTTTTAATATTTAATTGTTGAAAGTATTATAAATTTTTATAACTATAAATTTAGATATATATATATATATATATATATATATATATATATATATATATATATATATATATATATATATATATATATATATAATTTATAACTATATGTCAATATGAAAAAGTAGAATTTTGTAAGTATTTATAGTTTTAATTTGAAATATGGATAATTAATTCAAATTGTATTATGTTTCCATTAAATATAAATTAATATTTAATTAAGTTAAAAAATTACATGTAATTGATAAATGTACGATTTGTTAAATTTTAAAAAATTTAGTATTTAATTTTGATTAATGTGAGAAGCCATTTATAATGGAGGGCCTATTTAATTGAAACATAATACAATTTGAATTAATTATTCATATATTTTAAATTAAAACTATAAATATTTACAAGATTCTACTTCTTCATATTGACATATAGTTATATATATATACTTCTAAAATTATAGTTATTAACATTTATAATACTTAAAAAAAAATTAAATATTAAAACTCGGATAATTTAAAGATTATATAAAATAATTACATTTAAAAGAATCTACTTTTCATATTTTCATTGAAACACAGGAAAATATTTTTCATATTTATGAATACAGAAAATTATTTTCGTATTCAAGAATACAAAATATATTTTACCGTATTTTTTAATAAGGAAAAATGTTTAACGTATCTGCTTTTCTTAAATAACTTTTAATGATTCCCCTATTCTAAATTAATTGTTAATTAAGCTCTTTCTAGAAAATTGGCTATCTTAATTTTATAAACTCTAAAGAGATAAATTTCGAGCACATAAAATAGGCTACTAAGCTAATAATTTGCAATGAATTTTAAAAGCGAAAATGGTTGGATTTTTTTTTTCAACTTAGGCTTCCTTTGAGACGGCTTTCTTACCGCATCTTGAAGCAGCTTTCTAGTACAAAAAAATATTTTTGTACTAGAAAGATGCTTCAAAAAATATTAAGAAAGCCGTCCCAAACAAAGCTTTAAGCTTCATTTGAGATATTTTTCTTGCTATTTTTTAAAGTAACTTTTTAATATATATATATATATATATATATATATATATATATATATATATATATATATATTAAGTTGAAAAAAATAGTGGCTAAAAGCTATCCCAAACGTAGCCTAATAGGATGACTTTCTTACTGTTTACTTACAACAACAACAACAACATCAAGCCTTTATCCCACTACGTGGGGTCGGCTACATGAATCCTTTTTCTCCATTGTGTCCTACATGAATCCTTTTTCTTACTGTTTACTTAAAAATTTTAAAATTAAAAACTTTATACTAAAAAATTATTTCAAAAATAATAAGAAAGCCGTTCCAAATAAAGCCAAAAACTCAATGAAAAATGTAAAATGTTGAGAGGGAGTATAATGCAATAAAAAGTAGAGATTTTTACATACATAACATCTAAAACTATTAAAAATACATATTTAACATCTAAACTTCTATATTTACTAATATACCACATAAAACCCCTATTTTAATCAATTCTAACATTCCGTTTAAACCCTCCGTCAAAAATTACTGTCAGCGATTGTCTTCCCCGTCAATGGCATCCTTGCATACCATTGACGGCGGAAAAGGGAGAGCGTCTGCTCGAGTCATCAACTTGAATAACCCATAGCTGGAGGCTCTGCGACTGTACCCACCAATGCTGTTCAAAGCGAAGGGGGTGCGGAGGCGGAGAATTTGTCGAGTGGGCAGAGGGTGGAGCCGAGGACGCAAGTTTTGGTTTCTATATACACTATGGCAAGGAAGGAGGAGGTATGTGGGAAGGATTGTTGGATGTTCAGGTCGGAGCGGTCGATAACAGAGCAGTGGAGCGTGCGGCATGAGCCAGCCTATAAGTTTATGCCATTTAACTGTGGCCCGAGGACATGTTTGGGGAAAGATATCGCCTTTGTGGAGCTAAGGGAGGTGGCAATGGCTGTTGTCAGGGAGTTCAGGCTAGAGATTGTGAAGGGGCATGTGGTGGAGCTTAAGTTATTGATCATCCTGCAAATGAGGAATAACCCATATCCATTAGGCATTATTCATGGAACCTTCGTGCTTGGAACCTTCATGGATTCATGAGCACTCATGTTTGTTGAGCTAGAAGACATGAGGTCAGGAACAACAGAAAGCAAATCGAAATCATGGATTTTCGATGTTGCTGATATGTCCGCAAGGAGTTGTCTTGAATGATGGCTATGGCGGTGCCAATAACCATCAATGCGTAGTCCAACCCATTGGTAAATCAGAATAGCACATAGCAACTCACAGTCAGCAGTGTTGGCGCAGGCTTCTCATGCCCTCAAGTCCTCCACCACGGTCAGTTCCACTATGCTCAGCTCTTTTCTCTGCAACTCCCTCTTCTTCCAACTTATGTGGGGACGATAGTTTCATCGAACGAGTTTGCATAGGGGATGTTCTGATGCCGCGTGGGAGGCGTCGTCGGCTGCGGAAATCAGCTGGCTTTTGAGTTCGTCGTGGACGTCAGTGGTGCCAATGAACGAAAGACTACATATGGATAAACGGAGTGGTAGAATAAAAGGAAAGGGGGATTTTAGATGATATATTAGTAAATATCATTGCTTTAAAAATCGGACCGGACCGGCCGGTCCGACCAGTTCAACCGTGAAGCTATCTGGTACAGTTCAACCTGAAAATTAGCTTTGCTTCAAACCGCCCGGTTTTGAAATGAACCGCCGGTTCAACCGGTGAACAAGTGAACAGGTCTCGATTTTTAAAACCGGCCTGTTCAAGTTTTTATAATAATATTAATTAAATAAATTATTTAATATTAAATAAATATTAAACTTAGTCACAATTAATATAAATATTAATATAAAACTCTTAAATTTGTATAAATATGCTTATTAGTTATTAATTTCAATAATCTCATATTTCCTCATTATTCCATATGAGCTCTTGTCATGAGTGAAAATAAGAAGCTATATAAAACTATACAAAGCAAAACTTCGAAGTGATGTGGGACTAAACCATATAAAGCAAAAAAGCTACGTTTAGTTTCATATACACACTATACAACTTATTTTTTTTAACGCTTTTTTAAATTAATTTTTATAATATGAATAATATTTATTTTTTTAGTTGATAATATTTATTTTTTTATTTGATAATATTTAATTTTTATCTATTTATTTTTTTATATTTTTTATTATATATATTATAAAATTTATATGGATTTGTCTTTGCTCGTCAAGCCGCTCGAGTAAAAATTATATGATATAAATTATAATATAAATAATTAATTTTTATAATTTGAATAATATTTATTTTTTGTAATTTTTTTGGGCAATTTTTATTTTATTTTTTAGTTAATAATATTTAGTTTTTACCAAATGAAATACTCTTATGTTAAAAAATTTACAAAGTTTCAATTTTGCATCTCTAAAAATCTTTTATGCTACCAAATAAAATAGTTTTATATTAAAATATTTAATTATATTTATAATTTATATTGTGAGTTTTTAAATAATTTATATTTATAAATTGGTAATAATTTATATTAAATTATATGGTTATTATATTTATTTATTTTGTTAATTATATTAATTTTTTATAATAATAATAATATTATTTATTACGTCATCCGGTTCGACCTCGGTTCGACCGGTCGAATCATGAACATCTTCTTCTTCCGGTTCGTTGTCCGGTCCGATTTTCAAAACCTTGATAAATATAGAAGTTTAGGTGTTAAATATATATATTTAATAATTTTAGATGTTATGTATAAAAAAATTCCTAAAAAGTAAAACAAAAAGAGCGGGTTTAATGCAAATATTAAGTTTATGGCTAATCAGTGAATGTAAATGTCTTTCCGGCAGAGTCTCACACACTTTCCTGTAGCCCTTTTTTCCAGGAGAACGATCCTGTTCTTCAGTCGAGACCACTGGCGATCAAATCCGTTTGTCATCGCTTGAAACCCTAAACCTTTTTTTTTCACGCTATCTGATTGCCCGTTTGTTTTCTTGATTACTGTTCCGATGGCTAGGGCAGTGCTCGATTGGTCGATCTGTAGATTCAGACGTGAGTGTTTTTCGCGATTGTTTTTTCTACCTCTTATACCTTAGTGGTTCATGCTTTTCTTTGCTTTAAGTTTTACAGTAATTTCAAGTTGTTTCTTGAACTCCAAAATCGAGTTTTTTGCGCGAATAATTGTCTTAGCATACTCGATATACTGTAAAGATCGGCAATCTAGCCACATGAACTGCAATGCAGAGCTAAAAGTGCTAACTAAGGGGTTGTTTGGCCACAAGTAGGGTTTAGTTCATGCTGTATCTTGTCAATTTCGTAACTCCAGATTTAGCAAATCCTAGATTGATGTAATAGATGTCAAATCTAATTAAATCCTAGAAAACTGTTTTACAGATATTTTCAAGATTTATAATTTAAATGAAAGAGAAGAATAATCATAATGAGTGAAAGTGGTGTAAATCTATTAAATCCTGCAGTTCCTAGTATTTACTATATCGGGGATTTAACCTAAAACGATAGGAAAGTGAGATTTAAGAAGAAAGTAGGATTTATGTGACTCAGAAAATTGTTTGGCAAGATTTGTCCCATATTTAGGCAAAATCTTGCAATCCAACAACTGCTAAGTCTTAATATGTTGATAGCTTAATGGGTTTTGAAAATTTTCAGGTTCATCTCAGTCTGCTAGAGAAATCTTTGGGCTTTGTTGACACTTGACAGGAAAGGCTCTGTTTATATCATCAATTGTTTGCAAGGAGTAGAAGTTGCTTTTTGTGTAATTCTTGATTGCACAAGTTTTTCAACAGTCAAATAGATATCTGGAAGGAATAAAAGGGTTTATCTTCTCTTTTTTCTCTATCGTTCTTTATCAATGGAATCAATATGGAAGCTCTCACATTTGCTGGAACCGGCATCTCTGACACTCATTGTGACGGCAGTCTTTGTAACTTTTGCATCAGCATCCCGGGCTCTGAATCATGGCAAAGAAATGGAGAGGAACTTGGATTTCTCCGAGGCTTCCATAACTTTAGATAGGTCACAGGCACTAATGATACCTCTGGCTAGCTCTTGCAGTCTCTTGATAATGTTCTACCTGTTCTCTTCAGTCTCCCATTTGGTTACTACCTTTACTGCAGTTGCCTCAGCTTCAGCACTCTTCTTCTGTCTATCCCCTTATGTTGCGTACTTCAAGAACCTGTTAGGATTAGTGGATCCTTTTGTCTCTAGGTGCTGCTCCAAATCATTCACTCGCAGCCAAGGAATCCTTCTGCTGATTTGTGTAGGAACTGTGGTTTGCTGGCTTATTTCTGGGCACTGGCTGCTAAACAATATATTGGGAATTTGTATATGTATAGCATTTGTGAGCCATGTGCGGCTCCCCAACGTCAAGATTTGTGCTCTCTTACTTGTTTGCTTGTTTATTTATGATATTTTTTGGGTGTTCTTCTCGGAAAGGTTCTTTGGAGCAAATGTCATGGTGTCAGTTGCAACACAAAAGGCCTCCAACCCTGTTCATACGGTAGCAGACAGCTTGAGCCTCCCTGGGTTGCAGTTGATTACAAAGAAGCTAGAGCTTCCAGTGAAGCTTGTATTCCCAAGAAATCTATTGGTTGGAGTTGTACCTGGCCACAATTCAATGGACTACATGATGCTCGGTCTTGGAGATATGGTAAACCTTATTATTCAACCTCTATGTTAATTTATCTTTTTCTTTTACAATTAATCTTTTATTATCAAGTATAACCGGTTAGTCTGATAAGCATTGCACTTTTCTATTTCTGGCAATGAATCAATGCTATGTACTGCAAAAAACAAGCTATCACTGAACTGCTTCATACATTGTTAGCTTGAGGATGGATCAGCATTACTATATACACTTTCAATTTCTCTTGAGCTGGCTTGATGTTTAAAATGCTGATATCATCTTGTAAGAACAGTGTTTTCTACAGTTTGCTTTAGTTGTTTAGAAAAGTATCATGTATTTTTTGGAATCATATATATGAATAATGTTTGTCATACTATATATTAAAATTCTTGTAAACATCATGATAAACTCATTATAATCAAAATTAAACTTGAATTCACCAAGTTTAGCATAATTTGATAATTAATGCTTAATTAAGCATAATTAGTGTACTTGGAAAAATTTTATGAAATCTATTGAACTTTTAGTAATGATTAAAGTTGGCAAGACATAAAAATTTTAATGAAGGAATATTACTAATATTAATATAAAGCTCGATTTCTAAAATTAGATGACTAATGATGAAATTAACATATTAAGCCTAATAAAGAAAATTAAGTGATTATAATGCACATTTATGATCACATTAATTTGCTAACACATTTGTGATAAAAAATCATATAATGAGCAAATTAAGCACATAATCACAAAATATAATAATATTTTAAATAAATGTTATTATATAAGAAAATAGGGAATAAATGAAATAAATCTAAGATAACCTCAATTAAATACCTAAAACTTATGAAATAATTTTATTAAGTTCAAAAATAAGTTTTGAATTTATCTAATCAATTTTATTAGTATGTTTATCATCATTCAAACTATTTGGTAAATCAAACTCAATCAAATACATTGAAAAATCTTTAAGACACTCTAAGATACAAAATCTTGGATTCTTGATTTCGTCATTCTAATTTTTTTTAATACACCTTTGAACATGTCTTCAAGTGGCCAATCCTCTTAAGTTATCCTAGAGTAAATCACCATCATTTTCATTGTTGCTATAATAAGATTATATTAAATGAAACACTTATCAAACCATTAGATGACACCACATAGTATTTGTTATTATAAAATTAATGGTGAGACACCCACGAGTCACATAGTGTTACGGAGTAAATCAAGGAGACAAAAGGCAGGACAAAGTATGAGATTTCCTAAGAAGGGGGAATGCCATCGATATTCATTATTTTCTCTCCATATTTAAGAGGCTACACCTAAGAGCAGTTATAACTACTCTTATGGTGGTCTGACTGCCTTTAGGCTGTTGATTTTCAAGTTTGGCCCAAGAGTGAACCTATGAAGTTTGGGCTCCATTTCTCCCAAGCTTGATTTTTGTTCTAGGGTTTGTCATTACTTATTCAAATCATTGATTGAGGTTGTTTGATTCAACTTTACTCCTATTGCCTTCATCCTTCATGAGGGCTTATTGTCAATCGCCTCGAAAGCTGATCGGATAAACAAATTAAAGTCATAATCAAATGTAATAAGTAGTGGATTTTCATGATTTTATACGGAATGAAGGCTTGACTTTTAGCATTGAGGGCATGCCCATGTTTATGTCCATGGTGTGATTATGGTCAATGAGGTTTTAACTTGAGCCGTGACTTATTACCAGCTTCTGATTAAGTTGAAAATTGTGACTATTTTGTAAAAATAGTTTTGGAATCATGTATGAAAACATCCAAAAGAAGGTGAAAATAACAGAGAATTATTGGGATTATAAAAATATTTGTATTATTGAGCAAACTTTGGGCATGAATTTGGTTGACCAAGGTCATATTACTTTGGTAGAGTCGAGCCCATGTCCTTCCTTGCACGAAGGGTCATTTATGGATAAGCGGTGGAGACTGCTTCTCCTTCCTAGGGGCAGATTGGTCTGACTTATTTTCAATACTAGCAAAAAATGAGGAGCATGTTGGTTGCATCACCGAAGTGCCTTTTTTTGCTGGCAGATATTTATGGAAGTTAGGAGCTTCTCCAAGTTATTGTGGACTCCTTACTTTGCCTTCTAGTTTTTTTCTAAATCATTGATTAGAGACGGTGCTGTCAAAAATGTTTGTTGGTCACCCAAGCTAACTTAGGTCTTGGTGGGTTGATTTAAGGCAGAACTTGTCGTATCCAAATTTGCATCACCTCTGATGATGGGATGGATACAATCTCCTCAGTTTGTTTTGACTGAGCATGAATTTTGGAATTAGAGATGACTAAACTTGACATTTCCAAGTATGTAAATAGCTTCAAAATTTAGTTCATTTGGAATAAGTTCACCATAACTCTAGTACTCTAGATAAAGTTTTGAACTTTCATCAACAACACATCAACTCAATAGCACACCCGAATCAACAACAAGAGGTGTTGCTTGTTGTTGGCAATCTAATGTGCCACTCACTGACGATTCTTAAGAGGTGTCATTCATCAATAATGTTTATACTCATTGATGGCATACACAGACGTTCTTTAATGACTCTTAGAGGAGATACTCATTGTTGATGCTTTGAGGTGTCTCACTGATGATGTGATGTTATGTGCTTATGATGCTTGTCACATATTTATGCTTGGATGTGCCACTCGCTAATCATGTGCCATCATGAACCTCCGACGGACTGGGAATTGTCAAATTTAGTCACTATTACTAGTACCACTTGCACCACTACTTAAGTTGAAACTCGAATTTTTTGCTAGCTAAAGATGCTCAGTCCCTGATTTCCATGATGCACCTTTGATGTGTTAGAAGTTATCACATTTGACCACCGTTACAAGTGTCACTGGCACCACTACTCTTCCTCTTTGTGACCAATTTTTTTTGACAATGATGTATTGATGTCCCTTGAATTGCTCAGAGTGACAAACTCTTTGTATTTCATTTGCATTGATAGTGCATGTTTTCCATCCTAGCCCAACCCCATAAATTTTCCCTTTCGGAATTTTCACCTAAAAATATTTCTTAATTGTGTGTGCTAGAAATCCTCAGTATAATATGAGCTTGAATCTATCATTTTCTTTTGGTTCTCAGGTCTTCTTCATGCATGAAAAAGCTTCTAAATTTTCATTCAATATTCAAGTCTTTCATATTTTGAAGCTATTTTCTTTAAGGCTAAGCACAACATAAATTTTTGGTGCTCTCTTGTCGTTAAGGTTTTCAATTAAGTTGCTGATTGGAATTTTTTTTTTTTTTTGACTTAGATCGTAAAGAGAAGTGAGTATTAGCTTTAATCTGTATATTTAGAAAATTATATTGTGCCAGTCCCATGAATAATGTTTTAATGTGGGAGGCTATCCTACCAATAGATTGGTGATGTGCCCAAATGCCTGTTTAATGCCTATCAAGTTTACAGATCTTTGATATAGGAACTATTATGAGCAAATTTTGTTCTAGTACTGTGTCAATTATAGGTGAATTCCTAAAAATTTTTCTCTGGTGAATTAAGGATGCATAGTTCTTTCGAATCCTTTTCCGGGAATTATGCCTTTTTCTCTTTACTGCAATGGGATTAAAGCTTAATATTACTGGCCTAACATCCTCATCTTAGTGCAACAAACATCATCTGCTATGACCTATTTGCAAAATCTCCTTAACGATTTAAGCTTTCTCATGTTTATTGAGGGTTTGGTAGCATTTTCTATTTTCCTATCACTACAAAAATTGATATACAACACACCTTATCTTTAGCTATAATTCTTCTCATCCAAATATCTAAGCAGCATGCTTTCAGTAGTTCTGTTCTTATTTGATTAGGAAATGACCAATCTTACAATAATAATACTAAATAACCAACTGAGAACTTAGGGTTTTGTTAGGCCGGTCCAGCATGGATTGCTGGACCGGTCCAATACTATAGGAGGCGGACCAAGCAGTCCGCCCCCTTGGTTTTGCCGCCCAAGGAAGGTGGGGCCCACTAGCCGGAGTTCTTGTTCTTGGTGTCTTGGGCCCTAGATTCGTCTAGGGATTGGGAGAGAATAATCCTCCTCTCGAATTGAGGATCAATTGTATCTTGCTTTATTTCTTCCGTTGGTTTGCTTTCTACAATAAAACCTACTGTTTTTCCTTGTTTTCCATTAGATTTGTGGAGTTTTCCCGCTGTTTTTGTCAATTTTGTTAGGGTTTACCTGAAATATTCAAGTATTTCCTATCAAATTGGCATCAGAGCAGATTTTGGGACCTTTTGTGGGCTGTTTTATGAAACTTCAGCAGCTGTTTTTTGTTCGGAGGAAGAGTTTCTCGCTGTTTTTTTATCAATATTCATATTTTTTTGAATTTACAAAAAGTTCGGGTATTGATAGTGGCCAAGAAGGTTGATGCGTTGGAGGAATGCCTTGAAGGGGAGATGAGCCAAATGAAAGCAATTGTGGAAGATCGAATTTCATCCGTAGAAGACAAGGTTTCATCCGTGGAAGGCAAAGTTTTCGATGTTCATGCGATGGTGAAGAAGCTATTGGAAAATCAAATTCAAACGGCGGCATCAGAGACAAAGGGACCGGTGGGAAGAATTATGAATTTTGAATTTCGTAGGAGGTGAAACGATGGGGAGATTATGGAGGAGAAAGAGGGAAGGTACAGAGAGAGACGTGGATATGGGGGGCATGAATCAAGGGGTGTTGGTTGGGAGAGAAAAGAAGGAACTTATGGTATGAGGGGTGCTAATTTTGGAGAAGAAGGGGGCAAAGTGAAGAGGGGTTTGAAGATGAGCGGGGAAGGGAAGATCGGGAGACTTGGGGAGAGCAAAACACTTGGGAAAGGGGTAATTATGGAGGAATACGGGGAAACGGGAGAGATCCGAAGGTGAGAAAGCTGAAGATGCCCATTTTTGAAGGGGAGGACGCATTCGGGTGGATCTACAAGGTGGAGATGTATTTTACCGTGAATGGGCTGATGGAGGAGAAGTTGACAGTAACAGGCTTATGTTTGGAGGTGAAGGCGTTGTCCTGGTATCAGTGGAGGGACCAGAGGAGACCCATACAGAGTTGGAGGGAATTCAAGGAGTGCTTATTGGAACGTTTCCGAACCGGCAGGGGAGGGAACTTCTATGAGCAGTTCTTTGCACTAGTGCAGGACGGGTTAGTGCAGACTACCACGAGAGATTTGAGCACTTGGCCAGTAGGGTGGAGCGACTATTAGAGATTGCTTTGGAGGGTAATTTCATGAAGGGACTCAAATCCAAGATCAGAGCTGCAATAAGGGTCGTGAGGCCTCATGACTTGGGAGAGGCAATAGAGCTAGCGCAGTTGGTAGAAGATCAGAAGTATCAAGAGAGGGGAGCCAGGAGCAACAGTTCAGGTAGCTCTTATAGGATGACTACTACTCTTCTAGTGCCCAAGGGTCCTGCAGCGGGCGATTTTCATGAGACTCCCAGGGAGAAGCCAGTAGGAGGGGGAAGTGGGGGAAATTTTAAAAGACTGACGGAGAGGGAGATGCAGGAGAAGAGGGTAAAAGGGCTATGCTTCAGGTGTGATGAGAAGTATACTCCAGGGCATAGATGTAGAGATCGAACTCTTCAGGGTCTCACCATCTGTGATGACGAGAAAATTGACGAGGGAGGTGAGGGTGAGGTAGAGGGAGAGATGAAGGACAAGCTGCATCTGGATGTGGCAGAGGTATCCCTGACTCGGTGGTAAGATTCACCCCAAATCATACCATGAAAGCGAAAGAGGAAATAGCGGATATGGAGGTAGTGGTGTTGATTGATAGTAGGGCTACCCACAATTTCATTTCCAACCAGGTTGTGAATCAATTGTGGATGAAATTGGTGGATACAGGCTGTTATGGAGTGATGATAGGCACGAGAAAGGTGGAGATAGACTAGGGAATATGTAGGGGAGTGGTGTTGACCATACAGGGGGTACAGGTGAGGGAGGATTTTCTCCCTTTGGAGTTAGGGAGTATTGATGTCATTCTGGGGAAGAAGTGGCTGCAGATCTTAGGAGACACCAAGGTCAACTGGAAGGCATTGACAATGGAGCTGTTGGTGGAAGGGAGAAGAGTACTAATAAGGAGAGATGAGGGGGCTCTCCAAAGCCATGGTGTCACTTAAGACCATGGTGAGGAGTATCCAAGAAGTGGGGGAAGGTTATCTGGTGGAACTACATAGGCTGGAGGTAGGGTTGTCAATATTTGACACGACCCAAAGACCCGACCCGAACCCGACCCTAAAATTTCGTGTTTGGGTTAACGTTTTCGGCCCTTTTTAAAAATCAGGCCGGGTTCGAGTTGACCTAAAGACCCGAGATTGACTCAGAATGACCCGCACTGCCTGCGCTGACCATGATTGGCCGAAGCTGCCCAGCTTACCCGCTCTCTTTCAGAAGCCTCGCTTTTCGTCCCGAGGCCAGCGTCGCGTCTTGGACTTGCCAGCCGTGCTAACCGCTGACCCGCCTGCCTGCGGTCCTCGCGTCTTGCCGTCATTCGCCGGCCCGCTTCTGCCGGCTTTCGCTACCGCAGGCCGCCGGCCCACCGCTGTTGCTGACCGGCCGTCGGTGTTGCCGTGTCCGCAGGTCGGGTTCGAGTCCAAAAAATCGACCCGTTTGCAATAATGGGTCGGGTTCGAGTTGACCCGAAAGTGCCGGGTCAGTTCCGGATTCAACCCAAACCCGACCCATGACCCAAAATTGACACCCCTAGCTGGAGGGGATCAGATTGGAGGAGGGAGGGGAAGTTCCTCTTTCAGTATAGCCCTTGATTTAACAATTCAACGAGGTTTTTCAGCCACCTCAAGGATTGCCACCACTAAGGGAGCAAGAGCATGCTATCATCTTGAGGGAAGGTGTGTCACCCATTAGCATCAGGCCCTACCGCTATCCTCAATTTCAGAAGGATGAAATTGAGAAGCTGATTAGAGAGATGCTGGAAGCAGGGATTATTAGGCCCTGTGTTAGCCCTTTTTCTAGCCCAGTGTTACTTGGTAAGAAAAAAGATGGAAATTGGAGGATTTGTGTACCGTAAATAAGGAAACTGTGCCAGAGAAGTTTCCTATTCAAATAATAGATGAGTTGTTGGATGAGTTAAGTGGGGCAGTCATCTTCACCAAGATTGATCTGAAGTCAGGGTATCATCAGATCAGGATGAAAAGGGAGGACGTGCCAAAGACTGCCTTCAGAACTCATGAAGGGCATTATGAGTTCCTAGTGATGTCTTTTGGCCTCACTAATGCCCTAGCCACTTTCCAGTCCCTCATGAACAAGGTTTTTAGACCTCATCTCAGGAGATTCGTGTTGGTGTTCTTTGATGATATCTTGGTTTACAACAGGTCAGAGGAGGAGCATTTGGGGCACTTGAAGAGGGTTTTAAAAGTGTTGCAGGAACACCAGTTGAGGGCCAATCTGAAGAAGTGTTGTTTCGCCCAGGCCAGTGTGGAGTACTTAGGGCATATAGTCTCTAAGGAGGGGGTGGTAGTAGATCAGGCTAAAATTGAAGCTATGTTGAGGTGGCCGGTGCCGAAGAATCTCAAGGAGTTAAGGGGATTCCTAGGATTGACGGGATACGACAGGAGGTTCGTAAAAGGGTATAAAACCATCGCATGATCACTAACAGAGCAACTGAGGAAGGATGGGTTCTTATGGGGAGAAATGACTATATCAGCTTTTGAGAACCTGAAGAAGGCCATGACTATTGTACCGGTCTTGACCCTACCAGACTTCACTCAGGTCTTCATAGTGGAGATAAATGCCTCAGGATATGGATTAGGAGTAGTTCTCATGCAGAATCGTCGACCTATTGCTTACTTCAGCCAGGTATTGACAACCAAAGATGGGCTGAAATCAGTTTATGAGAGGGAGCTGATGGCTATTGTGTTGGCAATTCAGAAGTGGCAGCTCTACTTGTTAGGTCGGCGTTTTATTGTCAGGACAGATCAAAGGAGCCTGAAGTACTTACTGGAGTAAAGGATGGTGACAGAAGAGCACCAACGATGGTTGTCCAAGTTGTTGGGATATGATTTTAAAATTCAGTACAGGCCAGGAGTGGAGAATAAGGCGACAGATGACTTATCCAGATGTATGGGGGAGTTATAGGCGATGGCGGTGTCGATACCCTTGATGCTGGATTGGGAGGCCATAAAGGAGGAGAGTGCACGGGATGAGGAGTTGGGGAAGTTCAAGGCTGATTTGTTGAAAAAGGAAAGTATACATCCAGGGTATTCTCTAGAAGGTGAGAGGCTTCAGTACCAGGGGAGATTCATGATGCCTAAGACATCAGTCCATATCCCACACCTGCTTCAGGAGTTCCATAAGAGCGTTGTTGGGGATCATTCAGGAGTGCAAAAGACATACAGGAGGCTCGCCTCAGAGTTGTATTGGAAGGGGATGCATAAGGATGTGGAGGAGATGGTAGCCAGATGTGAGACTTGTTAGAGGAACAAGTACATGGCCATGTCTCCAGGAGGATTACTGCAACCACTAGCTTTATCAAGTCGGGTGTGGGAGGAGATATCTATGGACTTCATAGATGGATTACCCAGATCAGAAGGATTCACAGTGATATTGGTGGTAGTGGATAGACTGAGCAAGTATGCTCATTTCATCCCCCTACGACATCCCTACACAGCCGTGACAGTAGCATCCGTTTTTATCAGGGAGGTGGTCCGATTACATAGGATACCGGAGTATATAGTATCAGATCGGGATAGGGTGTTCCTCAGCCACTTTTGGAGAGAGTTATTCAGACTACAGGGGACAATTCTGAAAAGGAGCACCGCCTACCACCCCCAGACAGATGGTCAAACAAAGGTGGTCAATAGGACTTTGGAAACATATCTACGATGTTTTGTATCAGATATCTCTCGGCTGTGGGCCAAGTGGTTAGCATTGGCAGAATACTGGTACAACACTTCATACCATTCAGCTTCTCAGATGATCCCATTCAAAGTGTTGTATGGATGGGATCCACCTCACTTGGTGCATTTTGGGCATAATAGCACCCCAGTTTCTTCAGTGGAGGAGTACTTGGAGGAGAGGGACAGAGTGTTGGAAGAATTGAAGAGGCATCTGATGAGAGCTCAGCAGATTATGAAGAAACAAGCAGATGACATAGGAAGGACATCCAATTCGAGCTAGGGGAGAGGGTGTTCTTGAAGCTCCGACCTTATAGGCAGAAGACAGTTGCCAACATGAGAAACGAGAAGCTAGCCCCAAGGTACTTTGGGCCATATGAGGTAGTAGAGAGGATTTGAGCTGTGGCATATCAGCTGAGACTACCACCAACGACGACTATACATCCGGTGTTCCATGTATCCCAGCTGAGGAGGACAATTGGAGATCATGCAGCGAGTTCGGAGTTACCAGGGACGCTGATAGAGGATTTAGAGGTGATTTTAGAACCCTTGGAGTTGATGGGGGTTCGTCAGAGAGAAGATGGAGCTAAGGAAGTCGTGATCAAGTGGAAGAGCCTACCAGACTATGCCGCCACGTGGGAGCATTATGAGAGGGTGAAGCATCAGTTTCTCTCCTTTCACCTTGGGGATAAGGTGATTCTTTGGGAAGAGGGTATTGCTAGGCCGATCCAGCATGGACCGGTCCAATACTATAGAAGGTGGACCACGTAGTCCGCCCCCTTGGTTTTGCCGCCCAAGGAAGGTGGGGCCCACTACCCGAATCAAATTAGGGGGGGTGGCTAAGGAGGTGGGTTCAATTGCTTTAAAAAGGGAAGGAGGATTAGGGTTAGGGTTATGCTTTGTTTTGTGGCTGATTTCGGAGTTCTTGTTCTTGGTGTCTTGGGCCCTAGATTCGTTTAGGGATTGGGAGAAAACGATCCTCCTCTCGAATTGAGGATCAATTGTACTTGCTTTATTTCTTCTGTTGGTTTGCTTTCTACAATAAAAACTACTATTTTTCCTTGTTTTCCATTAGATTTGTGGAGTTTTCTCGCTGTTTTCGTCAATCTTGTTAGGGTTTACTTAAAATATTCAAGTATTTCCTATCAGGTTTCTTGACAAACTTCTCTGTTTCAACCCTTAATACTATTTAGGAGGATCTCAATATCATTTATATATTTTATGTTTCTTAGAATATTCCAAATTGATTTAGAAACTTTCAAACAATTCTTAGATTTTTAAAAAGATTCCTAAAGGTCTGTAGGGTTTCTTGACGAATTTCTCTAATCCAACCCTCAACACTAAATAAATAGTGAAAACTAAATATTGATTCAGGAGGATCTCATTATAATAATTTTTTTCTGGAATGCTCCAAATTGATTTAGAATCTTCTAGATAATTTTTAGATTGTCCAAAGAGTCCCAAAGGTTCTTAGATGCTAAAGTGAATATCCTTGATGAGATTAAAATTTCAAACTAACATAATAGTCCATGAAGGGGCCGATCACTTCAAGAAGGATTCAAATTTTGATTTTCTATAAAGAAACATGTATTGGGGAGTCATAAAATTTTGATAAACCTCTTCGATTCAATGCTCAGCACTAAGTAAACAATGAATAATAAATATTTATCGATTCCAGAGTCATGAATTTTTGTAGTTTTCTAAATTGATTTAGAAGCTTTCAGTCAATTTCCAGATTTTTCTAAATATTTACATTGGTTCTTAGATGCTAATGAGAGTGTTCTTGCTGAGATTGAAAGTCCGAACTCAAAATATAGTCTACTAAGGGACCGGACACTTCAAGAAGGATTCACATGTTAATTTACAAAAACGAAGGCATGTATTATGGAGTATTACATCCAAATATCCACCAATTCTATCCACATGCAGGAATTGGCCGTATGGATGAGGAATTCATTGAAATTTTTGAATGCTTGGCTCATTTTGGGATGAGTTCCTATCTTTATGTTCAATTTTTGGTCTATATGGCATTTAGTTAGCTATTTTTATAGGATTAATTCTTATTTCTAAGTTGGTTTGAAATTTGAATATATCATAGACTTTTCCTTGGATCTCTCTAGATCAAATATTACAATGAAAGCAAATGGGTGTTGAATAAATAACCATTTTGTCAAAACCTCTCCTCTCTCTCTTCCTACCCGTCCCCTTCGAAATCATTCAAATAGAGGTTGTTCAGCCTCCCCTCTCTCTCTCTATCTCTCTCTCCCTCCTCTCCCCTTGCCCTGTCATGTTGCTGTTGATCAAAGAAGGAAACGAGGCATCCAATCCATTTGCATTTTAAGTTGTGGCTACCAGAGAATATGAGCCTACCTTACTACTTATCCTAGTTGATTCATTATCCTAATCGTAACTTACCTCATAGCTAATATCTTGAATCAATAAACTGTAAAATAACAACAAACACAAGAAGTCATGGAGACTTTTGGCCAAAGATGGGGGAAGAACGTGGAGATGGTTTCCATGGGGGTTAATTGTTTCTTCATGCTGTATTCTGCCTAGTAGATTTTGCGAACACATACGGCCACTCATATTGGTCATTATTTCACTAGTAGCTCGCTTGGTTGGACGGCCTAAACTGTTAAGAAACCTTTATCATATAATTACATTGCTTTGGATAAATTTAGGTTGAGAATAACAAATTCCTCAGGTTTATATGCGATACTCAATTACACATCAAATACCCAGTGACTCTTCAATCCATTTGGAAGGTTTTGGACAAAAATCCTGTCTCGATTATTTTGGATCGAGTCTAAACAATCTAACACACAAATACAAACCTAAGCGTGTATATGTAGTTAGACAGGTATAGTAACACTGATAAGAAAGTGATGCTATGAGCTCTCCTATTAAATTTGCATATTATATCCAGACAAGAACAATAATATTTATAAGAGAGTGATAATACTATAAGTTTTCTTAGTCAATTTGCATATTATATCCATATATTATGTCTAAATTATATAAAAGAAAATTTCAGTAAGTATGAAAAAATGCATAAATTTTAACTTTCAAAAGTTTAATTATTATATTCTCATTATTGAGAAATACTCCTTTGTACTTCTCATTTTTATATGCTAAAGTTGGATTTATTAGAATAAACTTAGCAAGTTGTAATAATATTTTATTAATTACGTTATAATCACAATATTGAAAGTTCACTCTACAAAACTTTAACACATAAACTTGTAACCTAGTTATTCAACTTATGATCGCTACCAAATACTAGTGTCCCCGCAAGATATGTGATGGTGATATAGGGATGGTTTGCTTTGTGAGATTATAGAAATACTAAGCTCTCACAAAATGATTACTGAACACAAGAGGATAAAGCATTCGATATTTGTAATCACCACATCAACATGAAACTAGAAAAACCATTAAATTAAATTATTCAAGTAAGTCTAACTATAAAACAATGGATACAATCGATCAAACTACCTGCATCCACATCTAAGCCACCTTGCTTAGGTTTCACTCTCTTTTCTTGGCAAAGTAGTCTTCTCCTTAACAATGGAGTAGCGTTTATTCCTTTTGTATTCACCTACAAAATCTACCGGTAGAACTGCAATGTCCTATTCTTAATGACTATAGATAACCCACTCTTAATTCCAAGGGAATCTATTCAAAACATTTCAGGGCTTTGATAGTGTACAGGCCAGTAACTTATTATAAAAGTCACTTAAAAACCTTCCAAGACCTTATATTGTTTCATGTCAATCACTATTCTTGTACTCATTTTGATACCCATATAGCTGTTTTTCTAAATTGTAGAGGGAGACCTGATGAAAATTTTCTCTACCCCGATGTATCTTCTTAAATCTGCATCAATACCAAATGTTTCAACTAAAATTTTCATCCTGCCGTGTCATTGCCCTGTACTCCAACTTAGCCCAGTACAGTCATATATTTTTATAGATGAGCTTTCCTGTAATTCTTTTTGTCTCTACTTGTAATTGTTTATGGTGATTTGAACAGCTACCAAAAACATTCAAATTTTAATTATATATATATATATATAATATCAAAACTCACAATAAAATTTTGATTTTAACTCATATTTTTCGTCTTTTATCATATTCCCGAAGATTTAATCATGATATGTGTAACTAAATGAATATAGCAGTTAAAAAAAAGGGCTTTTAGTGGGTTTTGGTAAATATATTCCTTTTTTATTTTGCACACAAAGAGTGCAGAGTGGGAACTAATGACGAAGTTGATGATGGTATTCAAGACCTTGGCAAAAACTTGCAATATTCTTACCAATCAAACTAGTTGACACCCACAACTATTGCATTTAGTTTAGATGCTTGATTATGCCATTGTACCGTTCGCTTTGCAGGCCATTCCTGGCATGCTTCTCGCTTTGGTGCTTTGTTTCGATCATCGAAAGAGCAAAGAAAACTCGCTGGACTTAACCTCCAAAGGACATAAGTATGTTTGGTATGCAGTTTCTGGGTACGCTGTTGGTCTGGTTGCTGCTTTAGCTGCTGGGATCCTTAGTCAATCTCCTCAGCCTGCTCTTCTTTATCTGGTAAACCTTCTATACTTGTCTCATACTTGAATGCTTATTTCTCATCAAATTCTTACAGTAAGGAAACAGTTATTTACTTTGTGTGTATACTGTGAATATGCAGGTGCCTTCAACTTTAGGACCTGTTATTGTTCTTTCATGGAGCAGAAATGAATTAACTGAGCTATGGGAAGGTCCAAAACAGATGCCAAATGACAAGGCTCACTCAATGGAGGCTTGAAACCTGGAACTATCAGACTTTTTTTTTTTCTGAAGGAACAAAAATGTACTATTTAATATCTAAGTATTAATTTATGAATATTGTTATTGCAAACTAGCTGTGTTTTTCAATTAATATTTGATCATTTCGAAAGGGTTAAAAGTGTTATATTTATATATATTTATATTATTCATTTTTATAGTTTTTTGTTTTATGAAATTAGGCATTTTATGCAAATAAATAAATGAGATGAAATGAAATAATAGCTATTATTTTATTATTATTTCAAGAATTTTTGTGCTGTAACGTTAATGCAAGATAACTGTAATTTTTTTTAATTTAAATGAAATTTAATCACAAATTAGCACAGTAAAATTTAATAAAAATTTGGGATCTTTTGATGAAAAATCTAAGCTTTTAACTCTCTTCTTATTTTTAAAAGTATTTATAATATTCATAATATTTTGTAATAAAATTTGTCACAATAAATCTTAAATTTATGTTTATTTAATATTTCTTCCTAATTTGGATTAAGAACAAAATGTCGTTTTTTTTTTCATTTTATTTCATAAAAAATAAGTAATAATTGTTCATAAAAAAGCCAAAAAAGCTTTCATGACCAATTAAAAATTAAAAAATTAAAAAATTGTCTGAGCCCGGGTTCGAACCGGGGACCTCTAGTGTGTGAGACTAGCGTGATAACCAACTACACCACCCAGACACGTGAGCATTGCATGACCAATTCCCAAACTTGTTATTTAAAACAAATAAAAAAGAAATTTTAGAACATTCTAGAATTTAATAAGGGGAAGAATATTTGCTTGGCTGCACTAGTAGAATTTTTAATTTGAAACTCTGATGACATTTTAACTTATTTTTATTGTTGAAATATTATAAAGCTCTAATTTCTTTTCAAGTGATTCATGAAAATAATAATTTACGTCGTATTAATAATTTAAAATTCTTAATTTTAGACTCCTCGAATAAATCTAAATATAAAATAAAATTTTCCTATTTTTATTAACTGCATAAGTATTCATTTATTATATACATTATTTTTATAAATGTTATATGATTATATACATCCATTGACCACTATGATATACAAAATTTCAAATTTTTTGAGGTTGTAAATGGAGAGCATAGGATCCTCTAAAAATTATGATTATCTAGCATGAATGGTGGGGGTTATATGTTATATGATAATTTATCTAGTGGGGTCTTGGACATGACAACATTTCTTTTCCTAATATGTTACAAAAAAAAGTTATTAAGAATATCTTTTCTTCTATAATTTTCATATCAATTAAAAAAAAAACTCGACATTTTCACAATTATTGTTCGAAAAAAATCTTTTGTAAAGAAAGAAAATAATTAAAAGAAGCAACATCAAAATCATCCTCTAATTCCGCACTTTTCAAAACAAAATGTTTACTGTTATCAAAAGACATATCGTTTTTAATTAGCCTCAAATCATTATTCTTATCACACATAACATTCTTAGTATTAATATGAGAGTTATTAACAAGAGAATTAGCAAGCAAAAAAAAAAGTATCAATCAAATGATCAACAATAGTTTTATTATAATCCCATGGGACTCAGCTGGGTTGGTGGGCGAGCATGATTGGGAACCCCCAACCCATGATATATTCCCCTCTCATGCAGGGTGACCCCTTACATGAGAGAAAATAACTGTGGATCATGCACCTGTGAGACTAGTTGCTGATAGACTCGTCGAAGAATTAGTTACGCCATTATACATCTTCTATAAGGTAGCAGCGGATAGATATCCCGTTAAAAAAACGTTTTATTATGAATCCTATTAATATCATCAATTTTGAGAAATCATTTATTTATTATTATTATTATTTTATATTAATATGTGCAGGACAATATAAGATTTCCCCTTGTACACGTTCTGCACACGGTTCTTATCAGCGCTAGTCATTATTTAATGGGAAAAATCTCCAGTCCACTTCTGGTTCCCGTCTGGACTTCTCTACTGCCCTCCCCGTTCATCTTAGTCCTGTAGACATGTGCTGCATGTGAAAAAAATCCTCCATTTCTCTCTCAACTCTAGGATTTATCCACTGTTATTCGAACTTGAATTACCTAACACAAGGTTAGAAGATTTTTGTTCTTTCTCTTCGGATTTGGTTCCTGCTCATAAACCCAGAATATTCGAAGAATTTCTGGCGGCTTCACTTTTTAATGTCTTTTATTAATGTAGGATTTGTTCTTCAACTATTGTAGCCATTTCCTTGTCTTGAGTTCTATTTTCTTCGTTTGAAGCGCGTCCAGTTGATCTTCGCGACGATTTCTGCTGCGGATACCTGGTCAAGATTTTCCGCATGTAGAAGGTTTCAGGTGAACGAACTAAAAGAAACCCGCTTTCTCTTTGCATTGTTCATGTCGTTTGCAGATATTTGGAACATATTCTGGTTGCAAAATACCCTATTTTGGGTTTACCCGCGCTACCTCGCGCCAACTCAAACCCTATAAAGATTCTTTTTTTTTGGGTAGGATTCCCTTTTTTGAGGTTTTCCCCGCACGTTTCTCGGTCCTTTGGTTTCTTTTCAAGTTGTTTTGGGGTTCTGCAGTGTTTATCCACCTGTTGAAAAACCCATCTTTCTGATTCCCATTATAATTCCTTAGAGCACAGTACTGTATCAGTGATTGCTTATGGATCAACCACCATCTCTGGTGAGAAATAATAAAAATCTGAACTTTTTCGCAAACCATTGTGAAGTATCTCTTCTGAGTTAATTGTGCGTCCGCATTCCACTTTAATCATTTTCAATGCCTATTCGATTGAATCAGAGTATTGTTTTCATTGCAATGCTCAACTCCTAGCTATTTGTCCCTGATGTCACTTGCTTGCGGTCTGCCCCCCCTCCTTGAGTGTGTCTATTGCCTTGCCTGTGCCCGTTGGGCTTGGAAACGCTGCATCCATAATGCTGGCCATGACAGCGAGAACTGGGCCGTCGCCACAATTGAAGAATTTGAGCCTGTTCCGCGAATATGCCGCTATATCCTGGGGAACTATGAGGATGATCTTTATCACCCTCAATGGGAGCCGCCAAGAGGCTATGGCATGAATCCTCAGTGGGTTGTTTGCCGCAAGACGTACGATGACACCCGCGGTCGGGTGACACCTTACTTGCTCTATGTTGATCATGACCATGCTGATATTGTCCTTGCAATAAGAGGCTTAAATTTGGCAAAAGAAAGTGATTATGCTGTGCTGCTGGATAACAGACTTGGTAAGAGGAAAATTGATGGAGGTTATGTTCATAATGGGCTGCTAAAGGCTGCTGCATGGGTGTTGGATGCAGAATGTGACACTATAAAGGAGTTGTTGGCTAAGTATCCTAACTATACTCTCACTTTTGCGGGGCATTCTCTTGGTTCTGGTGTGGCAGCAATGCTAGCGATGCTGGTGGTGCAGAATAGACAGAAGTTGGGTAATATTGATAGAAAGAGGGTTCGATGTTATGCAATAGCGCCGGCTAGGTGTATGTCACTCAATTTGGCAGTTAAATATGCAGATGTAATAAACTCAGTTGTACTTCAGGCAAGAAGTCTTTCCCCCCTTTTATGCTTTCTGATAAAGTGTTGGCTGTGTTCTAGACGATGTCAGCTGATCTCACATGGTTCACTTTTATGGTTCTATTGTCTTTAGAGTGCTGCCACAACATAGTTTACTGCAATGCACTCTATTGTTTTTATTTTTCCCCTTAAAGCAAACGAATATATTGTTGATAGCAGAAAATGCATATACTTTTTTAGCATTTTAACAGCCTTCTCTTTCTTTAGATGATATTCTAAGTTTTTTCTGCTTCTTCATGAAATTTTTATACCCGTTCAGGCTTATCTATCATTTGTATGAATGTTCATATCTAATCCAATAGTGCTGGTGAATGTTTAATGCATGTGTACTACTGGGAATGATATTTGAACTATCCAAGTAACTATAATTGCGTTTATAACAAAGAGAATGTAGAACTAGGTGATATGGAATAATAAAAAAAATGTTTTTTTTGTTGACATTGGTGTTTTGTTCATGATGCTAATGATACCATATTTTTATTTTTACCAAATCAAACATAAAAGTGACACAAAAACTTATGTTTGGTGAGGATATAACTGTTATTTGCATCATAGTGGCAAAATCATCATATCATGGTTAATATCTTTCCATTTATTTATGGTTGTACTTCCCTTTCCATTGCTGCGGAGTGCTAGATGTGGTGTCCTATTTTCTGTCGTGGTTTTTTGACAAAATATGTAGTAATGTTATGCTTGATATGTCTATTTTCCTCGCTTGGCTTTGTGGATTAATTCCATATACTTGCTCTTATTTGTTCGTGTTTTACCTCCATTCTATATACACAAATCACCTTAGTCTATTTTCGACAACCTTATCTTTAATGGATGCTACACTAACTTTCCTTCAAATATAGTGTGACTTCAAGTCCATGAAATATAATTTTAGTGGAATATTAAGTTATACTTTTGTTGTGATATGATCAAGTACTTTGGTCCTAATCAATTGTGATAGAGATAAGTAAGTGATTAGAGAATAAGAGGCTTATAGGAAAATTTTATAAAATTACAATTATATTTACAGTTTTGTAATTAATGTGAATATTAGAAAGAAAAGAAATCTTAATGGCAAAACAATCTAGGTGTGGCCATTAGAGCTATGAGGGGTATGCTTTATGAATCTACTAAGTATATTTGACAGAATAGTTGAAAAATTGGTCTGATGTGTATATGACTTGGTTTTTTTTCTACTTCTTAGATTGCAAGTGATTTGTGAAGGGCGCAATCGTTCATTTGTTTGTTTCGTCTCAATAAAGTTTCTTAAATAAGCTTATAACATAAGTGTATTTTTTGGCTTCAAACTATCATTTAACAGAATAGTCATGATATAAACCTGCATATTTTTTGATTCAATCTTACGGATATAATTATATTGTTTTAAAAAAACTTGACAACATGAAGTATTTCTTATACTATGAGGACATCTGTGTTATATACCATCAAAGAATTTTCCGTTATAACTTATGATTAATCTCATCCCTTGGGGGAAAAAAAAAGTTTAAGATGGGCCATGTGTTGAATCATTGGTTTGGCAGTCTACATACCACGCTAGATATGGGATCTACTCTCCCTTTTTTAGGTTATTCTGTCTCCTCAACTGTTTTGAGTAAACACCAAAAACGATTGAAACCCAAAAACGATTGAAACCCTCATGCTAATCACCATCAATTTTTTTTAACACTCTGTCGAACATTTCATTCACTTGTTGAGTACAATTCAAGACAGGGCAAGAGTAGTGGTTAGTTGTCCCCATGGTAACCCAAGATTATAGGTTTGAGTCACAAAAACAACTTCTCAGTAAAGCAGGGGCAAGGATGCATAATATTAACCATTCCCTAGTCACAAAAGCAACTATTAGGTGCCTTTTGTTTGATGGATTCTCTCGGTAGCTAGGTCTGTTGGATGGCGCTCGCCACTTATCTTCATGTTGGGCAAATTGCTTTGTTTGGTCATGGCCTAAGACTTTAGTTAGAACCCTCGTCTTTGTAAGCCACCTCACTTCTTTGATTTGTCAAGGACTCTTGAACAAGGTCATATACGTTGAATCATTCAATTTGTCATATAAATCTTTCACCTTGCAACTACAGTTGTTTTTAGAATCTATATTGTTGCAGTTTCGAATGCATTATGTTGAAGAAGGTATTTATTAATGTGGAGAGGCTTGATCAACTTTCATATATCTGGAGTTATTTAAGCATAATGAATACCAAGAAAAGGAATAATGAGATAATGTTGATACAATTATGATGTAGGCAAGGAATTGCCCACAATTACAAAACTTGCAAGTCTTACAAAATTTTAAAATAAGTCACATATAATAAAAAAATACTAAAAACAATAATTTAACGATAACTTCTATATAAAATAGATGATAAAAACAAACACAACACTTAACATTAATAACTTGATAATTATAGAGAAGAAAGATACAAATGAGGTGGACACTTGCGGAGAGAAGAAAGAGGTAAGAAGCCCAGAACGAAATTATAGAGGGGAAGGGGAAGAAGAAGTGGCATAGCTCGTGCTCGCAAACTTTTCCAAGAAAAAAACCCTCAGGTTTTAGTCCAAAAATTACTCCATAACACATACATTTTATGCCACAAAACAACATATATATATATATATATATATATATATATATATAGATAAAAAGAGGCAGCCAAATAAACCCAAATGCTTTCCAGCCAAGCCAATCAGAACAAGGAAATAGAAGGCCAGTAGGCAGTCCAGAAGCGCACCCAAAGAGCCACACAGGAAACCGGAATAGGCAGCCAAAAGGAACCGGAACAGGCAGCCAAAGGAACCGGAACAGACAGCCAAAGGGAACCGGAACAGGAAGCCAAGGGGGAAGGAAACAACCACGGGACAAGAGATTCGTTGGTGCACAACAATCCAAATGCAGAAAGCAATAAGCAGTGCACGACAGTCTACCTGTATACAACGGGCGAATGACTATAGTACAAGGCCACGCCACCGGATCCACAATATTTATGCAAGCAGACAGAAGGCGTTTATAAATATTTCAAGAATGTCCCCGCACATGCACCGTAGTTTGTATACACATAGGTATACAAAAGGGGTGAGTGCAATTGAACACCCGTGTGTGCCCCGGTGAGCGTGCTATTGGTACACACGTGACGTCTAGGGATACTGCGCGGGTTAATAAGTGAACCCAAATTCGAGCCCGATCCTTCTATATGGATATATAGAAGTCGACACGGCTCAAACCGTTAAACAAAATATGCGGTCACGGCATCGACCTATATATTTTATTTAATAGTTCATATTAGGCCTTCAAGGTCTATTAAACGGATGATTCACTAACGAAAACTTACATCCAACGAAGAACCCGATCCTCTGTCGATGACTCGACAGAGTCGACAAGGTGCAATCCACAAAACACAAATAATCCCAAATGACCCGAAAACATCCCGATAATGGCCGTATTGAACGTAAGCCTTAATCGGAGGGGTTAATTCCGAATACTCTATACTTTCAAATGCCACCCAAATTTTCACAAAATCCAATTTAAAAATCATCTGAAATCCCAAAGCCCAAAATATTTAAATTGAAATTAAACCATTCAAAGTTTAAAGCACAAAACCCATTCACTCTCCGTAACAGTTTGCCGAGGTGGACAAATATGAAAATTTACTTCAGCTCACTTAGAGCTAATGTCTGGTCGAAAATATCACTAGGATTCATTCTCAAATAATCTCCTGCCAGTAAGGACGTGGTACGTGTCCTCTAACTGGCAGTTTCGCCCCCAAATGACGCTACAGGTAAATGGTTATGACCCGGGGCTCTCTGAACCGAGTGGTTTTGCCGCCAAATGGCACCACAAGATAGCGGTTATGGCTAGAGCCAATACGTTCCTTAGTGGCATCAAATCCTTGAGACATGAATCAATAGGATATAATTGATAGGGCACAAAGCCCTCTGTCAGCTAAGGTGGATTCAAATTTATCCTCTTAGACAAATATTCACCCTAGGTCTACAAGGTACCCTTAGACGAAGCAACCCATGGCTGTCGACAAGGATCCTTCTGTCAGGTTGGGTCGACTACCTCCTCTAACTAAGTAGACCAGGGACCATCATGGTCCGGGACGACGGAACCATGGGATCTTGATCGGGTCCATCATCCATTCCCCCACCATCCGCTTTAAGTGCAAGATGGTGAAAATTCTAATTTTAAATATCAAATCTTCAAATTCCCATATCCCAAACCCATGCTGCTACTATATGCCAGATAACGCGTATCTCTACGTATCTGATCGATGACTAGCCTTAATCGAAAGTTCTCTCTCGTTATCGGAAGGGGTAATTAACTATAGGGGCTTGCGCCTATAGGAAACCAAAACTCGGATTATAAAGTCCTCACAAAATGAGGGCGAAATCTCTGGGTAGTGTCTTATCTACAAATCCATCTGTCTTCCAAAATTTATCCCGAAACTTAATCCGTTAAAACTCCCCCGAAGAAAGTAGCTGGGGAGGCCGGGGCCGAATTTTTGGAGCCCACAACCAGATATTTACTACTCAGTTCATTTGCAACCAGGAACATCTCCCCTTTAAAATCAAATATTGTGTACCTATTTGTATCAATATTTTTAGTTTTTTGCACAATTTCTTTATTATGTTTGTGGAGTGAGCAAAACTCGTCCTTTTTTACTTGAATCCTTGACTTACTAAAAAACCCTAGGGCATTCACAAAGTAGCATGAAGAATGAAATGACAACATACTACCTAAATGCTTTCAGAAAGTTGAAATGATACATTATAGGAAAAACTTCCAGAAATTCTTAAAAGTTATGGTTGATACCTGATATCTCAAGAAATTCTTGCAACACATGAAAATTTTCAAATTATATAGAAAAAGTTAAAAATGTGGTAATAAATTATCAAATTGAAGCCTAGAAAAATGAATGACAGAAAACCCTAAAATTTTGAACAAGAATAATGGGAGTATCTATTAAATTAGTGTTTGCAATGCCACTCTACATTAATTTTTTTTATTTTGATTCTTTGATTCATGACGAGGTCATGAGAATGGGTCATGGAAGGAAGGCGAATCATGTTGGAAGATGAAGGGCATTGTCACTACATTTGTTTGTTTTCAATAAGGTTCTCTAGATGAGCTCGTCTCAATGAGGTCCTCTAGATGAGCTTTTAAACTTGCTTTTTTGGCATCAAAGGAATATTTAATGGCATTGTCATAATAGGGACCTACATATTGCATCTTTAAATCATGGGGATCTAATTGTAGTGTTTTTAAAAGCTTGGTAAAATGAAGCCTAACTTTGATTTCTAGCACTGATTTTGTGCTTGGCTAGTTCATATACTGAGAATATGCTCTACACATGTGCAACTTAGAAGATTCTATTACTTCACATCATTGTTTTCAGGACATGCAGACAAAAGATAGTGCATACTCTTCAAAGTGGTCTGGCTATTTTAAGTTGATTATGAATGCATGATTTCTTCATACTTTCAGCATTTCAAGATTTTCATTAGATTATCTCCAGAGATGCTTATTTTTTGTTTTCATCTTTTTGTACCAATGTTTTATTTGCATGTGCAGATCATTATTCCTTTGTCTTATATTTAGCTATATGAAGTGAAGAAGCATGTAATTTGTCCTGGCTTGGTTTTCCCATTTTGTTTGTACAATGCAGTTTATTTGCTGGGAGTTTAAACTGATACTTCTGTCAATTTGGGAACAAATTATTTTGTGCAAGTATGTTATGCGGATTTTTGAGCAATTGCTTGATCAAATGAGCATCATTTTGGCTATTTGAATGAAGTAGTCGATTTCTCGTAGAATATCTTCAACCTTCTAATTGTCTATTCAGATGAATGAAAGCTTGAATTTTGTTGATGGCGTCTATTGCAGGATGATTTCTTACCTCGGACAGCTACTCCATTGGAAGATGTTTTCAAGTCACTTTTCTGGTATAGGCATCATTCTTTCTATAAAGAACTTCACATGGTGGAACTTAGGTTCATTGATTTTTAACTGACAAAACATTGATAGATATCACAATAATTATAATTTACAAATACAAATAAATGTCCTAAATACCTTTTTTTTGCTCTCGTAAAAAAATCGTTTTATGTTTTCATGTTGAAGAATAGCTGCACTTGATGTAATGATAGATTAGATTTCCTGATCAAGTGGAAAGTAAATGGAAGATTTCACGCAATTTATGATAATAGGATAGGCATGTCAACAGTAGTAGCAATGGCCTTACTAATAATGACCTCTGTTACAATCTTTGTTTGTAATAGATGCATTTGGAGCTCTGCAAATAATTGTTAACCACATAACTTATAAGATTTTTGGATTTTTCAAGATAGCATGTTTGATAAAGGATGTTGCAGAGCCAATTTACATTTCAAATACAATTGATGTGAATTAATCGGTCCATCATGCTAGATTATGAGTTACCATACTGCATAAACTATCCAACGCAATACCCAATTTCCTTCTTCGTTTTTATCATAAAAAGCTTAGCATATTATATAACGCATGAATTATCAGAACTTTAATAAATAATTTGGTAGCACATCATACAAAATCACTGCAATTAACAAAAACTTCAGGCAGGTTTTATAAAAACTTAAGCCTTTGAATTGGAGCAGTCTATTCCTTTTAAAGGTCATTGTTTTATATTTTTAGTAGACATACCCATCATGTTTTGTAGAATTTTTTTTTTAGCACATGAATTTGATTGTCTATTGATTGTTACAGAATTTAAGAAGTAAAAATCTATGAAGCTTATCTTGCTTTCAGATTGGCCTAGTGCCTTTTTTTTTTTTTTCAAAATATTGAATATTGAGTTGGTAGGTGGAGTGCAAATTTGAAGTTTGGAGTGGCTGCGTGGCTTAGCGTCAAATTTAAATTGGTGCACTAAGCTTGGTACAGGAGACAGAGAAAGCAGTTGCATAATCACAATTATTGCTGGAATTCCTTTGCACCAATCTCACATGTCAAGTCAAATCCCTAATAAAAATTTGGTTTCCATGCGCCTTCGTTTTTGTGAGCAAGCGTGAAATAGGAACCTAATAAGATGGTGTTTGGAAAAAAGAAACCATTTCTTGTGTCAGTTTTATATCTTTAAATAAATATATTATTTGAAATGAACTGTAGTTCATAATTTTTGGTTATTCAAGTCATTTAGATGCGAATGAAATTGGGATATGAGTGATGATGATGATGATGGGGATGACTTAATGAGATGGGTTTTAAGGAAAATCGATGATCATATATTGGTGATTGATCCAGAGGCCACTCTCACAATTTTTGATATCTTGATATGTATAAATACTTTAAAAATGATGGATTGCTATAATCCATGTCTGTGAATGAAGGTGAACCACTTCAAAGGCTTCCTAGAATGGTTTATGAGGAATGATTCATAAAGCTAACCTAGACTAGTTTATATTAGATTGATTTGGTGATAATCAACAATAAATATATAGCATATTCTATAAATTAGATAGACAAGGCTTTAACATTGTTTCACTTTTTTTGTTTCTTCCGCAAGTGCATATTATCAGAAGTCATTCGTTAGGCCAATGCTTGTCACAATAACTGGAAAGTTTCTGGATATTAATATTACATGGTGGATTATGAAGCCTGCAGTAGGAAATAGCACCATAAAATGTTCAAGGTCTCTCATATTGCTACTTATGCGAGTCTTTAATGCTGAAAGACGTATCAGAAAACTGATTATTGTCTTTTTGGAACAGTTTGCCATGTTTGCTGTGTCTAAGGTGCATGAGAGATACATGCATACCAGAGGATGCCATGTTAAGAGACCCAAGGCGGCTATATGCTCCAGGCCGACTATATCACATTGTTGAGAGGAAGCCATTCAGGTAAGTTTTATTTCTTATACTTGGCACTTAGTGTTTGAGACCATGGTTATTACCGGTTGAGCAAATGGTGCACCTTTTCATTTTTTTTTTCTACTGTAAGGCATTTGTCTTCTATAGTAGGTGAAATATTTATGGATTAAATTGGTCATTAACATCTCTTGGTAGTTAAACATTACTTGATCTCACCAAGTGTTCCTATAAAGAATCCAGATCTTGAAGTAATCTCGCTGGATATTTAGGTTGATCTACATTTTTTATTAGATTTTTTTAGAATGTTTTCTGCTGCTTGTCAGGTGTGGAAGATTACCGCCAGTTGTGAGAACTGCAGTGCCAGTTGATGGCAGGTTCGAGCACATTGTCCTATCATGCAATGCCACTTCTGACCATGCTATAATTTGGATAGAAAGAGAATGCCAGTGGGCTCTGGATGTAAGCTTTGGAACTCTCCTATCATGCATTGTCAATTCCCATCTAATGTTATTTTATTGTAGATCCCACCTACTGATGTAATATAGAGTTTGTGTTATAGCACTGTTCCATCCAGGATCTGTGCCCGTGTGAAAACTTCTATGATGTTTTTTGTGTTTGTTGGATTTCAGCTGATGCTTGAGAAGGAAAGAACCATGGAAATACCTTCAAGTCAGAGAATGGACCGCAAGGAGTCGCTTGCGAAAGAACACAAAGAGGAGCACAGGGCTGCACTCCGCAGGGCAGTCACATTGTCTGTGCCAGATGCCTACTCTCCTTCACCCTATGGCACATTTGAGTCCAATTCAAGTCCAATCAGTGAGGACTCCCCTTCCTCATCTTTAAAGGCCAGGCATCGGATGACCTGGGATGAGTTCATTGATAAGATTTTTGAGGAGGATGAGTCTGGTCACAGAGTCGTTCGCAGAACAGCCTCTTCTCATTAATCTTGTAGAGTATCTAATGTTCCATATTTTTATTATTGTTGATATTTCCTATTGTATCATTACTATTATTTTACCACATTTTTTATTCCTGGTCCACCCATTCTTGTCCAATGTTATTTAGATGTTTAAAATTTAGTTATGTAATATAGGGATGTCATATCTTTGCTGTCTTTGAATAGTACCATAGCATGATTGTAAGGTCTAAAAACTTTCAGAATGGCATATCTTGGATTCAAATTCACTGCATATATGATCAATAAATAGACTATTCAATTCAAATACTGAAACATATTAGTTTTTGCTATATATTGTGGTATTTTGTTACCTTCTTTGTCTGCTTTACTCTAAAGCTTTGGTTTCAGTATGCCTGACATGGTACATGCAGCTGCTAAGACTTCAATCTTATTACAAAGATTGAAGCTTCTTGGTTTCCAATTTGAAGAATTGGACAAAATGGTCCTTGTTGCAGATCTTGGAATGAACATAAGATTCTAACAATCCTTACGAAATTTTCAACTCAGGAAACATGTAAATGTCTGTTAACAGCACCCTCTATTGGTCTAGATTCCCAGAAGTAATTCTCCTTGCAATACCATATGATTGGAGACCAGGGCAAGTGGCCAAGGAATCCCAACAATGGCAGCTACAGCAACATCAAAAGCCATTATTGGAGCAATAATAAGTCTTCTGCCAAGATATATGATCATCTTAGCTTAGGTTTCTGTTAGACCGGTCCAGTCGGTCCACATGGGATCGGCTCAGGCGGAACAGTTTCGCCTCTCCTATACGTGCCGATCGAACCACCCTCTCCAAATGAAGCTGCTTAGGAAGAATTTTTGAGGGAGTTAGGATGGAAATTTGAATGTATGGACTATTTAGAGATTTTCTTTTGGATTGTATGCATTAAATAGTTTGTTTTCATAGGGTTAGGGCATCTGAAATTTGGCTGAAATTTGAGATCCCTTAGGTCTTTTGGGCTCTAGCGGCGCCTAAAGATTTGGGAGAGATAGATCCTCTATTCGATAGATCCTCCTCTCGAAATAGAGGATCAATTGTATCTTGGCATTTTTCGTTTCTATTTCATTAAATAATGCAAATTATCTACTATTTTTTTGGTTTTGTGTGGATTCTTACGGAGAATTTTTTCTGTTTCTATCAGTTTCTTAGCAACATATCCTATCATAATAAATTTTGGCCATCCTACTCTAAAGATCTACTTGGATTGAGACTGGAGTGGAAGAAGGAGGCCTATAGGCATGTCATTAATAGGTTTGAACAAGTCAATTGGGTTTTGATTCACCTTACACCCAATTTGGCCACCTTGAATTGGTTTGATTCACTAAAAACACATTGTGCCTACTTTAAACACTTTAATTTATTTTGATTATTAAAATGCATTTATGTTTGATTTATTGACCTGTGATGGATTCGATTTACCAAAATTTGAACTCACTAAATTTAATTTAGCTCTGAGTCGGGCTCAAATAATTCAAGCCCAACAATATTGCGACTCCCACTTTGAAAATTATAAAGCTTATATACTACATGATAGCCGAAGTGGGTTATATTTGCTTCTTTTTTTTTTCAATATAAGTCTAGAGAGGTCCGGGTTAGATGAAATTGATTTCTTACAATTTTTTAAAGTAAATTTTTAATATGTAAATTAAAATTTTGTATTAAAAATTTATTTTAAAAAGCACTAATAAAGCCGTCCCAAAGGAAGCCTAAGGCTTCGTTTGGGGCGGCTTTACTACTGTTTCTTAAAGCAGTTTTTTAGTATAAAAATTAAATTTTTTGTATTAGAAAGTTATTTTAAGAAGCAGTAAGAAAGTCATCCCAAACGAAGCTTAAGACTTCATTTGTGATAGCTTTCTTCTTGCTTTCTAAAGCAATTTTTTAGCACAAAAATTTATAGTTGAAGAAATTTTTATATTAAAAAATTGTTATTAAAAGTAGTAAGAAAGCTGTCACAAACGAAACCTAAGGCTTCGTTTGGGACAGCTTTCTTATTGCTTTTTGTTAATTATTATATTACTTTAGAAAGCATTAAAAAAATTATCTCAAATAAATCCTAAATCTCAATGAACTGTGTCAACTAGACTAAAAGCACCTTCAAGATATATGCTTCTCAATCTATTTTTAAAAACACTGCCACTTAACATCTTCAAATATCAGATCAAAATATTATTTATATTTATAATAATTTATAAACATATTTTTTAATGTAAATATATATATATATATAATATCTTATTATCTTTTAACGTAAAAAATATATTCACTATACAATTTTAAATGAGATTCATCAAATATCAGATCAATATACGAACAATCATATAAAACAAAAAAAAAGTTTCTAATTATATCATTTTAATATTTGACTATTCATCAAATTTAAATAAAATGTACACATTGATTCTGTAAATATTTGTAGAAATCAAATCCATTGCAGCCATTCTAGAGATCTTCTAAAAAAATATTTGCTTGATTTAAAAAACCAATATTGTTTGCCAATTTATATTTCATAAAATTTTCAAAGCAATAAGGCTTCATTTGGGACAATTTTCTTACTATTTTATCTTCAGATCACAATCATAATTTCTGTTTGGCCATTACTTATTCGTCGCATTCAAGAAAATTTTATACTGAAAAGCTGCTAATATTGCGTATGAACAACAAGAACCTAAGAAATTTTCAGCCAAAGTAAGAATGTTTAATATGTTTATGAGAATTGTGAGCTGCTTACAGGATAGATGATGAGGTAAATTAAGAACACACCAGAAAATGTATTTGAATGAGAGAAAGCCGGCACAATTTCCCATCTTCTAAACTAGATTATGTATCAGGAGGAAAATTCTAACACTCATAAAACTAATATATGTCCATCTTCTAGATCTTCTCTTCAGCCTCTAGAGGAAGTTCCTTGATCTTCTCTTCAGCTTCTGAATGAAGTTCAGAAATTGCCTCACCTGCAGAAAGGACAAGGAGGTTGGAAAAGCATTTCTTCTGATAAAAGTATCAAACAGAAGAATAGATAAAGCACAATATACACTGAAGCTAGTCATAGGAGCTTTCATATTAACAGTACAAGTATCATAAAAGACAGAAGAAGCATATAAATTATTCCCTAGAGAGGCAAATTCCTGAGGTTTAAGGTCTAGGGTATCATTCTTAGGAGTTTCTATAAGGCATGCTAGCTAGCCTGTCTTTTCCAGAAGATAGCACAGATTTTAATCTTTTAGAGTAAATTTTCAGAAGGTAACAGCAGCTGCTGCAACAACAATAACAAGAAGAAGTATGTTGACCCCTACAACTACCCCAGAAACCATAAATTTGATAAAGATGATTCGGCTCGAATGTGGATTGCATCCTGATTTTGCTATGCGGTGATCGAGAAAGCAATCAAATGAAGAACATCAAGTTCTTGTTAATGGAATAGATTTGTATAGAAACATGTCTCTTCTATCTATAGTGGGGCATGATGTTATGGGAAAGACAACACTCTCTTGCAACATGTTTATAAAGATGAAATGATAGAGGAATTTGATCTTAAAATGAAACTTAATGAGGAGGTGGTGTCCAAAAGGTTCTTATTGGTCCTCGATGACATTCAAGGTGAGAGGGAGAAATGGTATAATAGTAAAGGGGAGAGTATGCTCGCCCCTCTGTCTTGCGAAAGTTTGGGAAGTAAAAATTTTGGTAACAACTCGAAGGGACTCAGTTTCACTGATGCTTGCAAAGGTAATTAAAAAGGGAGGAGGAAATAGCTAAATTAGCGGGGCTAGAGGAAGATGAGTGCTTGCAGCTCCTCAACTCTCATGCATTTGTTGGTGTAAAGAACCCCTCCGGATAATCATAAATTTTTTTTTTTGAGAGCCATTATTGGAGAGATAATTAAGAAGGCTTTAAGGATCTCCATTGACAACTAAGGTCATTGGTGGTGTTCTGAAGGACAACATTGAATGAAAGGGATTGGAGGACAGTTTTAGAAAGCAATTTATTTGGTCAGAATTCTATCGATTTCGTCTTAGGGCTAAGCTATAAAGTTCTCCCAAATCATCCACAAAATTGTTTCACATCTGTTGACCCTCACAACTCAAAGCACGTGTAAAAGGATGAAAAATGATGAATCAAGTAGTGCGTGGGTTGGTACGACGCCTCACTTGAAGGGTCAAATGACCTCTGAATGACAAACGGACAGTGGTATTGCGATCAGAACCTCAAATTCTGCTGGGTCGAGACCCCTCGCAGTCGAATCGGATGAGATCGGTCAAAAGGGACGACCGACACCCGAAATTAAAACGCAACGCTGATCAAACGACACCAGATCGACAAACAGACTTCGTCATTGCGTCCAGAATGTTGTCAACCTCTAAAAACTACATTTTATTTATTCAATTTGGGTTATCCGAATTGGGAGCACGAATCTCGAGGCAACATGCTTATCGAGAAAAAGAGGCCTCGACACTACCCAAATGAAGTCCGATCGCAAAACGGACCTCGTCATTGCATTCAGAACATTACAAATACTCAGGAACTACATTTTGGATCATTTAGATTGGTGGCACGAATTTCGAGACAAAAAATAAATGTTGCTCGGCGCTACCCAAATGACGTCGGATCGACAAACGGACTTCGCTAGTGCGTCCGGATCGTCGTCAATACCTTAAATGCACTACTAATTTGTTCAATTAAGGTGATGCATTCAAATCGAGGTAATCCCCATGTAAAAATACACAAATTTGTGCCCAAACGAAGTCTGATCGTGAAACGGACTGCGTCGTTGCGACCGGAACGTCGGCAATACCCTAAATGCAATACTAATTTGTTCAATTAAGGTGGTGCACGCAATCCGAGGTAATCCCTATGTAAAAATACACCAATTTGTGCCCAAACAAAGTCCGATCGTGAAACAGATTTCTCCATTGCGATCGGAATATCGCAAATACTTGAAAACTACATTTCTTATGATTAAATTGGATCATCCGGGTTGGTGGCATGAATTTCGAGAAAATTTAGCCTCGGCACTACCTAAATGACGTCCAATCGCGAAATGGACTGCGTCATTACGACCGGAACGTCGACAATACCCTAAATCCACTACCAATTTGTCTAATTCTGATATTCGACGAAATCGACACGCAAAGCGAGAAAACTACATGCAAATCGAGGCAATCTTTGACATGATTAATGCAGCTTTGTCATGTTAAATTAATGCGTGAATGACTAAAACATTAATATGGCATTAACCTAATAAAATTTTTAAAAAATATCAGATGTCAAATTAGGAAAAAGTCAAACTCAAATTAAATGCCGATTAATACATTACCTCGTTTCGTCAAAGCCTCGTCGCTTCTGTCAATCCTCGTTGCAGCTGGCTTCAACTATTGCTCACGTCGCTGAATTAAAAGGAGAAAAGTTTTTTTTACTGGGACTTCTTCATTCCCACGCACAAAACTTCAGCTCTCATTTGGTTCTAAAAAAAAAAATCCCTCCACAATCCATTTACAAAAAAAAAAAAACAGTTCTGTCCGAACCTCCATACCTCACGCAAGCCTTTTAATTTCCTCTGGAGCTAACGTCTGCAGCTTCTGATTCGGACGAAACCTTCAAAGCCGGCCTCCCTACCTTCCTGTCAGCTCACAAACCCTCCCGTTTGGAGATTCTAACGAATTGGCCAATCCCTGCTCTTCACGCACAAAGTGGAAGCCAGCAATCCTTCTATCTTGTCCGACACTCCAGCATACCGGATCTCCCTTGCAAACCAGAGTCTTCTACTATAACGACTCCACACTCCCTGTAGAATCAAACTCTGTAAACCTTCCTTCTTATTTTATTAAGCAAGTTCTCCTCATCTTATCGTATAGAAATATCTGCAGCTTTTTTTTTGTACTTGAAGATTCTCGTTGCCTAAGCCTTTGTTGTAAAGGCCAAACAACATTCACCCACTCCTAATTCCACCCACGTGAAAGGCTGCTGCAGTTTCTTTTTTTACTTTTGTTTTACCTACTTCAAAAAGCATTCCAAAGAATTCCTGTTTACAAAAGCCCATGTAAACCAGCCCATATGAACCCTCTTTATCTTCACTTTACTGGTATCTCTCAAGACAGCCTTCTCACTTTTGTTGAATGTGAACAGCAACTGTAATGCACTTCTGAAGTCCTCCGCTCACTACCCAGCAATTCTCTACACAAACCCAACGACTCAAATCCACTATAACAACCCCTCTTATCTCTCAAACAACAGGACCTCCCACTCTAATTCAACCCATTCTGTGCTCAAGTCAATCAGCCACCACACTTCATTTCTCATCCAAGATAGCCCTTATACCACTCCCTTGTGCACTCACATATTCTACCAAAACAACCCAACGCTCCCTCTACAAAACCTGTGGTGTTATTTCACAACATCCACAAACTTTATTCCCATTAGCACCTAAACAACCCATTCCACTGTAAGATCCAAGAGCCCACCAAAGCCTAGCCCGAATCAAACAAAGAAATCAGCCCGCCTGAAACCTGAAGTCAATATCTCAGCCCACATAAAACTGTTATAATCAGCCTACTATATCACCTCACAAACTCCTCAACAACCCAAACAGAAAGCCCACTGTTTTTAGCCAAGAAACAGCTCACCTGCACTCTCCAAACAGCCCATATCAACCTATTACTTTAGCCCATAATCCAGTCCACCAAAAGCCCATCTCTCTCCCATTCAAACACTTAAAAGCCCATTCTAGATTACCAAACAGCCACTTTTTTTTTATTATTATTATTTATCATAAAATCCAGCCCATTATCATCCATTGGAAGCCTGCAATGTCAACCCACTCCACTCAAAATCTACCTCACAGGAATCCAAAGCAAAACAATGACCCTCTTTTTTTTTAACTACTTATTTGTTTTCCTTTATTAGCATAATTAACATTGTTAGAATTCCTTTTAGCATGTCATTTTGAATATGTACGTATACATGTGGAGATTTCTAGAGAAATATATGTATATGTGTAAATGTGTTGTAAATATACATGTACAAAAAAGAAGAGGTTCCCAAAAAAAAAGAAGAAAAAGAAAAGCAAAAAAAAGAGAGAGAAAGATTTTTTGCAAATAAGAGAAAACTCGTCTCGGCATTTGCAGCGCGGTGAATGATCACATATACACGCTTTTCTCTAGCGTGGTGGGAGGGAATTCGTTGCGATGCTTGCGACGAGTCGGGAAATCTCCTTCATGCGACGCCTACGACGCCTAGCGTGGTGGGAAGGGAACCTGGTGCGACGCCTACGACGAGGTGGGTAGACCCTGTACACGCTTTTCTCTAGCGTGGCGGGGACGAATATAAGTACCCGTAGGCGCTTCAGCACCTACGGGGAAAGAGCTGCTTTTCTTTTGAAACAGGTGCCCGAGGACCCATACACGCCTTTCTCTGGCGTGGTGGGATTGAAGACTTTACGGCCGCGGTGTCATCCGACACCTACCGTACACGCTTTTCTCTAGCGTGGCGGGAGGCCCAGTTTCTCGTAGTTTCCCCTAAACGGGGGAGACGCCGGGAGGCTGCCGAAATTCTGTCTGAAATGCAGAGGACTTAAACAATATTTGGACAGCAGGGGACTGGATTTTGGACAAAAGGGAACTTAAACTCAAGCTTAAATTTGAACGAAACTCAAACGATTAACAAAGACTTTTTTGAACTTAAATGATTTAAACTTGAATTTGAACAAAATGCAAAATGACACAGAATTCAAATGATAAAGGACTTAAACAAATTTGTGCATAACTTGATTTGAACAATCATGCAAAATTTGAACTCAAATAAACTGCAATGTACTCAAATTTGACAGTGGAGCAGATTTGATTTGAACTGAACTCGAACCTGAATTTGACAAGAACTACATGGAGCATAACTTGTGATTGCAAGGAAAATTGAGCATTAACAATTTGCAATCATACAAATGGTAAATGGGGGTTTAAAGAACTCAAATGAATATCAATAGGCATCTGCAAACAATGATGTATGATGACTAGAGTTTCTATACATTACTCATAAGCAATGATCAACATGAACTTACTACACATACGATGGTTCACTTACAAACAACCGCATAAAGCTTATGGTTATTCATGGATGATTGTAAATGATAATGGGAATTATTGAACCTCCAACACTTGAACCATTGCAAGCAAATACATCAAGCAATAGAGGAGCTCCAATGTACATAATGATCTATCCATGAACGGTGAGCGGTGCAGTGATATGATCATGAGTAAGGTTTTGAGATCTAAACATCTCTGCAAAATATGGAGGATATACAACAAGTATAATGACCTTCCTACGTTCAACAATCAACCAGCTTGTGGGTGACGGCACTAATCCACTTGTAACCAATAATAGTGGACAAATTGTGAACATAATAATTTCCTTTCAATCAATGTCAATGGGCATTACGAATGTGGCAGTGTCTACATCATCAACAACAATTCAACATACAAGTAAACACACTTGAACTTGCAAGCAACGAAATTGAAGTTGGTAGTGATCTTCACATCAGTCGTGTGAGGAGACTTCTTACGTATACAACTCCCTACAGTCGAGATCAACATACAAAAAGATGAATATAGCGAACCTGCATGCAATTTAGGATGCCTGCAGGAAGCTTGCAAGCGGTCACCCCTAATACATATAACGATCTATCTACAAGTGGCGCAGTAATACGTTTGCAAATGGTGATAACATAAAAACTGTGAATGTAACGACCCTTTTTCAGTCAATGCCAACTTGCAAGTGAGTTCATTAGATACTTGCAAGTGAGAAGAGATGACACACGGTGGATATGATAGATTCCTACAACAACTCCTACACGACCAAGTACACCAACCTATCAGTGAACAGAATAATGTCTTATGAACTCATGCAAAGCGCCTACAAGGTGTAGCAAAAGGCAGTGAATGCAAGTATCTACGAGCAAATGATTACAATACGGCACCACCCCACCGAATCTGCAACCTGTATACAAGCAGACAGAAGGCATGTAGGAGCTTCTAAATAGAACGTTGTATTCAAATAAAGGTCTTCCACACAACTGAGCAACATCAAATACTACAAAATATCCCCGCACGTGCACTGTAATTTGTATACACATAGGTACACATAAGGGGATATATTATAAACCCGTATGGGCCCCGGCGAGCGTACTGTAGGAACACACGTGACGTCTAGGGATGCTGTGCGGGTCAATAAATTTGAACCCGATCCTCCTAAAGCAAGTAAACAGGAGTTGACAAGGTTCAATAAATAACTATAAAATGCCCCCCAAACACTCGTATGTGCCCCGGCGAGCGTGTTATTGGTACACACGTGACGTCTAGGGATGCTGTGCGGGCCAATAAATTTGAATCCGATCCTCATAAGTAGATAAATAGGAGTCGACAAGGTTCAAAACACAAAAATATGAATGACCTCACACCCCGATGATGGCCGCGTTGACTGAAGATCTCAACCCGAGGGGTCCACACAAATCTCAAACAAATGTCTCCCAAAACTCCATAATAAAATTCCCAAAATTCCAAAAACTCCAAAAATATTTAAAAAAAATAAATCCATCCACCCTCCGCAACAGTTTGCCAGGGTGGACAAGTTAAAATTTACTTCAGCTCACAAAGAGCCCATGTCTGGTCGAAAATATCACTAGGATCCATTCTCAAACAATCTCCTGCCAGCAAGGACGTGGTATGAGTCCTTTAACCGGCAGTTTCGCCGCCAAATGGCACTGCAGGATAAACGGTTATAACTCGGGGCCCTCTGAACCAGGTGGTCGCCGCCAAATGGCATCATTATATTATGGTTATGGCCAGAGCCCGTATGCTCCGCAATGGCATCAAATCATTGATATATGAATCAATAGGATATAATCGATAGGGCACAAAGCCCTCTGTTAGCTAAGGTGGATTTAAATTTGTCCCCTTAGGCAAATATTCACCCCAGGTCTACAAGGTACCCTTGGACGAAGCAACCCATGGCTGCCGACAAGGATCCTACTGTCAGGTTAGGTCGACTACCTCCTCTGACTAAGTAGACCAGGGACCACAATGGCCCGGGATGACGGAACCATGGGATCTTGATCGGGTCTATCATCCATTCCCCCACCATCCGCTTTAAGTGCAAGGTGGTGAAAACTTCTGTTTTAAATATTAAAATCTTCAAACTTTCAAACCTTCAACCCATGCAGCTACTATATGCCAGATACGTGTCTCTACGCATCTGATCGACGACTAGCCTTAATCGAATGTTCTCTCTCGTTATCGGGAGGGGTAATTAACTATAGGGGCTTGCGCCTATAGAAACCATAACTCAGATCATAAAGTCCTCACAAAATGAGGGCGAAATCTCTGGGTAGTGTCTTATCTACAAACTCATCTGCCTTCCAAAATTTACCCTGGAACTTTAATTCTTTAAAACTCCCCCCGAAAAGAAAACAAAGGGCGGAGGCTGGGGCCAAATTTTCGGAGCCCACAAAGTATTTTTTCAAAAGGTAACAGAAAAGAAATTTATAACCTCAGAAATTTTGTGATGTTCTATCTACTCCTAAAATGTTGATCGTTTCCATGCATTCAACCATGAATTGGACATTTTAGCTGCCAATGAATAGTGTTATTGACTAGAGCAAGAGCAAGGTGAAACACCAGGGGCACCTTGATTGTACTACAACATGAAACCTGTTATGGACCTAAACATGTTAGGGCAAATTTGGTTATTTTTAGCTGGAAAATATGTTTAGAAATCAATTAATTTTGCTAGATTCCATCATTTCAATAATTGTAATTAGATAACATGGATTTCAAGCTCTCCCTCAAATGTATTGATTTTTATTTTGCATATCAAACGAGCAATTTAGATGAGAATTTGACCCTTAACAAGACACAATGAAGATGAAGGATTCATGTAGCCGACCCCACATAGTGGGATAAAAGTTTGTTGTTGTTGTTGTATATAGAACTAGTGAATGAGTGTGTTGATTCCTATTTTTAAGAATAAAGGTGATGCATAAGATTGTGCAAGTTATAGAGGAATTAAGTTAATGTGTCATACTTTAAAACTATGGGAAAGAGTTATAGAGCATAGGTTGCGGCATGACATTAATGTTTCTCAAAATATATTTGGATTCATGCCAGGTAGGTCTACTATGGAAGATATACATTTATTGAGAGGTTTGATGGAGAAGTATAGAGAGAATAAGCATAATCTACATATGATTTTTATTGATTTAGAGAAAGCATATGATAAAATTTCAAGAGAAGTGCTGTGGAGAGTTATAGTAAAGAAGGGTTAATAATGCTTATAATCAAGTCATTAAGGATATATATACAGGGGCTATTACTTGTGTTCAAACACAAGATGGTTTGACCAAATATTTTCCTATTTCAGTCGGATTACATCAAGGATCAGCCTTAAGCCCATATCTTTTTGTTTTAGTCATGGATGTTCTTACTATACATTTGCAAGAGGTTGTACCCGGGTGTATGCTTTTTGATGATGATATTCTTCTTGTTGATAAGACTAGAGAGGGAGTTGAAGGTAAACTTGAATTATGGAGGTCAACCTTAGAGTCTAAAGGCTTTCATTTGAGTTAGATCTAAAGCTGAATATATGGAGTGTAATTTTAGTAATAATAGACGTTGAATTCAGAAGTTTGGAGAGGGAAAAACTTGCTTTATTACATGATTTCTCCTCTATTTATAGATCTATACAAGATACCTTAATATGGAAACAAATAATTACAAAATAATTTTAATATAATTATAATATAATCCTTCCTAAATCAACAGCTCGAATAAGGAAAGAGTCCTGGCGTGAGTCCTGCGTCCCACGGATTGAGCACTATAGCTGTTGGATTGGTTTGCTCTTGAAAGGCTGGATTTTGACAATAGATCTACTGGGTGGATTGTGACTTTAGACGATCAAGTCATTAATAAGTGCACGAATTTTAGATATCTTGGGTCTATTGTTCAGAGTAATGGTGAAATAGATGGGGATATTATTAATAGAATTTAAGTTGGATGGTTGAAGTAGAGGAATGCATCGGGCTTGTTGTGCGATAGAGAAGTCCCTCTCAAACTTAAGGGAAAATTCTATAAAATGGTAGTGAGACCTGCAATGCTTTATGGTGCAGAATGTTGGTCATTAAAAAGAAGCATAATATTAAGTTAAGTGTTGCAGAGATGAGGATCCTTAGGTGGATGAGTGGCTTTACTCTTAAAGACATGATACAAAATGAGCATATATGTGAAAAGGTTGGAGTAGCTCCAGCGGAAGATAAGATTTGAGAGAGTCACCTTAGATGGTTTGGTCACATAAAACGGCAGCCTTCCGATAACCCGGTTAGGAAAGTAAATGTATTAGATTTGACTTAGATAGAGGTAGACCTAAAAAAACTTAGTTAGAAATTAGAAATAACATTTCTTTATTAGATTTAGATGAGAATTTGACTCTTAACAAGACACAATGAAGAAAAAAGGATTCATGTAGCCGACCCCACATAGCGGGATAAAGACTTGTTGTTGTTGTATAGAACGAGCAAAAAAAATATTGCTTTCTTAAAGTTATTTTCTACCAACAATAAACAAAAGGGCCCAATAAAACAGTTGATTGATGATAATGGACAGACAACTATAAATAGTAAGGACATTGCCATATTTGCCATTGCCAGAGTAGGACATGCATCAAACCTCTCGGTTTTCTTAAGAATACGCTATAAGGATGCTTGCAGAATTCCAACTTACATAAACATGGTATTGCAAAAACCGTAGTAGCTCCAATATTTCAATCGCCAGCATAATAAAATATTAAAGGATTGCTGACGTGCATTCACAGTTAGTTTTTTCAGCAAAAACAAGTGAAGGATGTTACCATGCATTCTCTTGACGAAATGTGCAAATTCTAACAAGTTTTGTCTCTCCATCAGATCTGGACTTAGCCTGAGGTAAGTAAATGCGGACAAATGCCTTCTATCAGGATCATTGAGTGGCTTGGCATTCTCCAATATCTTGTTAAAACCATCTCTGTCATAGCAGGGAAGGGCATTTTCACTGGCTACTGGTATGCATGCATCCCATGCAGCATTTAAAACCTACCAATTGAAATATGTTGTGTTAAAATATTTATACTACAACAACAATATCAGGCCTTTATCCTACTACGTGGAGTCGGCTACATGAATCCTTTTCTTCATTGTGTCCTGTTAAAATTTAAAATATTTATACATGCAGCAAAATTTTGAACCCCACCACACAAGTACCGACCATGAAATATGCAAATGTCCAAAGAAAGAAAGAATAAACAAATAAATAGTCAAGCACAAACATAGGCATGTGTGCATACACCAGCAGATTCAAAAAACTGTTTACAGCACGTCTAAATCAAGAGAGTAGGGCAATGAAACACAAAAAATTATCCGGAAAAATTTACCAAAATAATGAAATGTGTCCAAGATAGCATCAAATTCATGTTTTAATCAATTTTTATACAGTAATTATCATTTTTTTCTTTCTGCATGGGAAATTCAAATGAGGCTGAAAAGATGGCTTTGGGCGCACCCTGTATATTGTGACTAAAGAAGTCAATGATGGAAAAACATGAAGTAACTTATTATGCATGATTTAATAACCAGAATTTGATAACTCATGGCCTTCCTGGTATTTCATTAAAGATTAGCATGCCTAGATCTCAACGGCAGTTACTACTTTGCTTTAGTCACAACAAATGTCAATGTTTACATCATGTAAGAAGGGGACCAATCTGGAACAACCCATTGCACATCCATACCTGCCAGACCAAACCCTCAGGGTCTGCCAAAGCCTCCGGAAATTCCTCATTCTGATCTAAAGTTCTTAGCTCTACACAAGTGAAGTTCAAAGCTGCATCATGCTTTTTCAGCATAGCAGCTATTGGAGCATAGCCATCACGGTTGCAAGGATTATAAAATCCAGCAGTCAATTCAGCTGCATGACTTGCAGTCTTGTACCACCAATGGATGCCTGATACCTGCTCAGGCAAGCAATTGGAAAACGGAAGAAATTGATTAAGGCCATGCGTTTATAAATATTTGAGCATTAGTTCATGGTGAATGGTTCTATGCACTAACGCATGTACTGAAAGTGTTGAATAAATATATTGATAGCCAATCAAGACTATCATAAAGAAGGGGAGTATGCCTCTGAAAATCAGATATGCAGCAAGGGCCCTTGGGGATGCCCAGACATGGTCTGATGTTTCGTGCATATATATACAACGACGAGAGGGTAGAATGCACAAGAGCCATTAAAAAACTATGGTTGGTGAAGGAGGCAAATGGTAGAAGAGAACCAGTTCTTTTATATGATAGGAATCAAATACAGCCTTAAGGTGTACTATACCTCCTTTAGGTGTACAATACTGTAATAGTGTAATGAATTGATATACATGAACCAAAACTTTTATACTAAAGAAAAACTTCAAGTATGTTCCCTGGTTGAAATAACACATTTAAATTCTTTACATAATAAAAACAAAATCATCAACATTGGGAAATCATCTTCCCAAAAGAACATTATTACATCTTATAACCAGCCTTCATGGCGTAAAACTTGTAGTATAACCTTTTAGTGTTTATGAATATTTTTGGTATATCTTCAACTACACTTCGGAAGAGAAACAGATCATAAAGTATGTTCCCTGGTTGAATTAACACATTTAAATTCTTTAAATAATAAAAACAAAATCATCAACATTGGGAAATCATCTTCCCAAAGGAACATAATTACTTCTTAATAACCAGCCTTCGTGGCTTAAAACTTGCACTATAACCTTTTAGCGTTTATGAATATTTTTGGTATATCTTCAACCACACATTGGAAGAGAAACAGATAACGAGTAAGACAGAGCTAGAGAGAAATTGAGAAATAATGTAAAATGATAAAAAAGAATAAACAGCCGTAAAGGCTATGATGAAGAGGGAAAGAAAAACAAATGATGCAAAGGAGACATAAGTTTGATGCCACGACCAGTAATGAGCAACTGAAGCTAAAGGGGCTGTTTGGTATCGGATTTATCGTGGGATTTAAGTCGGATTTACGCTAAATCCAGCCAAACGGTTTTTGTGCGCGCATTAAATCCCGGGATTCCGTAAATCCCGGATTTACGGATTTACGGGGATTTACAGCTTAAATCCTGGATTTACTAAATCCCTCGCTTCGACGGATTTAACGGGATTTAACATTAAAAGCGCACGAAAGGGAGAAAGTTAACTTCACAGCCAGCGAGCTCCTGTTCTTGCTTCCGATCAAAATGTGGTAACTTCCGATCGGATAGGAAGGGAAAGTCGAAGGAGCGAAGTCAAACAGCCACGAAGGACCGAAGAAGCGACGCGTGCAATCTCTACACCTCCTGCGAGGCAACGAAGCCGAACAACAACGATGAAAAGAGAAGATGAAAGGCAAACCCTAGACGCCTCTAAGTTATTATTGATTAACTTAATTAATATAATTTAAAATATTAATAATTAAGTAAATTAATTAAATAATTAATAGTATAAGTAGTGCATAAATTAATTATCTAATTTAACTTAATTGTATAATTAGTAATTAAATATTAATATGATTAGCTTAATTAATATAACTTAAAATATGTATTATTAAATATATAATTAATAGTGTAAATAATAATTAATGAGTAATTTGAACTTAATATGTTATTAAATTCATAATACATTAATTTTTATTTTTAATTATAAATTTATTTTTTAATTTATAATTATCTTCTTCACATTTAAATCCCTAACTGTCATAAATCCTAAAATATGTTACCAAATAGTTTCTCAAGATTTAACAGGATTTAACATTTGGCATACCAAACAGTTTTCAGGATTTAACACATTTCGGATTTACTAAATCCGGATTTACAGGATTTACTAAATCCCACTAAAGTTAAATCCCACTTGTTGCCAAACAGCCCCTAAGCAAGTTGGTATCAGTGAAAATTCTAATAATGTAGTGCATTTAATAGTAAGATTCTGGGCGAAGATCAAGTGGATCCAGTACAAGAAAAGCTTGCTTAGATGGTAGTAATCAGTTGAACAGCTAACTGTCCATATAATTAGATACTTCTTGCTCGTCATCATTTAACAGCACATTGAATGAAAAAATGGAAAGTTTAATAATTACAATAGGAATAAAAGGCATGCAAACACCTGCTCACATTACTTGTGCCTCATACAAGGAGAATACAAAGATGCTTAAGGTACTAAAACCAGGAATGTGAAAGAGAGCATCACAAAATATTTCCTAAGCGGTCTGAAGCTGTGTTATCATAGGATATGAGGATACACTAGGGGTACTCCTGCTGGTTAGCATAAATCATTCGGAAAATTCTTCAACTTTCCATGATGCGGAGCTCAAAATTTATAGTTGTCCTCATTGCCAAATATTCCAGCTTTGTCCTAGCATTCACTAGACCTTTCCAGCTTTGTCGTAGCATTCACTAGACCTTTATTTATTTTATTTTGATTATGCATTTTTTATGCGAGTATTGTACTAAGAATATTAGTATTTTAGATCTCTCATATGTCATTCCTGCTTTTTGAGTTACTGGATTGATAGGTTCTTGTGTATCGTATCACATCAAGATGATAGGGGTGTTATGGGCATAATACCACCTACAAGACAATGACTAAATCCTCTCCCCATACCCTAGTAATCGGTGCTAAAACAATAGTGTCACTTGAAGCTAAGATGATATCACTCTGAGAAGTAGTTCAATACAACATCACCCGGGGGTAAAATGCCCACCTACGAATAAAAGAGCTTGATGAAGTCTGGCTTCAAACCCAATATAACCTACAAAATTATCATTTAAAAATGGCTAGATCCTCTACTGCATGGTGCGGCCTTGTACATTTCAAGAAGAATTAGTTTTCCTAATGCAAGCCAATAAACTCCACCATCGAGTTGACAATAAGCTTGAGTTTATTCGAGAAGGCCCCTCCATCAACAATAAAGCATGCCAATGAAGAGAGCTTATTAGATTATCAAAATGCAAGGTAGAAGACGCCATATATATATATATATATATATATATATATATATATATATATATATACACACACACATCAAAATCCTTATCTAAAGTATACTTAAATAAGCTGATACGAAAAAATCATTAATTAAAAATCTCATGAAAAATAAAATGATCAATATCTCAGTTTAACATGCATCTCAAAGAGATATTGCTTGCATCATTAAAGATCATTTCTCAAATCAAAAACACATGAAGCATCTTCTTGTGGCCTTCAAAAATTTTGATACCCCAGCCTCTTCGCATAGATTTGAGGAGAGTTTTAACAGATTAAATTCTAGAGTCAATTTAAGGAAGGCCAATTAATTAGAGATAAGACATACCCAGAGATTTTGCCCTTTATTTAGCTAGGACTTTAAGATCTGAATTCAGATTTCTCATGAGCGCAATGCCCTATAGTTAATTACCCCTCTATGACGAGAGAGCACTTTCGATTAAGGCTAGTCGTTATATAGGCATGTAATACTTAACATCTAGCAGCTCTAAATATTTAGAGGTAAAAATTTACCACCTTTCACGTAAAGAAAATAGTATAAGGGGAATGTTGACAAACCCGATCAAAGATCTCATTGTTCTATCGTCTCGGGTTATCAAGGTTTCTAGTTTGCTTAGTCAGATGAGGTAGCAGACTCAACTTGATGGAAGGATGATTGTCAATAATCATGGATTGCTTCATTCAAGGGTATCTTATAGACCTAAGATGAATGTTTGTCTAACAGACGAATTCAAATTGACCTTATCTAACAAAGTATTTTATGTCCTATTAAGGCTAACATAATTCATTACTCAAAGTTATTAACCATTGGGAAACAAATAGGTTTTGACCGTAACAATAATATAGTGGAACCGTCGAGCCAAGCCACCTGATCAGAGAGACTCAGTCATAACCATTTATCATGTAGAGCCATTGAACCAAACTACTGATTATAGGAGGTGATATTCTTAGCTGGACATTCGCTCTTTATGAGCTAAAATTATTCTTAAAATCATCATCCTCACCAAACGATGCGGAGGGTTGATGATTTTTTACTTAAGTTATGGATTATTAAATTTCATTTTAAAATTTTGAATTTTGATAGGCATTAAATTTTAACATTTTCATAGAATTTGAGGATTGATTCCTCTGATTAAGATTTACTTTCAATACAGCCATTATCGGGGATGTAAATAGTTCATCTTTTTTTATTTGAACCTTATCAACTCTGTCCACTTGATGGCAAAGTATTGAGTTCAATTTGAATTTACATTGCATTTTGATGATAAGGAGACTCCAGTTAATATTCACTTTCAACGCGACCAATTTATATATATATGGTGTGTGCGAGCGTGTGTGTGTTTGCAATATGAAAATTCGATTATGAGAGTTAACCTTTCTAATTTAGATCAACCGACCATCATCGTGGATGTAAACAGTTGCGGAGCCAGAAAATTTATTCAGGGGGGGCCTAAATTAAAATAATTCTATTTGCCGTCTCATTTGGAAGGTTTTAATACATTAAAATAGTTCCTTTTGTCCTCTCATTATCGGAGCCAATAGAAGCTATAAGATCAAAATTAATAATACAAATAATATGGCCCTTAGAGCTTAGAAGACTTATGCCACGGGCAGTCTTTATTGGGGGGCGAGAGAGGAGCAAAAGGGAAAACAAAAGCCGTGCTCGAGGTTGTGAGTCGCAAGTCGCAAGAGAGAAGCAAAGGGGAAAACAAACCATTGATGCTTTTCATGTGTCCAAAAAAAGATGTTGGTGGCTTCTCTGGATTAATAAATTATTTTAGAAGAAAGAATTACAAAAATCAGAGCAGGTTTTCTTGTTGGCGAACTTGTTGCTCTGTTAAGCCACTACTTTTTTTTTTTTTTTTTTTGGAGAATCTCATTGAAACAATTTGAAACAGATAGTCCCCAAGTAAAGCATAGTAGGACTATGATCTATTAATTCAACATGATTGGGTGGATAAAGAATAAACCAAGGTCTCATTGCAAAAAGACGAACAGAAGTTTTACAACTCCATTCAAAATGAAGCAGGAACATGACAAGGAAAACTTAAAACTTCTGCCATATATTAACTAGAAAGTAAGACGATAGACTCATCCTTACAGATCCTGCACGCTCAAACCTGGGGGAAGAGATAAATCTCTTTTCATCGTTCCGTCCACGGTGGAAAGTCATTCCTCCCTCTCTCTTTCAATATTTTGCACCATTAGTCTTTCTCTCTCTACAGCTGAAGCCTTGCACGGTCTGGCTAAAGCATAGCATGTGGTCCATTTCAATATTTTTTTTAGGGGGGGGCCCGTGCCCCCCTTCCCCCCCCCCCCCCCCTCCCTCCGCCCATGGATGTAAATAGTTCACAATTTTATTTTTTTGAACCTTGTCAACTTTGTTTATCAGCTACAAAGGATCGAGTTCAATTACTGATTTTGTGAATTTATTGTATGAACGTTGAAACCAAAAGCTTACATTGTATAATGGATTTCATTTAAAAAAGCTTTGAAGGCCTAATATGAACTTAAAATTAAATATCTTAACAAATTTTATGATAATGCGTTCACTTGTTAATCCAAGTTGTATCGACTCAAATCCTTTTAACGATGATGATTGGATTTGAAATTTAGATTTATGTTTCACTCGCACAACCTTCTTAGACCTCTAATTTATAAATTCGATACACTGGTTCGAGCATATGTCAGTAGATTTAAAAAAAAAATTTAGTTACATGCATGTATTTCAATATATTTGCATGATGCACTAGCACACTTTTTATGCGCCTGTACAGTGCCTACGCATCCTTTCAATCTATTGGCATGCTTTTCGATCCACACACGATGCACTTACACACATTTCGGTACATTTGCATGACATGTTCGCATGCTTTCAATTTACTATAATTTTTTTTCATTTTTATCATGATTGTGCAGCTTTTAATGCAGTTGCATGCTTTTCAAGGAAGTCATATGCTTGTCAGTGCCTTGGCATGCTTCCTAAAGTGGTACCACACTTCTCGAGGAAATGAAACATTCCTCAAGGCTATTACACGCTTCTCAAAGCAACACGTTTCATTGGGTTGTTGCATGCTTGTAAAGGCAGTGGCATGCTTTCCAAAGCTGTTGTGTGCTTCTCAAGGCGGCATGCTTATGTTTGAAAATTTGCATCTTAAAATGTGAGGGATTTAAAAGATTCAAATTTTGATTATTTTTGGGCAAATATCTACTATTACAAGGTGCACAAAAGTTTCATTTTGAAGCCTAGAGTACACCTTTTATCCGCTTGTATGTGTGTCGTGGATCTAGCGGCATTAAAAATGAGTAGGGATTCCAAAATTTCATTATTATTATTACTTTATTGTAATTAGGGGATTTGTGAGTTCAATTGGAGTCTGAAAATCGTGTTCTTGCCCGTAGGCAGGTTGCCTCATTCATCAAAAAGTTTGGTGGTCTTGCCCATATGCGACTAACATTTTTGTAAAAAGTCCCATGTTCGTGTTTATTTGTTTGAAGCAATGAATAATGCATTTTCTGTGCTTTCATTTTGCCTCCGACGTATAATTAATATTTTATTTTGTTGTATTATTAGTCATGCAAATTATTTTAATTAATCAAAATTTAATCATCTTTTAGTCAAATATTCAGCAACCTCTTGACGTCTTCCCAATGTATGGGAAATTTTAGGGAGTACTAGGCCTTCCCATCATGCTTAAAAAAACATGCATGATCAATGTTATGAGATACTGTGGCTAGAGGTCTTTCATCTCATCTGCTTAAAAAAGCGCGCTTAGGACTTTACTGCTTTGCACGAGTGAAAAGCTAGTTTCCTCGCCATGTTAGAACTATGCGAATAGTTACTTAGGTTTGGAGGTTTCCCGCCGCATTGAAACTACACGAATAGGTACTTAAGTTCACTAGTTTCTTGTCCACGTTGGAACTACACGAATGGGTACTTAATTTTAAGGCTTTGAAATTATACATTGTGCGAGGACGACGAAAACAACAAGGTGGCGAGAGGCAAAACTTCAAAAAAAATTTATTTTCTCTCTTTGTTTCTATTTTTATTTTATTTTTATTTTTTGCTTTTCTATTTTTTTTTAAAGCTCACTTTTTTATTATAAATATGGATAGACAAAGAAGAAGAGACAAAAAATATGTGATATACTCTTTCTATTAGAAAGAGAATATGGGAGAGAGGTTTGTAGATAAAGAATGAGTAGAGGAAGAAAGTTTGACCGAGTGTGAAATGAGGAGGGAGCTAGCTAAACAAGGTTGGTTGTGTGGTTGATTTAGAAGAATGGGGGAGGCAGCAAAAAAGTGCGGCTACTGGAGTGAGGGATTTGGTTGACCAATGGATTGAGGAGGAAGATGAGTTAGGATGTATCTGGGGAGGAGATTGGCCAGACGATTTTGAGCAGTTAGAGTGTGAAGTTGGGGTGGATTGGCCTGCAGGAAGGAAAGATGGGTGGTTTACTGCAGCAGCTACTGGAGAGTTCTGTGAAATCTCTTAAGTAAAAGAAGTTAAATTCTTAAACATCGAGGCATCTTTTAGTGTAATTGTTGGAATTTTCATAAGAAACTTTGCAGTTAAGCGTGCTCATCCCGGAGCAATTCTGGGATGAGTGACCTATTGGGAAGTTACACCAACAGGACAAAACTATGAGGCTCTTAGGCCAAAGCAAACAATATCTCGATAGTTAAGAGTTTGGGCTGTTACAAATGGTATCAGAGCAACACACCAGCTGGAAGATGGGAACTAAGTGTCATACAAGACAAAGTGTTATGCCATGGAAGCCACCTCTTGAACCCTGTATGGGACAAAGTGCTATATTACGGAAGCCACCACTTGAACTTGTAGGGGCCACCTCTAGAATCCTATATGCCTGATAGATGATTATGGGATACAGATGCTGACGAGGACGTCAGTTACTTAAGTGGGGGAGATTGTGAAACCCCTTAAGTAAAAGAAGATAAACTCTTAAACATCGAGGCGCCTTTCGGTGTAATGGCTGGAATTTTCGTAAGAAACTCTACAGTTAAGTGTGCTCATCCCGGAGCAATTTTGGGATGGGTGACCTACTGGGAAGTTACACCAACAGGACAAAACTGTGAGGCTCTTAGGCCAAAGCGGACAATATCTCGATAGCTAAAAGTTTGGGCTGTTACAAATCCTTAGCGTGTGAGATGTGGGGTCATAAGAGGTTGCAAGTCAAATAAGGCAAAGGGTGGCCAGCTAGGGTGGTTCGCCGAGTTTGGAGTGGTGCGGCTTTTAGACGTGAGGACTGAGAAAAGCCTAAGAGAGAAATAGGAGATAGAAACCAATTACTGTAGCTGAGATACTGTGATAGTGCAAACAGAATCAACAATTGAGAGAAATAGATAAGGAGAATATGAAATTTTGTCGAATAGATGAGAGAAAATCAACAAATAAAGAAAACTATTGCAGGGAAGAGAGAATTATTGATAGGCATATTTTCAATCAAAATTTAGTAATTAATAATATCCCCATTACATCCCATAAAATTCTTTAATAGAAATATAATTACAAGATAAGACCAAACTACTTTGAATTTAAATCTAATCCAAATCTTGATAACTTCTAAACTTATCATTATGTCATCTAATAAAGACAATTATAGTAACTAAAAGATTTAAATCTAAAAATAATCCCAAAATAATTCAATATTTTTTAATATTCTATAATATTTCTTCTTTTGTTGAATCAATGCCATAGCGCTGATAGAACACTTCTCTAAGGAGCTATGCAGAATCCCTTTTCTCGGTAGTCGGTTTCTATGGTAAAGGAGGCAAAGGAACTTATGAACATTTCTTATTTCTTATATCTTATAGGTATAATCACTATTTTGAAAACCGGACCGGACTGGCCAGTTCAACCGTGAACCAGTCAGGTGGCCAGTCCGCTCCAGCATACAAAATCGACTCTGCATCGAACCAGATCGAACCAGATTGAACCAGCGGTTCAACGGATGAACCGCTGAACCAGTCCAGGTTGGAAAGAACCGGCGGGTTTATTAAAAAAATTATTATTTTTTAATTAAATTTTAAATAATATATTTTAGTTTATTAAATTCTTTTTAACTTTTTAAAATATTTTTATTAAATATGATAATTAATTACACCATAATATATGCATGTTATCTCAAATATCCCACATAATTTATTTTGTAAAAAGTGTGTACTTCATACTTTATAAAGGGTTAAAGACAACAAACTCAAACTCCTCCTATGATGTAGGACTAAAAAGTTGCATGAATAGTTTAGAATGTGAATTTGAGCTTATTTGGGCTAGTTGAGCTTCAAATTTGGACTTAGTTGGGCTACAAATTTGGGCAATATGTATTATAAATTTGCTATAATATATATTATAAAAATTAATAATATAAATTTTTAATATTATATTAAATATTATTCTTATAAATATATAACTCTATTATTTTTAAATGATATTTATATTTATAAATTTTTATTATATATTTTTTAAATTTTATAATTATTATTAAATGCTCATATATTTATATTATATTAATGATCATAAATTTTTAATATTATAAATTTATTTATAATATTAAATATTATTCTTATAAATATATAAATATATTATTCTTAAATGATATTTTCATTTAAAAATTTTTATTATATATTTTAAAAATTTTATAAATATTATTAAATGCTTATATATTTATATTATATTATGTTAATTTTATTAATTTTTAATAATATTATTATTTATTACGTCATCCGGTTCGACCCCGGTTCGACCGATCGAACCGTGAACCTATCCTTCCGGTTCGTTGTCCGGTTCGGTTTTGACAACGTTGAGTATAATATATGCATACATAACTTTCTTGACTTTTCGAATGTCATGGTAAGAGATTGAAAAAAAAATTATATGGCTACAGGCAATTGTTTAGAAACAATTATCAGCACAATATTCACAATCTGATACCCATAGATGTGGAAGAAAAATGATCTTGACGTCAACTTGATGAAGGCGCCTAAGTAATTAATTTCTTCTAAACCTTTTTCTTCTTCCTCCTCTAGAAATTGATTTGATTGCTCCCCTAGCTATGAGGGAACTAATGAGAGAAATTTAAGAGAAGAAAGACAAGAAGGGAACTAGTTGTAGCATGGATACTTTAGCATGGGTATTATGGCATTTAGGGAGGAGAGACAAACATGAGGGGGGGGGGGGGGGGGCGAGAGCCCCGTAGAATAAAGAAGAGAGGGATGACTAATTGATCAGAAAAACTCGGGGAAAGGAGAGAATTAGGGAATCAAATCTTTTCAATCGCAATTGATCATTCAATAATATCTTATTAAAAGCCATAAAAACCTTATAGAAATTGAGTCAAACTAATTTAAATTCAAATTTAACCTAAATAACTCCTAATAAGCTTATCATCTAACAAAGATAATCCTTATACCTGAATAAGTTAAATTTGAAATCAATTCTAGAATAATTGAAGTTTTTACACATTCTATAAAATATTTTTCCCATGTTGCATCAATTATTTTAATTTGAACTTTAAGCAAATGCAAACAATTTTAAAACTGTGAAAACATAGAAACCAAAACTCCCTTAAGAAGTCCAAAACTGATGAAGCCTTTCAAAAACCTCGATATCTAAGCTGCACTTTGAATGAAAGCAAGTATCAAAAAGGGTGGTTGAGAACCTTGAAAACTTTACCATAATAAATCAAGTCCTACCTTAGCTGCAATACAAGTTCCTTCAAAGGCAAGTTTAGCTAGAGATAGCACATGATCCCCATGTTCCACCAAAACCTGAGAATACCACTTGAGGAAGAATCTACCATAGTAACTATCATAGTCTCCTCCATCACGAAAAAATCCAGTATCATGTGGCCTGGAATTATAAGAACCTGCGTTATCTGGTCCTCTTGCCCAAGAAGTGTGACCTCTTGCTTCTGCAGCCCTTCTTAAACTTTTTAATAAGTACTGATCATAACACTAAAAGGGAAACAGCAAAAGAAGAAATTGAGTTAGCAAGGGCCCAAAACTAAATTGATTGGCAAACATCTTATGTTGCAAAAGTAGTGAAATAATATGATTCTCACAGACATAAGAGAGATGTTGAATGAATTAATACATAAAAAAAAGTTGAGAATGTGTACAACAACAACAACAACAGTGTAAAGCTCTCTCTCTCAAAATTGGACGAGTTTGGTTTACCTCAAAAATGAACTCGAATGATTTACACTACATTTATTTTACTTTACTTTGCATTATTTTTCATCCAACATAACACCAAAATTATCAGAACCCTGCATTTGGAATACTTTATACCCTAAAGTATTCTAACCAAATAGCCCCTAAAACTAACTAGATTTCATGCCAATAAGATCTACCATGAAAGCGATCATATAATTTCTCAAAATCAACAAAAAATATAAAATGATCCTTGATAATTGATTTTTTTAGTTTAGGGCAAAAAGGTGTACACAAAAGTATATTGAAGTTGTTTAAAATACATATGATCAAGCACTTATTAGTATTAAAAAAAGCTAGTGAGTCGCTCAAGAGTTTTCAAATAAAATAATATTAACAAAGATCAATATAGAGTTCATACTTTTTTATATTGTTATCAAAATATATTATAGGTATTTTGCAAATGATATAGTTCTAATTAGTAAGATAGTCACTCAAATAAATGAAAATTTTAAGCAATGGTGAAAATATTTTAAAGATGGAGGACCTAGATTTAGTATAATAAAGACGAAGTATCTAATATACAAGTTAATGGGTATGATAAATAAATATCAATTAATATTATTAGGATATAAAGTGATACATGATAGGAGTAGGTTTACGTATTGTGGATCTATTATATAGAAGAATGAAAATATAGATGAAGATATAACTTTTAGAGTTAAGGCTAGATAATTAAAAAAAAGAAGGTGCCTTGGGTATTATACATAAGATTAAAAAATGGAGACTTAAAAAATAAATTTTATTAAATTGCAATTGCGTCATCAATTTTGTATGGATTTGATGATTGGGAAATAAAAGACCTTTGATTACTAAGTTAAGTGCGGTAGGAATGAAAATGTTGATATGACATACGACAAAAGTAGAAAAAGTAAATTAAAGAATAATTATATTAAAAAAGCTACTAGAGTGGCATCTACTACAGATAAGATAATTAAAAATAAGCTTAAGTGGTTTGGACATGCATAAAGAAAGATAAAATGAGGATTAAGAGAGCGATTAAACATGAGATAAATTGGATAGAAGTTTTTCCAAATGATGAAGAGTAGTTTCAACTTTCAACAGCACAAGCAACAACATGGATAAATAGAAAATGAACATTCATAAAGTCAACACCAATGATGATGATTACTTGGAACTCGCCAATGCCTGGATAGCGCCATCCATGCTTTTCTGGATAAGATGGGAAGCGTAATTCCCCACAAGGCCCTAATCCAACTTCAATCTCAGAAAAAATGCCACTCACAAAAAACTCATCAAATTCCACACGAAAGCTCCTCATAAAGTCAAAGTAGAGCTGCACTAAATGTATGGAAATTCAATAAGAAACAGACCAAATTTTTTCACATTAAAAAAATCAAAAAGTTCAACTAATTTTAAAATAAATTAGTAAGTGATGTTTGTTTAGAGGTTGTATTGCAAACATACAATGTTTTAAAAGCAAGAAATTGACGTGAGGGCCCTTCCAGTCAGTTTTTCCCCCTTTCTTTTTAGATTTAAATGAGAATTTAACTCTTAACAGGACACAATGGAGAAAAAGGATTCATGTAGCCTATCCTACATAGTGAGATAAAGGCTTGCTGTTGTTGTTGTTCATAAAAAAATTAAAAAATAAACATTCATACGGGTACCAAGAAAGCAACAAAAAGTACCAAGCCATGAAAAAACTCAAGCAAAACAAATCTAGCGCTTAACACAGTATTGTTGCACGTTAATAAACAAATTATTCACCAACAGGCCTTCTTTGAAATGGTATAGCAATGCTACCTCGCCACTGTCTGCGTCAAAGACAACATTGATCTGAATATCAATTGAACTTAAACTCCTTTCCAAAGGGTTCTAGCCATTCTATTTTATCTTGACTCCTCTTGTTACCTTCTCCTACACAAATTTACTAACCCACTGCTTTCCGTTATATGTACACAGAAAATCTTAATCAAGGAAATGATTGCATCTTAATCAAATATTACTTTGTTGGTATGTAAGAAAAAAATAAATAGCAAGCACCCTTACCTCAACTGCTGTCCGGCCCCCAAGAACTCTTTCCTTGTCTATCCCCCATGTAAGGCACTCCGGATTGCGCCGTCCCTTCCTATTAGTAAAATAAATATCTGGGTTTTTCTTTCCAATTTCAGACACCCAAATAGGCAGAGGAATGTACACATCATCTCCCACATTTCCTCCACATTCATGAAAAGACATGACCACCTAAAAAATGTGTAGTAAAAATATAATAAAAGTCAAGAGAAACACAAATAAGTTGAAATAATAGGAATAAAGCCTAATATGATCAGGAACATAAATATGCAAATCAATCATGCTTACCAAAAAGAACAATTTTTTTAATAAAGTTATTTCATTAGTAAATGTTGTGGATCCATGTTTTCTTTCACAACACAAATCTTCAATGGTGTCAAATTCTTCTCAGCTAAAGACCTCTGACACGAGAAAGGCCATCTATAACTAGCTCATTGAAGTATAGCAAACAAAAGTTAGTGAAACTAGTTTGAATAATCCAATTTGCCTGATATTGAAGAAATTATATCAATTGTACCTAATCCAGAAACAGGAGGAACAAAACATAAAAAATAAAAAGAAAGGAATAACAACTGTATTAGAACACTTACCTGCAGTTTAAGGCTTAATTCTTGAACCATCTGAAAAAGCTGTTTGTAACCTTGCCACCTGTATTTTTGTGGGGCATTGGCCTCCACTATTCCCCACCAGCAATCAACCATAACACCATCAACATTGACAGATTTTAGTACCTTCAACTGCTCCCGGAGCGCATCTGCATCTACCAACTCACACTTCATACTGATGGTACCTAACTACGTCATTCAGATTTGCAGCAAAGCAAGGAAGGGCTCAGAAATTAAATGCCTAACTTTAATTCTATAGGAAAAAAAGTTTTCAGTGAATTAAGTAAGGAACGGAATGATTTGTAGGCTTTATTGCTAAAGCAGAATTGAAATAGAAGCACTGCAAGGAAATCAGAAGAAATGATACTCACAGGCAACATTACATAAACTGGAACGAATGGGGTTCCAGAAAAATCTCGCTCTTGTCTCCTTGTGGGTTTAACATCCAACTATGACACCGAAAGAAAAGATAAGCAGCAGAGGAAGTTAGTGACAACTATCAGCAATTGGCTTACCATAAAACTGCTCAGTCGGGTAAGGTAAAAGTTTCAAGCTATGTGTCATAAATAAATCACTGAAGTAAAAAATTCAAAAAATTTGACGTAAAGCATACAAGGAGCAATAAAAAGCCATTGATTAAATTTCTCTGCGGTAACCAAGTTGAGGATTGATGACACAAATTTTCAGGAATTTCAAAGCTTCTATAGGACGTTGTGATACAATACATGGAGTCAGACTTGCTCATAATCATCCATCATGATCGTATTCTATATATTTTTATTAATTTAATGTTTAGCATTTGATGTATTTAGGACGTAGTATTTTCCATATTTGTTCTATATTTCATTTGGTTATTGAGGGCATTATGGCATAAGTACCTATTCAATAATTCAAAGTAATCACTTTCTTGAAATAACAAAGAAATATTTCCATTCCTTCCATGAACATGCGGCAATTGAAGACAGGATTTAGGCAAGCTACCATGTGGCATTCCTGCACAAGGTGAATTGCCAAGGTTTGACATGTATGAGGCTGCAATAGTGGGGGCTCCCTTTGATCGCAAGCATGGCTGCTTCTCTACCTTTGGCCGGCATCTTAAGGGTTTGGGAAAATTTAGTAGGCATGTACAATATTGTTTCATAGATATTCTATCATCCATGTTAGTAATATTTTAGTGTAATTGTTGTGATATTTCTTCTTTTTTTATATAGTTTACTAGGAGTGTTAAAATAGGTTTTCGGATCGGGTCAGGTCAAATCCGAAATTGACACGCTCTTAACACGACCGACCCTGACCCGTTTGTCCAAACGGGTTAAAATCCAGAGACGACCCGATCTGGCCCAACCCGCTAACCTGGTTAAGTGCGAGCGGGCAAGCGAGTGCGAGCTAGTGGGCAAGGGCAAGTGCAAGCAGGTGAGGGCGAGGGCGAGGGCGAGCGCGAGCAATGTGACAAGTGCGAGCACGGGAGAGATGCAACTGAGCAAGCGTTCTGGTCAAATGGGACAGAAGAGTGAGAACACGACGAACAGGTCAAACGGGTTGCATTCAAGTTTGCAGGTTAACCTGAACCTGAAATTTTCAGGTGAGGCCCAGGTCAGATTTTCGGATCGTGTCATATATTGACATCCCTATAGTTTACTGCTTCCTTATTTTTCATGTTGTAAAACCCCATAAATAGAGCCATATTTAGCCCAATAAAACATAGAACCTTCCACCTTCCTTTCTTTCAATTTTTCTTACACTTCTTTAAGTACATGGTATCAGAGATAGGCTTTGTCAAAGCGATGTCTAACAACTACAACCTAACCAGGTCTAGCAAGGGAGAGAATATCAGTTCTCCTTACCAAGTCATACCATCATCTCGGGAGTTTTCATAGAATACTCACCACTTCAACTCACTTCTTACAAGCTAAATGGGAAGAACTTTTTAAGATAGCCTCGCTTTGTTTAGATGGTGATCCAGGGAAGGGGAAAGATTGGATACCAAAATGGTAACATCTGTCAACCTAAAATGGTCAATCCTTCCTTTCCATCATTGGATACTAGCAATGCCTTCATAATGTTTTGGCTTGTCAATTCCATGGAAGAGCACATTGAATCATTGTACTTGATCTAAAACATCGTACAAAAAATCTAACAGAAGACAACATTAGTCTATTCAAATCTTCTTTTTTTTTAGTCTATTCAAATCTTGAAACTTCTGCTCAATTATGTCAATTATGAGATTAAGCTCGTGCCCCATCAAGGGTATCACTAAATACTTCCCTTCTCATAAATAATTGGCAAGATAAAGATATCCTCGGGCCAAATAATTGGAGCAGAGAGTGTGCAGGTAAACAGATCAAACCTTTGGAGAAAATGAGAACCACAATTTTCCTTGCAAGTCCCAATAAAGATCTAAATGAGGTGCATGGAAGAATTCTAGGGATTCATCCACATCCCAAAATTGAATAAGCATTTGTTGATGTTCAAAGGGACATCAAAAGTTTGAAGAAAAACCCTGGATATGACCTAGGGCTTGGAAAGAGATAATCTTTGGTGTGATGTTTGTAAAAAAAACTACTCATGCAAGAGAAAATTGTTCAAAACTTCACAGCAAACAAATAAGTCGGAGCAATTCTAGGAATCATCACAAAGACACTCATTTTTATTAAATTAAAGGCATGGGACTAAAGATGAATAGTAGCTAAAATCTTAGCGATATTTCCTTAAACAAAGATTTATATGAACTTCTTTGCAAATTGCTTACTCCCAAAAAAGCTATTAGTTCCTCTCTTATAGCACAAAAGATACTTTTTCTTTTATCCTAAGGGGCTATTTGATTGCCTGCAAAGGGAGTGTAAAGTATTCCAAATGCGGGGGTTTTGAAAATATTGACGTTTGATTTAAAGTAAACAAATACATTGTAAAATTTTGGTGCATTTGAAATTCACCATCTAGTTCATTTTTTTGTGTTTAGAATTCCTCTGATTTGGGCAAGCTCTAAATACAATGGAAATTCATTGCAATTGTCGTTGCTCGCAGCCATGCCCCGGTCGCCGACCACAGTCGGCTCCGCCGCCGCCACCACCGTCTCCCACCCACAGCCAGACACCACCGTCGGCCACCGCCACCGCCGGCCAATCGCCGCAGGCCACACCATCGCCAATGTTCGCCATTAACCACTACTTTTTTGCACTTTATGTTACCTCAAACCAAACCAAAAAAAATGCATGCATTCATTTTACAGTCATCTAAACAACTCCGAAGTATTCATTTTACACTGCATTTATTCTGCACCGTATTCCTTTTACACTGCATTCCTTTTTGAGACAACCAAACAACCCTAAAAAAGGCTACAAATCCAAGAGTATTAACAAACGAGAATCAAATCACTTGATAGGTTGTACTAATTTATTCCTCTTATACTGACTCACGTGAAAATCTCAAAGTCATAATTGATGATGGATCGTTATCCCATATTGTTAAGATAGAGTCCACAACAACAACAACAACAACAATAAGCCTTTATCCCACTATATGAGGTCGGCTACATGAATTCTTTTTCTCCATTGTGTCCTATTAAGAGTCAAATTTTCATTTAAATCTAATAAAGAAATGTCATTTCTAATATTTTCTAACCAAGTCTTTTTAGGTCTACCTCTACCTTTCTTAACAGTCAAATCTAATACACCTACTCTCCTAACCAGGTCATCGGAAGGCTATCCTTTTATGTGACCAAACCATCTAAGGCGACTCTCTCTAATTTGATTTGCCACTGGAGCTACTCCAACCTTTTCACGTATATGCTCTTTTCATATCATGTCTCTAAGAGTAAATCCAATCATCCACCTGAGCATCCTCATCTCTGCAACACTTAACTTAATATTATGCTTCTCTTTTAATGGCCAACATTCTGCACCATAAAGCATTGGAGGTCTCACCACTATCTTATAGAATTTCCTCTTTAAGTTTGAGGGGTGCTTTTATATCACACAACGAGCTTGATGCATTCCTCCACTTCAACCATCCAACTTGAATTCTACTAATAATATCACCATCTATTTCACCATAATTATGAACAACAGACCCAATGTATCTAAAATGTGTACTCTTATTAATGATTTGATCACCTAAAGTCACAATCCCCTCCACTAGTTCTATTACTACTAAAATTATACTCCATGAATTTGGTTTTAGATCTACTCAAACGAAAACCTTTAGACTCTAAGACTGAAATCCATAATTTACGTTTGCCTTCAACTCCCTCCCTAGTCTTACCAACAAGAAGAATAGCAAAAAGCATACGCCAGGGTACATCCTCTTGCAAATGTCAAGTAAGAACATCCATGACTAAGGCTTCGTTTGGGACAGCTTTTTTGCTGCTTTTCAAAATAGCTTTCTAGTACAAAAATTTTATGAATTAGAAATTTTTGTACTAGAAAGTTGTTTTACAAAGCAACAAAAAAGCTGTCCCAAACGAAGCCTAAAGCAAAAAGGTATGGGCATAAGGCTGATCCTTGATGTAATCCAACTGAAAATGAAAAATACTTGGTCAAACCACCTTGTGTTTGAGCACAAGTAAAAGCTCCTGCATACATATCCTTTATAATAACTTTAATATAAGCATTTTTTTTCTAGAACTCTCCATAGCACTTCTCTTGGAACTTTATCATATGCTTTCTCTAAATTAATAAATATCATATGTACATCATACTTATTCTCTCTACACTTCTCCATCAAACCTTCCAATAAATGTATAGCTTCCATAGTAGACCTACCCAGCATGAATCCAAATTGATTTTGAGAAACATTAGTATCACGTCATAACCGATGCTCCATAACTCTCTCCCATAGTTTTAAAGTATGACACATTAACTTGATTCCTCTATAATTCGCACAATCTTACGCATCACCTTTATTCTTAAAAATAAGAATCAACACACTCAATCTCCACTCATCTAGCATCCTTTTAGTCTTCAAAATAATATTAAAATATTTAATAAGCCAAGAAATGTCTTCATCTCTTAGGCATTTCCACACATATCAGCAGGTCCAACAATTTTTTCACACTTCATTTTCTTTAAACCCTCGATTTTACAAATACGTAAGAAATAAAAATCTCCATTGGATGTTGAGGTTACTAAAGTCAATCATATGCTCACAATCTTCATTGAAAAGCTTAGCAAAATATCTCATCAAACATTGTTGAATACCCTCTTCTAATAAAAGCATTTTTTTATGTTCATCCTTAATGCATTTCACTTGAACTAAATCATTATTATTCTTATCTCTTTATTTGGCTAACTTATACATATATTTTTCACCCTTCTTAGCATCCAATCTATTATATAAATCATTAAAAACTAAAATATTTGCATTGCATATTACTTTCTTAGACTCTTTATGGGCCTATTTATATCTTTCTCAATTTTCAGAGTTTTTACATCTAAATCAATTTTTAAAATAAAGCTTTTTTTATCTTTTCTTGCACATTTAATTTTACCATCAACTATTTTTACTATTATGAGTTTTTCCTTTTGATACTCCAATCACATCCTTTGCAGCACTCTTGATATCACTAGCAATTTTTTCCATATAACATTAACTTCCTTATGCACAAACAAACTATTAAGATTTAGAACCTCACTCTCAAAATATATTTATTAGTGTTCTTTAAATAACCCATCTAATCTTAAAACAACATTTTATTTTATTTTTTATATTTTGCCCCTTCATTTTAAAGACCAAAACTTATAAGTGATATTGGATACATAAACTTTCACTCGGAATAACTTTACAATATTTGCAATCTAAACAATCTATTTTTTTATAAGAAAATAATCAATCTAAGTTTTACTATATCTATTATTATAAGTGATGCGATGCTTACCTCTTTTCTTAAATAAAGTATTAGCAATTACAAAATCATAACAACAATAACATCAAGCCTTTATCCCACTACGTGGGGTCGACTACATGAATCTTTTTTCTCCATTGTGCCCTATTAAAAGTTAAATTCTCATTTAAATCTAATAAAGAAAGGTCATTTCTAATATTTTCTAACCAAATCTTTTTAGGTCTACATCTACCTATCTTAACATAATCAAATCTAATACATTTACTTTCTTAACCTGGTCATCGAAAGGCCGCCATTTTATGTGACCAAACCATCTAAGGCAACTCTCTCTAATCTTTTCTTCCACTGGAGCTACTCCAACCTTTTCACGTATATGCTCATTTCGTATCTTGTCTCTAAGAGTAAAGCCAATCATCCACCTGAGCATCCACATCTCTGCAACACTTAACTTAATATTATGCTTCTCTTTTGATGGCCAACATCCTGCACCATAAAGCAATTACAAAATCATAATCTATAGCAAAATCTAATATGATCTTACCACCTTCATTAGTCGCTCCAAACTCATAGCCACTATGAATGCTTTTAAAATCATTCATTTCTACCGAAATGTTTATTTAAATCTTCTCCAATAAAAATTCTTTCTTCAAAATGTATCTTTTGTATTAATTCTTCTAAGTCATTCCAAAATTTTAATTTTAAACACATATCCAAACCTACTTGAGGAGCATAAGTACTTATACTATTAATAACCTTAGCATCAACAACAATCTTCAAAGCTATAATTATATCTCCAATTCTATTATTTTTACAACATTATCCTTCAAACTCTTATCTATAATTATACCTACAACATTTCTAGTACGACTTTTATCAGAATACCATAGTTATTCTCCAAATATAAAAAAATATTTGTATCAATGGACAACACTTTCTTTGAGAATAAAACCTTCTTCCAAAAAATTACCTTCAAAGGGAGAAAATTTTAATATTATTTCCTTTGAAATTCTCCAACCTACTAATACCAACAACCTCCTAGACCCAGTGCAATTGAGTTAACAAAGCTCCTCTTCAATTGGCACCACAACACCCCCACTAAACTACATTTTTTTCTCTTAGATGAAGAATCTACAAAGAAATGAAACTATTATAACTCTCGAAGCTTGTCATGAGTTCTAACTGGACTTTATAAATTCTCAAACTCTTCTTTTTATGATAATACTCAGCAACTTCTAGCAAATATGATGCAATGTGACTATTTGTGCTCCTTAAAAAAAACTCCAACCTCGTAGAATTGGAATTTGAAAGATGACAAAAGAGACCTTTAATAATCCGAAATGGCGACAGGTCATTGAAGAGGAGATGAAAACTCTTGAGACAAATGAAACATGAAAGCCATTAAAACCCAAGTATGTCATCCCTCTGGGATGCCAATCAGTCTTCACTATAAAATATAGATTGAATGGATCCATTGAAAGATATAAAGAACAATTGATGCAAAAGGATTCACCCAAACTTATGTGATCGAGTATTCTAAAATGTTTAATCATGTGACAAAACTTTGCACAATTCAAGTCCTTCTTCACTAGTAGTCAATCTTGACTGGCACTTCACCAACTGGATATTAAGATTTTATTCTTTCCTGATAACTTAATTGAGGATGTCAACATGCATCCTCATCCAGAAATTAATGACTCTAGGAAGACAAACTTATATCTACAAATTGAAAAAATATATTTATTGGCTCAAACAATCACCTAGATGCCGCTTCAAAAGGTTCACAAAAACTGTTAATTAATAGGGGTTCAAACAAATCCGCTCAGATCACATATTGTTCTACAAACACAAGGATGCAAGTCTACCATACTAATTATGTATGTTGATAACATCACTGTTATAGGAGATCATAATTGGAAGGTAAGTAACTTGAAGAAAAACTAGCAAAAGGGTTCGAAATCAAAGATCTTAGACATCTCAATTATTTTCTTAGAATGAAAATATCTAGGAACAAATATAGTCTCATTATCTCTCATAGAAGGTATATTCTAAATCTCTTAAAAGAAACCAACTTAACAAGAAGCAAATTAATTGACACTCCAACTAAACTTAACATTAAATTTAGTGATTTTAGCATCAATTCTCCAATAGATAGCGGAGGATACCAAAGGTTGGTGGGAAAACTCATCTATTTGACTCACCCCATGCTTGGCATAGTGTTTGCTATAAGTTTGATAAGTTAGTTTATGCATGCCCCTTACCAAAAACACATAAATGTCATTATTAGGATTCTTAAATATCTAAAAGGAATCCCTGAAAAAAGGACTTTTCTTTAATAAAGGAGAACCCATAATTATAGAAGCATATACTAATGTTGATTGGGTTGAGTCTATAGCATACAAAAGACCCACTTCTAGATATTCCACATACATCCGGGTAATCTTATAACATGGAGAAGCAAAAAATAAAATGTGATTGTGGGCTCTGAAAATTCGGCCCCAACCTCCCCCGTTGCTTTTCAGGGGAGTTTTAACGGAATTAAGTTCCGGGGTAAATTTTGGAAGGCTGATGAGATTGTAGATAAGACACAACCCAGAGATTTCGCCCTCATTTTGTGAGGACTTTATGATCTGAGTTCTGGTTTCCTATAGACGCAAGCCCTTATAGTTAATTACCCCTCCCGATAATAAGAGAGAACTTTCGATTAAGGTTAGTCGTCAATCAGATACGTAGAGATACGTGTCATCTGGCATGTATTAGCAACATGGGTATTTGGTCAGAAAATTTGATATTTAAAATTGAAAATTTCACCATCTTGCACTTAAAGCAGATGGTGGGGGAATGGATGATGGACCCGATCAAGATCCCATGGTTCCGTCGTCCTGGGCCATTGTGGTCCTTGGTCTACTTAGTCAGAGGAGGTAGTCGAACCAACCTAACAGAAGGATCTTTGTCGGCAGTCATGAGTTGCTTCGTCCAAGGATACCTTGTAGACCTGAGGTGGGTATTTACCTAAGGGGACAAATTTGAATCCACCTTAGCTAATAGAGGACTTTGTGCCATATCGATTATATCATATTGATTCATATCTCAAAAATTTAATGCCATTAAGGAACGTATTGGCTCTTGACCATAACCGTTATCTCGTGGTGCCATTTGGCGGCAAAACCACTCGGTTCAGAGGGCCCCGGGTCATAACCGTTTACCTGCAGTGCCATTTGGCGGCGAAACTGCTGGTTAGAGGACACGTACCACATCCTTACTGGCAGCAGATTATTTGAGAATGGATCCTAGTGATATTTTTGACTAGGCATTAGCTCTATGTGAGCTGAAGTAAATTTTAATTTGTCCACCCAGGCAAACTGTTGCGGAGAGTGGATGAATTTTGCTTTAAGTGATTTGATGGATTATTCCAATTTTAAATATTTTTAGATTTTGGTATTTTTTGGAGATTTAGTATTTATGGGTATTTTGGTGGAATTTTGAATTATTTGGAATGGACCCCTCTGGTTGTGATCTACGTCCAATAAGACCATCATCGGGGTGTTTAGGGCATTCCATTCATGGCTTGAACCTTGTCAACTATGTCGAGCTATCAACAGATGATCAGGTTTCGTAGGCTTTATGTCTTTGGTGAACTTTCCTTTTGTTATAGACCTTGAAAGTCTATTATGAACGTATAAAATAGATATTCCGATCAACACCCTGACCATATATCTGTTTGATAGTTTGAGCCGTGTCGACTCCTATCTATCCAGGTAGAAGGATCAGGCTCGAACTTGGGTTCGTTTATTGACCCACGCAGTATCTCTAGATGTCACGTGTGTATCTAAATCACGCTCGCCGGGGCCCATGCGGGTTGGGTGATTGCACTTACCTCTTTTGTATACCTATGTGTATACAAATTACGGTGCATATGTGGGGGCATTTTAAAATTATTTCAGTTGATCAGTTGTCAGATAGCTATCATTTAAATGCAGCATTCTATTTAAAAGCTTATACACGTCTTCTGTCCGCTTACAAGGATATTGCGGATCCGGTAACGTGGCATAGTACTATGGTTATTTGCCTGTTTCATGCAGGTAGACTATCGTGCACTACTTGTTGCTTTCTGCAGATGGATTGTAGTGCACTAACAAATCCCTGCTTTTGCTAGTAGATAGCATTGTTTAAAATTGCGCAATATGAGGCTCGCCTTGAGGCCCGCCTTAGCGCAATTCCAGTAAAAAATGCCTCAAGGCTTACGCCTCGAGCTTTTTTTATGAGGCTTACGCCTCATCTTGGATGAAGCCCGCCTTGAGGCGTGCCTCGCCTCACTAGCATGAGATGTACGCCTCACTCCATTTGTGATTATTTTTTTTATATAAAATCACCTAAATCCTATACAAAAGCCTCAAAAAAATCATGCATTCTTGCACCCCCAAGCCGCAGCAACCTCCTCTCAATTGCCTCGACCTCCAGCTCATTGCCTTCACCGTAGCCACCACCATTGTAGCCGCCATAGGGGATCACTAGAAAGCCGCATGCCACCACCATCTCCTCTTAAAATTTTGGAGTATTATATTTATGTTGTTGACAAACATTTATAAAAGATGAAAATGGATGAAATAAATGAAGAAGAAGCAGATTGAGAGGTATTGGACCCTACAGGATGAGGCATGGAAGAGACCAATTTGTTATGGCAGTGACTCAAATAAAAATCCCCTTAGTAATGATAGTACAGATAATTTCTGAGTTGTTGTCAATTACTTTAGCTTTCTTTAGTAATTAAATGTAGATGAGTAGGCAACTGAGAAAGAAAAAATTAGAGTTGAACTTGATATTATATGATATTTTTATACAATTCATATATTTTATATTGTTTTGTTCCTGTAATATTTGGATTTCAATTATTTCACATCATTTATCATTTAACACTTTACATCTTATATAATTTTTTGTTTTATATGTACGTAAATTTGTTACTTCATAGTTCAATAGAAAGTTAATGCCATCCTTAACATGTTATTTAGATATTATATAAAAAAATAATTTTAACTTTTATTTTGACTTTACGCAATTTTTAGATTTTGAGGCTTACGCCTCAAAATGCCTTGAGGCTTACGCCTCGCCTCACGAACGAAAAACGCCTCAATACCCATTTGCGCAATTTTAAACTTTGGTAGATACTTACACTCACTTGCCATGGTATTGTTGTCGACTATGCAAATGCTCTAGCATTGGTTACACGCTCCCATATACACTTACAAAGAACATTTTCAAATGTAGGCAAATTTATTGTATTTTTCTGCAAGTTGACTTCCTTCGTCTGCAAGGAACTTATATATTTGCTAAATACTTGATTGGCGAGGCCATCCTTGCGATCATTGTATGCCTATCACCATTGCTTTTAGAAAGCTTAATGTATCCATTTGTAAGTTAATTGACGCCGATAGTGAAGGGATTATCTCTCTCACAACTTTCTTGATTTGTTTATACATCGCTGCATTCATTTGTATATTTTCTTCATGTACACTGACCAGCGAGCTCCTATATTTGCATGTGCATTGACTTTCAGTGTTCATTGAAGACTGTTATGTTTGTTCTAATTAGCGCCAACTATAAGGACGTTATTGTATTTGCTGCACCGTCTCTATACTCTATTCATAAACACATGTTTATGCTTGTCGCAGCTATCACGCCTCTCCAATCTCTTCATGCAGTGTTGGTTGTCGTCATTTGCAAGGAAACTATTGTATTCTACCACAAGTAGGTTGACATCAATTATCGGAATGTCATTGTATTCAATACAACTCTTCTAGTGTCGCTTGTAGGGACGTTTTATACATTGCAAATGTATAAATCCTTTCCTTTATATGACGTGTTGTGTGCATTACAACTGGTTACACTTGTTGCATATTCCTGATAGCCACTACAAACTTTCCCTTCTATTTGTAGGCTAGATTTTATATGTATGGCTGATCTCCTACAACGATTTGCAAGACCTCACATGTATTACAAGTGTGTTGTCCTCTGCCTGTAGGTTGTGCGTTAATTGGTTTATAAATTGAGGTCAACCGCATTGAGACTATTGCATTCCTCACATATCTCAATTTGTCACTTGTAAGCAATATATTGTATACATCATATGCCTTTCATTATGCCACTAGATGATTTGTAAATGGAATTATTACCATTTCATGTCAACTTGCATTGATTGTGGAAGGGTCACACTTCAACTTTAATTTGATATCTCATTTGTTGCATGTCCCCTTTTGAACATGTTATTGCCTCTACCTTAACCTTCTTGCATATGTTTGTGGGATGGTGGTTGATGTTGTTGCAAGTCTTTAATTTTCATTTGCAGAACAAACGAATGTATTATAAGTTCCTTCTCCTTGCACGTAGCTTGATTGGTTGAACATGGCAATTTGCTTTAATCTCATCGTTTATGAACAAATTATCACATGCACTGAGATTTTGCTCGTCACTTATCTTATACTCATTCATTGATCTTCAATTGAATAATCCCAGTTTATTATTCAGCATGCATATCTGCATTATGATTGTGCACTTGTCGAGTTAAAGTTTAGTTTCTTGTAGTTCAAATTCAAATTTGTTGTTGGTCCAAACTCAAGTCTTCTTATTGTTCATCTCATTCGATGCTCAAATCATGCAAGTCTAAGTTCCTTGTTGTTCAATATGTGCATCCAGTTCACTGCCACTAAGTTCAAGCTCAAATTCATCTGAGTCTTTTCAGGTTCCAGTTCACAAGTCTTCTATGCAGTTCATTATAATTTTCTTCGATTCAAGTTCATTTAAGTTAGGATTCAATGCTTACAACTTTGATTAATGTTCAATTTGAGTTAAAGTCCTTTGATTTGCTCAAATTAGAGTCCAAGTTCGTGCTCAAATTGTCCAAAATTAGTCCAAAATTAGTCCAAGTCAGGTCCCTCATCTACTAAAAAATCCGGCAGCCTCCCGACATCTCCCCAGTTTAGGGAAAACTACAGGAGTCTTAGCCTGCCCGCCACGTCAAGAAAGACGTGCACGATCGGTGTCGTGGGACACCGCAGCCGTAGTCTTCATCCCCACCATGCCAAGAAAGGCGTGCATGGGTCTTCAAAAGCACCTATTTGAAAACACAGTTATTTCCCTGTACGGGAACTTATATTTTTGCCCTGCCGTGCTAAGAAAAGCGCGCACAAGGATTGCTCGCCTCGCCGTAAGCGTCGCACCAAGTTCCCTCCCACCACGCTAAGAAAAGCGTGCATGGGTGGTCCCTTGGCGCGCCACGAAAATCGAAAATAGGACTTTAGAAGAGGATTATCCACCTCGCCATAAGCACCGCGATGAACTTCCTCCCACCGTGCTAAGAAAAGCGCACATGGGTGGCTGTTCGCCGCGCTACAAGTGCCGATGATGGATTTTCTCAAGTTTTAGAATTTTATACCTGTGCGGAGGGGATGACGGCGGAGTTGGCACGTGGATCAAGGCACAGGAGGTCTTAACATTTTATTATTATTAATTATAATTAATCACAATTTATTATAACTAATCATAATTAAGAATAATTAATTATTATTAATCATAATTAATAATTATAATTAATAATAATCAATTATTATTATTAATTATAATTAAATATAATCAATAGTAATTGAACATAATTAATAATAATATTTAATTAGTTAGCTATAATTAAATATAATTAATTACTTACAATCAATTACAATTAAATATAATTAATAATAAATGATTATAATTAAACATTATTAATAATAATTAATTATAATTAATAGTAATTAATCATAATTAACTATATTTAATAATAAATAATTATAATTATTTATAATTAATTATACTTAATTATAATTAAATAAGATTTGAGCTAAACCCGTCAAACAACAGGATACAAGTAGGATTTAGGTGTTGTTTGGCAATAGGAATTATGCAGGATTTGAGCAGGATTTATGCTAAATCCTGCCAAATGGGATTTGATTGCCTGTAAATCTCCTGACGGAATAAATCCTCCATTTTCCTCTTTTTGCTTTGGAGTTCGGCAGGTTCACAGGATTTGATCGAAGAAGCACACGAGAGGGAGAAGTTACCTTCACAGGAAGCAAGCTCCTGTCACTACTTGCGATCAAAATGGCATAGCTTCCGATCCGACAAGCGGGGAATGTCATCGAAGAGGCGGAGTTGACCGGCAATGAAGGAGGTTGGAGCGTTGGTCTCTCCCTCTCTCTCTCTCTCTTTCTCTCTGGGTCGGAAAAATTGGGAGATCGGGCGGCTAGGGCTTGAGGTCGGCATAGAGAAAGAAGGTGATGGGGTTGGAGTTCGGTAGTGGAAGAAGAAGAGGTTAGAGGAGTTTGGTCTCAGGTTGACGTCGGGCTTGGAGGTTGTGGATCGGAGGGAAGGAGAAGGATTTGGGTCGGAGAACTTGCGAATCAGAGAGGAAGCAGGGGGTTTCGGTTACTTGCGGGACTTTCGCGTGTGAGAGGAAGAACAACACCGAAGAGCGTCGCTCTCTTCGTGTTTTAAAGAGCAGGGACGGGTTGCGATCGAGGCGAAGTCTTTGCACGCGAGAGTAGGTCGCTAACACCGGCGCTGTTTGCAGAAGTATGGGGCGACTGTAGTGACGGGACTGTAGCAACTTGAGCGGGATACGGGCTGGATTTGCAGCTTCTACAGGTAATGATTTTAGAAAATTTTTATATATTATTTTTTTTCTTTTCTTTTACCTATAGAGTAGAGTAGAGGTCAACAATGATGGCAAAGAGTAATGCAGAAGCATAACTCAAATCATTGTCCAGTGGAATCATTGAATTAATCTAGCAAAAACTAATCCCAAAAGAACTTTATGTAATCATTAAGACTCTTAGATACTATGTTGTGAAAACATAGCGACCGACCATCAACAAAGCATACATTCATATCCATCATAATCCGACTAAACATGTGGAGAAAGATCGATACTTCATTGAATATTAAAATGGAGATTTATGTGTTTTATATATTTCTTCTAGCAATCAGATTGCAAAAATCCTAACCAAACGATTGGGTGTTTAGAAGGCATCTATAATATTATTTTCAAGATCCATTTTTAGTAATTTGTAAGTGCAATTGCTATTACATTGTTTCTTTTCTTTCATGATTTATTACTTATTGAGTTTACCCATCATAAAACAGTATAAATAGTGTCATGCTTTAATCGAATAAAGCATGGACCAATCCACCAAAATTTTCCTAATTTCTCTACTTCTTTCTTACAGCACATAATGACAAGATCCCTGAAACTGGTTGCTTAGTTAAGGATTAATTGGATGCATTTACCAAGTATTGGGTGCCTCTACTTCCCCTTCACATCTAGGATCATCTCCCCTCTCACTCTTCCCTTATCTTTTGGTTTCACTCTTCTCTTCTCTTCTATGGCTATTAATTTTCTTCTTCCTCTCCTCTATCCAACAGCCAGATTGCAACCCTTATCCTCCCACAAGAACTGTAGGCTCTAGTAATGTCCCCTGCATAAACCACACACCCTCCCCTCACTCCTTGACAGTCTACCTCATTCAAGATATATGAATGCCGCAAATTTTCAATCATCGCATCTTCCATCCAAGCCATCTAGCCATTGCCACTCTCCCGTCATCTCCTAATCAAACAACCATTGCACTTCTTGAAATCCCTATTGAAACACTGCAATCCCTTGCCTTAACTACGAAAAGGAATAAAATTATTGTTGTGACTTCACCTCCCACACATCACTGTGAGTATTCCCCTGCCACGTTAGGTGATACTCTAAGCTTAACAATCTCCTATATGAGATCATTTTGGGGCAAAGAATCTTTCAAACCTATTGCAGCCCAATTCGTGGATGTCACCTCCTCTCTTGCTTCAAAAGTTCATCATTTCTCAAAGTCTTATCTTAGATCCTAAAGGTGGTACACCCCAAAACACAAGACATCGCGCTACGGCAGCTTTAACTTGCTAGATAATTTTTTAAATTTGAGGTCAAGTGATGTAGTTTTGTAAATCAAAGGAAGAAATTCATTTTTATAAATATATAAGCACAAATTTGTAACCAAAAGATGTATGAAATGAAATTTTATCAAGATTATAAATATTAATAATTTAACATCAAGTGAAAAAAAAAACCATGCCAATGAATACATTTGGAAAACTAAAAAAAGAAACTATTATAAATGTTTGAAACAAATAAACTACAATTTAAGTAACTAATATCCGAAGTCTGAACCCAAAGCATATCTATTGTTTTGAATTTCTCCTATGTGACAATTCACAAATCAAATTGGCTGGAACTATTAAGAAAAAAAAAAGAATAAAAAACAGCAAAAAAAATCGTGCTTCCACAAAACTTGAAAGTTAAGGAATGCCTTGACTTCAAAGTTGCTTTGCATTATCAGTTAGTATGCCCTCTAGCTCTTCCACATAAGCAAGAGTATGCAAAATATCCATAGAATATGTATAAAAAAAAAAACACTCTACTCAAGTCAATGATTGGATACTTCCAAAGTAATGAAATGTGAAATAATGCACTCCATACATATATGCTAGTAAAGCTAGTCCATAAGCAAGTTTTTCGATCTTCTCAGTATGGGCATACATATCTTGGGCTCAACTTTCCAATTTAACTAAATCAAGACACACCAACCATTGGACTACCATTTACGCACACAATAACAAACATCGAATTTCATTTATCGGTGCTTGACATCATAATACTTCTTTTGTCTAGCTTGATAGCTCTCATTTGGTCACCAATCAACAAAATAATGTAAGTGACCTCGATTGCCAATTAAGAACCCACCATCCTTATCTCAACAGACTCAACCCAACATGTAGGTTTTATGCACTTCCCCCCATAAGGTGTCTCGTGTGGTGTCATTCAAATGCTTGATTAGAAATTATTATTGTAGGAAAACTATATTAGAGATGCATGCATTTCACAAGTTCTATCAAATTCAAGGACACATACCGGATTGGATCTTCTAGAATCTAAATAGTCCTTTTTTTGTCTTGTTGAATTGTATGATGATGCAATCAAGGATTATCATTTTATATTTTGTATTTTATTTCTTATATTTTGGATGTTCTGTAATTTTGGACTATGTTTTTTTTTATGTGCCCTATGATGTAAATTAATCCATGATCATGCTTGGGTTTGGTGCTCTTTGGTATTTTCTCTCCTTTGGCTTTCCACTCATGTTGAATCTGTTTACTTGCTTCCTTGATGGCTAAGTGGGCATTTAATCTTGGCCCATTTTTTCCTTAATGGGCTTGGCCCATGTCTTCCCATGTTGGCGGGTTGTTGTGTGTTCCCATGTAGTTTTCTAATTCAATGTTGTTGATTTTCCAAGCAGGTTTTAGAAATTCCTACTGTTGGTTTTCCAAGGTGGCTTTGGAATTTCTGTTGTTGGGTTCCCATGCAATTTTGGGCATTGGTTTCTTGCTGCTGGTCGTTCCCCTTCCCTTTTTGTTGTTTCCTATGTCTTGTGTTTTATCTTCTCTAGGCGGCTTCTATTGGCTACTTCGGGTGGCACATTTATGTGGGGCATTTGGACTTTTTCTCCTATAAATATTGATGATTTGCTGCTGGAAAGGGTGTTGTTGTTGGCCGAAATCTAATCCAAACCTGAGGGTTTTCTTCCTAGCTTAAGAGCTATGTTCTTCCTACATCTATTTCTACTTCCCAGTCTTCTATCTATTTCTTCTCCCCACAGTTACCCTTCCACTTGTATCTTTCTTCTCCAAAATATTGTGAGTATAAGGTCTTGTTGAGCCCGTTTGTTGGTATTTGTCGGAGGAGTGACGGCTTGAGCTGGATCAAAATTTATGTGGCCACCGCTGGTTTCATTTTTCCTTTGAGCATCATTCTCTAATTTTCATATTTGCATGTGAGGTGACCTTTCAAGGTTGTTCTGAGGATAGTTTATTTTATGTTTTTGTTTGTTTCTTGCAAGGTTTCCTAATCATTTACTTGTATCTGTTTACTATTAAATTTTATTATGTTGGTGATGGATTATGCTTTATTGAAGGGAAGTGTCTGATTGCATTCATAGTGTTCTCCTATTTGGTTATAGAACTTAGTTTGCATCATATGATGACCTATAATTAGGCATACAAAAGGACACAATTACGAAACAAATAACCATAACAATACTCATTATGAAGATATCTTTATAATGATATCTCCTCCCAATATTATGGACTCCTACCTAAAAAATTAAACTACTAAATGCGCCAACATTTAGCATTATCAAGCACAATGATATTGGTTAAAATCTTAGATATTACGATAAATATTAATACAATACAATATATGCATACACTTAAATTGTTCAACCGCCACCAATGAGTTTCTTCAGGTTGATTGAGATGTCAAATGGCCTTTATAACAAATCAGACATAATCAAATTATACTAAATCAGCATGTCAAAAGAAGCGCATGTGTTGCAATCTTCCTTAAATCACCCAACCACTTGGAGCTTTGGGCACTTGCAGATAAAAATCGCGAGGAAGAATAGGCCATTTGACTTTGAGACGCAGGACATTAACTACATGTTTCTCTCAAAACCCATCATCGCTAAATGCTCAAAAACAATGAGCATACCTTCTTCTTCTCACTAGCATCATTCCATATTCCGTCAAAGGGAAGGCCCTCGGTAGTCTTTTCCCCTTCGCCAGTATCGCTTCCAACGACCACCGCTGTCCGGCGATCGTTCCGGCCGTAGAAAGAGAACACGCACAGTCCCTTGAAGCTGCGCTGCAGGGAGTAGGAGGAGGAACATACCCCAAAGGCAGGGGCTATGGCCTTAAGCCCAAGGCTCCCCGCCGGCGCAGCTGCTCCGAGGAGTGCCTCGCCTAGGTAAACCTGGGTTGAGGAGAGGCAGCCCATCCGGGTTCTCACAGAGTGTTACTCCGTCGTTCCAATAGATTTTGGCTCATCTCATAAATAAAAATATAAATATAAATATAAATAAATGCTGAGATAAAATATATGTGTCAAATAAATAAATAAATATTTATTTATATATTTATTTATTTGTTATACATTAATATAAATATATTTGTTTATTTATCTATTTAAAAATATTTTATCTCACTTTATTTTGACAAAATTTCAGGTCATCATATTCTTATAAAAAAGAAATATAAATATAAATAAAAGATAAGAAGAGATATATGTATGAAATAAATATGTAAAATATAAATAATATGTATTTTTATAATAATATATATTTATTTATTTTTCTATCTATTTAAAGATATTTTATCTCGCTTCATTTCTTAATAGACTCTAGATAGCATGTAGACTCTCATTAACTTTTTCAACCCAATATTTTTAGCGTGAATCCAAAGAATAAAATATAAGAGCTTAAATTAAACTCATCTTAAGTGTGACAAGTATTTGAAGAAGAATGAGTAACTGAACCACTATAATTATTTTGAAAATGTATATGTTTCTTGTGGTTGGATATAAGCTTCATATAAAAGCTACACATTGTAAGGTGTCCTATTATTATCCTAGAAAGAAAATAAGATTTCGTGGAATACACTATAACATTGAAACATTTTGCGGCCTCTCTAGACAACATCACATCAAATTAATAATCTCACCTAATTGGCGATGCTAAGTTAAATCGTTATCTGGTCATCTCTTTAAACAACACCTTATAAATAAACATTAAATTAATCTCTAGTGATACATTAGCTTGCTTGATTAACACTTTATCCATTAGTGATAAGGGTAAGGCAACTACAATGAAAATGTGATTATATTATAACCCTCCCAACATGACGATCATATAGTTGGTGTCATATTCTCCATGCTATATAAGAAATAAATGTTATTATTGGGTCTTTCAATTTCATCTTTCCTATTAATCTCAAGTGACTTGATGTAGTTATTTGATGTCGTAATCTTGATATGGTCTGTAATACCCCACAATACCTCTTGTCAGTATTGTAGAGTGTTAACATGAACGGAAGCATCTAATTCCCAAATAAAGGTTTACACAGCCACTACAAAATTCAAAAAAGTATAACACTGAACTATCTATATACCTCAAATATTGACTTATATACAGAGCTAAATATTAGCATATAAAATAAAATATTTTTTTGTTTATTATGCATCAACCTTATATTTTCTTTTACCTGTAACGACAGCCAGTATGAAATAACTGGTGAGCTATAAGGCTCAATAAAATTTTCAAATTAAATAGTAGTTAAATTGCATGATTAAATTCACAACATTGAAATCATAAATAAAACAAAATGACATTATTTATAAAATACCATAAAATCACATTTGGCATTAACCTTTACTTTCTCTGAAGTAATATTGAATATCAATTTTAGTCTTTAAAAGATTTGGCTACACATTCATTAAAAATATTCAATAAAACCCAGTTAAAATTGGCATTATCGTCATTGAATTACATAGAGGTTTCTTTTACCTCTTTATGGGTCTCTTTTACCACATCTGCTATGCAAGTATCATATTTATGGGATCCATTTTATCCCACTTATAATGCAGTGTCTCATGAGACCCTTTTGCCCCACATATAATTGTAAGTTATACATCATTTTGTAGTCAAATTTTACTTAAATTGATAATCACTAAACTTCACATATTCACAAATCATATTTGTATTGTTGTATACTTTCATAAAGATCTTTATATGATGTTACTTATATAAAGAAATTGTGTATACCATATGTTAAGAATGGAGCTTCTTTCCAATATATTTTCAACTAGTAAAATCTTTAAATTAACATTTTTTTGAAACTCTCATGATTCAAATATATAAGAGGTCATTCATACATGAAAACTTAGCTATAAACATTCTTCAACAAAATAATTAACTTGCAATGTATATTTCCCTTTAATTCAGTCAATTACAAGTATACATATATAGAATTAATAACAAGCGTCTTTTAAAATTTATTTTGCATTATTTTGCATTACTTACATCATATTACAATTCATCACACAATTCTAAATTAATCACAACGAAATTTTGGTTGCATATTTCTAATAACTTCATTTCACTTACTTGTACTGTTGTTTTCCTTTCCTTCACAGCCACAAAAGAAAAATCCCTTCAGCCAAACTCCCCAATTCACTATGCTGAATTTTTTTCTACAGTAATTACAAACACTGTGCCGAAAAATGCAACAAGAATTTTGCATTCACTGTGCCGCCTCTTGCTACAGGAATTTCTGCATTCATTGTGCCGAAATCCCCCTTTATATGCACTAGTTGAATACTTCTTCAATGGGCTGTTGTGAAATCTTATCTTGAAGTGGGACCCAATACAACTGCCCTCCCACAATAGTTTCCAATTAACTTGAAAGCCAATTAACGTGAAAATGTCAAACGATGCATGTTTTTGGATGGCTAAGTGGAAATTGAATTCATAATTAATTCATATATTAGTATTATTATCTAATTAATATTAGACTAATGAATAATTAATAATAATTAGCTATTAATATTAATTTAACAATAATTTACTATTAAACTTAAACTATATTTTGCAATACATTTAATTAATTTAACATACTTGTTTGGGTCTTACATGACCAACTTCTTCTCAAGACCTAGGCATGCATGAAGTTGTCTTCCCAACATCATTCTTGATGCCAATCCAATGGCTCAATATATTATATGTGTTTATTGGCATGGTTCATCTCATTATGAGCTCATCTCATTAGTTGTTCCATTCATATACATTTATATATTTGCTCTTGTCAACAACTCGACTCACCAAAATTTTCAGTTTAGCATCCTCTTCTTGAAAGTCCATCGAGTTGGCCTTGTCGATAGCAAACATTATAGAGTTGCCAGCTTAGCTTGTTATAGGTAACGTGGATCTCAATCATCTCAAGTTCTTCTTAGACCCATTCTCATGAAGTAACCATCTTGGTAAGCCTTCCATGTAGTGCCTTATTAAATAGATAAATAATATAAAGTTATATAAGGAGTAACCATTTCTTGATAAGTCATATCCTTGGCCTTACTGATATTTCAATAATGCTAAAATTGTTTGTTTAATGCCTTTACCCCTATCCCTTCAAAGGGCTATCCATTCCAGCTTTTTCCCATTTTGGTGCATTTCTGACTCTTTTTTGTCAGCGCTACACTAATGACTTCACTTGACATTGTGATGATTATTTATCATTACAAAGGCCACATCCTATCTCCTCCAGACCAATGACCTCTTATTTGACACCATATCAATAAAACCCTTTTGATTCCATGTAGACGTCCTCTTTCCTGGAGTCATATTAGCATAATCAATTTGGTGCTTTGCAAATGACTTACTATTTGACACCCTACAAACATTGCCCTCTCAATGCTCCATTAAAGACTCCTCTTCTGCATCTTGTCAGCATCTTCCTCCCTGATATATTACCAACATCCTCTTCCAAGGTGCCTTGCAGACATCTCGCTCTTTATTTGCTTCACCAACTTCTCCCTTTTTATCTTGTGGATATTTTGACTATTGATAATTCCTTCTCAATTTAGTTGAGTTTCTTCCCATATTTTGTCACGTTCAATTCTTAATGCTCCACCAAGTTTCTTCTCAACTTTTCCTAGTTTCATATAAATGAACATCAAATTACTCCTCATCCTTATCAAGTTTCCTCTAGTTGAGTGTAGGTTCCTCTATTAGCAAGTTATTCATATCTCACTCATCTTTTTTTGCTTCCTCATCAAGTTAGCAGTGCTTTCTTAACAAATTTCCTTCTAGTTTAGTTGTGATTTCATTTTGTTCAGCCTTTTCCCTCCTTGACACTCAACAATGGCTCATCATCTAGAGTTGGCACCATGCCAACTTTATTCCATTCACCACAGTCCTATCTTCGGCTAGGCATCAACCCCTTCTTGAAACCTGTCATTAGGGGTGAGTGCTTGCTTAGTTTGCTCAATTTGATTTATGAATTAGCTACACCAATTGAATTTGGTTCCAAAATTTTAAATTTTGATTCATCCAAACTAATTCTAAATTTGAACAAAATTTTTGTTTGATTAATATGATTTTACTTTAGTTGAACCATAATATAATTAATTGTAATAATGAACATAATTACCATTACCTTATATAGCATATATTAAGAAGAATACAAGGTAATCATCAATAAAATTTATATATTATTGAATGCAAAATAAATAATATCCATGTTGACTTTCAATAATGAAGCCTTAGAGTTGAAAAAATTTTGTACTGAAAAGCTACTTTAAGAAGTAGTAAGAAAGTCATTCCAAACGAAGCCTTAGTGATGCAATGGTTGCAATGCCACAGGACCTAGAAGACGTTGCAAGCAAAAGGAAAATGAAACAGAACACTTGTTCTGGGAAAAAGAACTGCTTTTCTATTCAGGAGTAAAAAAGTCTACTGTATCACTCTCACCTTTCGTATAAGTAATTCTCCTCCTCTATACTAAAACAGCAGAAAAATACTTATCATAACTAGTAGTACGATTTAAACAAAAATAGTAAAAAGAGTAATGGAAAAGGGATAGTTTGTTAGAGAACGGTGTGATGTTCTGCTATTCTTCACCGGTAACCTGTTCCGCATCAGTCCTCCCCAGCTTCAAAAGAGCTCGACTCCGACGAGCTTATTGCAACCACAGCGTCATCAGGAGGTGTGTATGCCCAAATAGCTACATTAAATGTAGGAGTCATGTTACAGTTGGGTGGTAACGCGACTGTGTATGCATTATCATTGATCTTGGAAACGATAGGAATATGTCCAATATTGCGACGGGCTAATTTGGAATAAACTCATGGCGGGAAGCGATCTCTTTGCAAACGAACCATGACTAAATTGCCCACATTCAATAGGTGTTGCCTACGGTGGGCATCAGCAGCTTCCTTGTAGCATTGATTTGCCTTAATAATTTATTGATGAACGTCATCCAACATCTCCGTATAGCGATCCATGAAAGAAGAGGCAGCCGACGACTTACACTTTGGTAGCATAGTAAGATCGAGAGCGATGTTAGGTGCCTTAGTATAAATAATACTAAAAGGTTGTTTACCTATGGATTCAGCTTTACTTAGTACCTCCTCCCATTGCTTCGGATGTTCCTGTACTAGGCATCTCAACATATTGCCCAATGTACGATTAACAACTTCTGTCTGACTGTCAGTTTGAGGATGGTATACTGAACTCAACCAGATATCCGTGCCCAGTCTCTTCCATAACTATTGCCAAAAATGGCTTATGAATTTCACATTGCGGTCAGATGTGAGGCTCCTCGGCAGACCATGTAACCTAACAATTTCATTAAAAAAAAAGATTTGCAATATGCATAGCATTTGCAATTTTCTTACATGAAATGAAGTGAGCCATCTTTGAGAATCTATCGATGACCACCATGATGGAGTCGTTACCACATTTGGTCCTCAGTAATCCCAAGACGAATTCCAAACTAAGATCTTCCCATATCGAGTCTGGTACTAGCAAAGGCATATATAGACCTATGTTTTGAGCTCCGCCCTTGTAGGTTTAACAAATCTGGCAGCTGTCTACTAATAGGAAGACATCTCGCCGAAGTCTAGGCCAAAAGAAACGATCTTGCAGCTGTCTCAATGTGTTGTCTCTACTCGTATGTGCTGCCAAACCTCCCCCATGGGCCTCACAAATGAGTTGTTGCCTCCAGGATGAAACTGGAATGCAGAGACGGTTCTGTTTAAACAGATAGCCATGTCGTATGGCATATTCCTGGTTGTGTTGTCCCTCTTGACATTGTTGTCATACTGTACCAAAATCAGGATCTTCACTATACAGTCCTTTGAGGCATTCCAAGCTTGTAATTTCAGTTTGTAATTGGATAAGGAGGCTCCATTTTCTGCTGAGGACGTCGGCTACCCGTTTATCACTACCTGGCTTGTGTTTGATTGTAAATGAAAATCTTTGTAAAAACATAAGCCAACAATCATGCATCCTGTTAACTGCTTTTTTGGCTATTAATGGACTGTAGTGCCTTGTTGTCACTACATAGTATAAATTATTGGTGCAATAAATATTGTTCCCACTGCTTAAGTGTTCGAACTATGTCATACAACTCTTGCTCATTGGTTGTCTACTTTTGCTTCGCCGGTCAAAGCTTTTCACTAAAATAAGGAATAGGTTTACCCTCTTGCGATAGGACTGCCCCCACGCCAATTGATGAAGCATCCGTATCTACTATAAATAGTTTATCACACTGTGGCATCATTAGAATTGGAGCCGAACTCAATGCTCGTTTGATGGCTTCAAAGCTTTGCTGCTGTTCTGAGTTCCACAGAATTTTTTTGATTTTAGACAATCTGTAACAGGAGCTAGGATCACACTGAAATTCTTGATGAACTTTCGATAAAAGTTGGCTAGGCCATGAAAGCTTCTCACTTCAAAAAAAGATATTGGTGTCGGCCAATCTACAATAGCAGCTATTTTTTTGGGATCCATATGTAATCCATCCATCGAGATTATGAAGCCTAAGAAATAAACTCTGTCTACAGCTTCACACGTTGGTAGATTAACAAATAACCTTTGTTCTTTTAATACTTCAAAAAGACTTTTTAGATGATTCAAGTGTTGTTGTCGGTCATTGCTATATACAAGAATATCATGAAAATAAACAATACAAAATTTACCCAAGAATGGTTGGAGAATTTCAGTCATGATTCTCATGAATGTAGAGGGTGCATTACAAAACCCAAATGGCATAACTTTCCACTCATAGAGGCCTTGGGGTGTTTTGAATGCGGTCTTCCACTCATCCTCTGAACGAATTCGAATCTGGTGATAGCCGCTCTGCAAATCTATTTTTGAGAAAATGGAAGAACCCGTTAGTTGATCTATCAGCTCTTCAATGCGTGGCACGGGAAATCGATACTTCAACACACATTCGCCAGCTTCCGTCTTTTTTTTGGAACAAGTAGGGTGGGAACTGCACAAGGGCTCAAACTTGTTTGAATTAAATGTTTCTCTAACATCTTATCAACTATCTCTTGTAAGATGCCTTTCTCTTTAGGATTTAACTTGTAATGCGGTAAATTTGCTAGGGTCGAAATCGGAATGGAATCAATCTGATGCTGAATGTCTCGGAGGGGAGGCAACTCTACTGGCAATTCGGAAGGCATTATACAGTGATATGCCTCCAATAACTCCTGGACATCACCTTGCAAAATTGTTTGATTTGCTTTCCCATTTGGTTTGGTCAAGAATAGAGCAAACATTAGGGCTACTTCATGCCAGCAATGCAAAAGGGCGAACCCCATAACCAAGTGCATCACAGCCTGCTTCTCTGATTTGGTACATTGTAAATTAATTTTGTTTGACCCGGGCAGTAATCAGAGACGCCTTCTTTTCCATTCAAATGAATAAACATTAGCTCTACCATCATACGTGGCACCCACATCATATTGCCACGGCCTCCCTAAGATCAAGTGGCAGACGTCCATCTCGAGGCGTCATATAAAACTTCACAAACATAATGTTTTCCCAATGAAAACGTGACACTGCAGGAATCATTAACACTGATTTCCATACCTTTATGTACCCAGCTTATTTTATAAGGATCTGGATACTTCGTAGTCTTTAACTGTAAACTTTAGACTACCAATAGAGAAATGACATTCTCGGTGCAACCACTGTCAATCAGAAGGTCACATACCTTACCATTTATGGTGCACCTAGTCCTGAAGATGGTGTGACGCTGGGAGTTGGGACTTTGCCGCGGAGCTAGCAGCAGTTTTTCCATCACACAAACTAATGATTCGCCCTCATCTGCCATTATGTTCTCGATCTCCTCTTCATCATTGAGCCCCGTCTCTTTTGGTTCGCCACCCTCTTCACCTTCCATTAGATTAGGGCTACAAACGAACTGAGCCAAGCCGAGTATGTGAGTGTTCATGTTTGAGTTCATTTAATATCAGCTTGTTCAAGTTTGGTTCATGTTATTTCGAGCTTTATTATTTGAGTTCATGTTTGGTTCATTTAAATTAATGAGTGTTCATGTTCGATTCGTTTAGTACTTATCGAGCTTTAAAAAAATGAGTTATAAACGAGCTCTACTTTAGATGTTCATTAACTTAACAAACGAGCTTTATCGAGCTTCATAACAAATGATTACAACGAGCATGTTCGTGAACATATTTAACAAATTTTTCATTCACTAATATTTAATAAGAATATTTAATTAACAAATAGTTTAATATTTATTTACTTTAAATTTTATTATTTAACAATAATTATATCATTATATTATAATAAACTTATATTGTTGTTAATTATAAATTAAATAATTGTTATTAGTAAATAAATGATAAGTAATAATATTAATGAGAATTAATCGATTAATATCAATTAATATATAATAATAGCTTATTTATTACATATATATAATAATAATAATGAGAATTAATCGATCTTGATGTCAATTATCAAATATTAATTGAGTTCTTCGTTCACGAGCTTCTTATCGAGCTTCATATCGAGTATGTTCATGAGCTTTAAACGATCATGTTCACGAACTTAATCGAGCCAAACACATTGTTGTTCAAGCTTGTTTATTAACACATCGAGTATTTACGAAAGTGTTCAAGCTTATTCAACTAACTAATTGAACGATCACGAAGGAGCTCTTATCGAGCCGAGTCTCGAGCAGCTTGTCGAACGCTCAGTTCGCTTGCAGCCCTACGCTAGATGAACTTGTTGCCGTTGAGGACATTCATTCGACTTGTGGTCAGGTTGAAAACAGCGAAAGCATTTGAGTGTAGATGGCTTGGCATAAGGATTTTCTTTGGCTTGGAACCTGGATTTCGGTTGGTTTTTGGGTTCGATAGTGTTGCTGGCAGGTATTGTTTGATTTACCATAGGTTGTTATTTTGCCATTGTGGGTGTAGTAATTTTGCTGCTACCCAAAGGGGATTCTTGCCAATGTTGGCTATTATACGAACTACTCGATTGCCTATTTTGCTGTATTTCTGTCTTCAAGGCCAAATTCACTGCTTGAGACATCGATCAAACGGAATTTAGCTCCAACCGATCCTGAAAGTTGTCCTTAAGTCCTTCGATATAACGAGCAACCAATTGGTTTGTCGATTCATTAAGGTTGTTTCTAGCACTCAACCTATTGAACTCTTCGGTGTATTCACTTACCAACCTCATTCCTTGCACACAATGTTGGTATTTCATGTAGAGGATATGTTCAAAATCTATAGGCAAAAATTGTGCCCGTAGCAACTGTTTCATATGAGCCCAATTGCGAACTAGCCCTTTGTCGTCATCTGCCTCAACTTCAAGACTTGCACCCACCAAGCACTTGCACCACCCTTCAACCTACACGCCACGTATTTCACTTGCTTGACGGGATCGATTTTCATATAATCGAAGAAGTTCTCGACTGCCTTTTCCCAATCAAGATAGTCTTCTATGTGTAGGCTTCTGTCAAAGAACCAAATATCCAACTTGACCTTGAATTCCCCAGGATGGTTGCGATATTGAGCTGTTCGGTGATGTCTGGGATAATTTGGCAAACACCTACTACCTCTGTCATCATCACTGAATTCTATTGCATCATACCTGTGAAACATCTGCGGCTCCTCTTCAGAATCAGTCAATTCCTGCTCGTTTGCCTGGATTTGGTGCAAATTGCGGCCATCTGCTGCTCTCCTTCTATGGATCGATCTGTTCGCTGGTACCTCCTCCCGCCGCAATTGCCGATGTGGTTGTCTTGCCCGATTGAGATTGAACTCGCGGCATACTTCCACAGTCAGCCTTTGTAGTTCTTTCACCAGCTCCTCAAGCCGATGATTAACAGTGTCTTGGTTTGCCCACAGAGCCTCGATGCTTTGACCCCCATACGTGGCCGGTTCCTTGCCGCGACCCGCCAGCTTCCTCCCACGAGTGGCTTTGATACCAAAACTTATGCAATGGTTGCAATGCCACAGGACCTAGAAGACGTTGCAAGCAAAAGGAAAATGAAACAGAACACTTGTTCTGGGAAGAAGAACTATTTTTCTATTCAGAAGTAAAAAAGTCTGCTGTATCACTCTCACCTTTCGTATAAGTAATTCTACTCCTCTCTACTAAAACAACAGAAAAATACTTATCATAACTAGTAGTACGGTTTAAACAGAAATAGTGAAAAGAGTAGTGGAAAAGGGATAGTTTGTTAGAGAACGGTGTGATGTTATGCTATTCTTCACTGGTAACCTGTTCCGCATCACTTAGAGTCGAACTAAATTTCTCAATGAGATTAGTCTACTACCTAAAGTAATCTGATTTGACTCTAAGTGAGCTTAAATCAACATCAAAATGACTTGTCATGCTTATTTTTCTATTTCCGAATAAATATGTGCATAAATTTAAGCATTAAATATAAAAATATACTTAAATTAAGTAATGTTTTTTTAAATCTCCCTAATAAAATATGAACATATTAATAATCATCAGATTATATTATTAAAGTTCTCAGTATATACTAATGAAGTAAGCCAATCCAGCGCTAAAATTTTGACGGTACACAATATATAATTTTGCAAGAGATAAATCATCCTGTAAACGGAAAAGAAAGACATCAGGCTCTCATTTTGAAAAAATGGCAGAGATCCGAATGAAAGCGGAAGGAGCTGTCACTCCAGCGAATCCGGAGGGGCGAGCTCTCAACCCTTTCGCTGAACCCGGTGGGCGGGAGCTCGGAGAAACCCCTCGAGATAATTCTGAGTCAGGCGGAAATCTGCCAGAGAAGAAGACAGCAGAGGATCGTCGCGAGATCTTTAGGGCACTGGAGGTGGTTGAGAGGAACTCTTCTGCTATCGCCGAGAGCTACGCTTCCCTCTTCTCCACCCTCCGCCTGGCTCTTTCAGAGGTATGCGCTGATGAAAACACCAATTTGGCAATTTGCATTTTTTAAAATATGGTATCGATGGATTAATGTAGTTTAAAGATTATTCCTGATAGACATGTTTCTTTCCGTATAACTAAATGGCAGAACCAGGAGATGATCCGTATTCCCCCCCCCCCCCCCCCCCTTTGATGTTTTTGAGCTCTTGTTTTGCTGCAAAATACGTTGTACTACCTTATGTTTCTTTCTAATTAACACATCTGACTGTATCATTTCTGACATGCAGGTTACTAGCAATTCAGTTGAAAACATGCAGTGTTTCAGTGATGTTGTTGGTTCGTTACAAGTATCCGGTGAGATAAATTTCTTTTGAAAACTTTCTGTTATTCTGAACATCTAAGCTGTATATAATATTGTTTCTTTCTCATTGAACATTTACCTACTATAAAGTGAAAATACTATATATTTTGACAAACGTTTGAGGGTTTTGAAGCGGTGTTGCCATCATTGAAGATAGGATTACAGCCTTTTTTAGTTTCATTGTTAAAGCTGTTGGTTATGCCAATTTTTTTTTGTGCGGTGGCTTCTGGGATGGCAGCGAGGTTATGACAGATCAAAAGTAATTGATATGCGCGTGATTTTTGGTAGAATGCTGGGAAGGGATGTTGGCAATTTGTGTTAAGATTTTGTTTAAAATTTTTGTGGTCCAAGGGGGAAAAATAGTAAAATAGCAAAGTGCAGCACAAACCTCTAAATCTTATTTAGGGTTCTAGACTAAAGGGTTTTGAAAGGATTATTGGCATAGATGGATGGCCAATGCACACTGTAGGGATGGTAAGGGAGTGTAACCAACATCATAATTTGGTGAATGAGAGGGAGAGCAGGCTAAGTAATGCATAAAAGTATCACACTTCAGATTTCATTCATGAATTCATTTTAATGATCATCATATGAGCTTTATGGGTCTATTTGTAAGAAATTAACTTAAGCTTTGTTTATCTATGTCATGCCAAACTAGGTATTGAAAAAGAAAAAAGAAAAAAAAAACTTGAAGTATTCTAAACATGTAAATGAAATAAAAAAGGTGCAAGTAAGAATTTTCATTGATGTCACAGGGATATTATTTTACCATATTATGTTTTTTAAATGTAGGGGAGTACTCTAAAATATGCGCAAAATTTGATGAACGTGTCACATATGGCAATGCAAACACAAGCAAATTGGCAAATGAAAGCGAGCAAATTGGTGCTTCAAAAAGTTTGCATCACACTTGCATGCATGTCAATTAAATACTATGAAACATTGAGTTGGAAACAACTCAAAAGTTTCATGCCCAACTTTATACAAAGTAAATTGCACCATAAAGCGCACAATACAAGCTTTTTGATGCAGCACAAATCACCTCGAAAAACATGTAAACTTATTTCTTCCAAAGCAAGATCCTGATTAAAAATTGCATTAGCAAATCATCTTAGATTTACTGTTTGAAAAGCAATTTCACACTTGCATGCTTCATGCTTACCATTTTTTACTTTGGCAAAAATATTACAAATGATTTCTTTATTTCAAAGTCTAAAGACTTGCACAAGTCTATAATGTTTCTACCCGGGAATATTAAGGCCATATCTGGTATGAAAGCTGCCCAATTTAGTTCCACAAAATAAAAGATTGTGTGATGATTCATCTGTATATTTTAAAATAAAAAAAGGATGACCACTCTAGTGAACGTTAGTATGGACAGAGAGTAAAAAAAGGGCAGAGATCAGAGACAACGCTATTTAAAGGAGCACTTCAGTGTATTCAAAAGAATTTGGCCATTCATTAGAATAAAGAACTATGTAGCCTTTCCCAAGTTCTCCCATCACTCTCAAGTAAAATCAGTACTATCATACCCAGCATCTGTCAAATCATGATCTATAAACTGTTAGCAAACCCTCTGTCCTAGACAAATTAGGCACTGCACCATCAAAATTTTCAGAACAATTGAGGACAACATTAAAATGACCAGCAACAATTTAAATCCACGAATGTAAAAGCAATGTCTCTCTTGTTAGAATAATTAAATATAATAATTATGCGAGACGTCGCAATAATTATTTTAAGTATATATATTAAATTATATAAACTATTAAGTGGCCCACATACTTAATTAATTAATGATTTAATTATTTATGTTGAAATCCTATTGGTCAAGAAGAGAATTTGATCAATCGTTTATGGACCGTTTAATCAAATAACTCCCATGAGCGGTTATTATAACTACTCCATAGGAAATAACTACCGGTCCTCTCTCTCTCTCTCATTATGAGAGTTAGTTTGCTCCATAGAGAATTAACTCATAAAAGAAGAAAGTGAAAGGGAAAAGGGAGAGAAACTATAGTTTAGAATTTATCGAATTCAACATGAATCAAGGTATGTTTTTCTTCCGATTAAATCTTGTGAAAATCATCTTGTTCAAGATCTTGTGGCTTTAAGAATTATGTAAATTCATGTTTCGTTTCGATTTCTTTTACATAATTATAATGCAAATTCTTGCAAGAGTTAGAGAACTTGATCATGTAAGATGAGTTCTTATAAATGTAAGAGAACTATTATAGGATTACATGTGGTATTAGAGCATGGTTGAAAACTTGTGATTTTTCGTTAAAGTTTTTCTTTACTTTCTTCTACGTTTCTTTCTAATGAAATCAAGTTCATATGATTTGTTATCGATTTCAATTAACGCATTAATTATCGAATTATACATCATCACGATTCATTCATGGCAAATTAATTACGTTTATACTTTGTTTTTTAACATAGATTATGCTATTTGTTTCATTATGAATGGATTTGTCATATGAAAGCTAATGATGTAAATTCATTTTTTGCCTTAAAGAATATTTTTCCTTACATGCAATTATGTACATTAAGTAATTTCCTTTATGTATTTCATTTACTTGAAATAATTATTGTCGTAATTATTTAATTTGATGTTTATATTAAGCATAGTTTGTTAATCACCAAAGTGGTCGAATTAGAAAATTTCATAAATATCAATTAAATAATATTTAATTACTCATGAGTATGTGATCCTATTAACAGAATGACATGATGATTTTATAAATTTTAGTACGAGTAATTAAAATTCAGCAGCTACAAAATATTTAAGGATCGCCCAAAGGTTGATTAGTCATTTTGTACTGTTGGATATAAATGTGATAAATTATCATACTTAATTAAATATATTTAGTATATCCAAAGATGACAAATATATTTAATTGGAGTATGTATAATTATCAATTATGAGAATTTTTAATTTGAGCATCAATTATGATTATTGTTGTATATTGTAGTATCACCCAAAGGAGAACTTCAATATGCATTTTATTGATTAACTGTATGTTATCTGAATCTGCTTTATGCTTTTTGAATTTAATATTCAAATCATCGATATGTGAGAGTCTTGTAATTTTTTTTATTTTGCAGCATCTAATTCTATTATTCTTCATTTGCAAGCTTTATCTATTGTAAAGTTCAATGGGCTTAATTATTCTGAATGAGTGAATAAATTCAGTTCCATTTAGGAGTTTTGGATCTGGATTTTGCATTACTTAATGATAAGCCTACTGCTATTACTTATACAAGCAGTGTTGAACAAAAGTCTTTTCATAAAGTTTGAGAAAGATCAAATAGACTAAGCTTAATATTTATGCGAATGACTGTAGCAGACATTATTAAACCAACCATTCCAAAAACTGATAGTGTTAAGGAATTTATAAAGTTTGTGGAGAATATATCTCAATCTGAGTCTGCTGATAAGTCACGTGCTGGGACATTAATGGGTATGCTAACCACCATGAAATTTGATGATTTTCATACTATTTATGAGCACATTATTGAAATGACTAATATAATGGCAAGATTAAATACCATGGGAATGAAAGTGAGTGAAAATTTTCTTGTACAGTTTATTATAAACTCATTGCCTCCTGAATATGATCCATTCCAAATTAATTATAATACAATTAAGGATAAATGGAATGTGACCGAATTATAGAGTATGCTTATTCAGGAGGAATCAAGGCTTAAGAAATAAGAATTCACTCAACTAATCTCGTGGGCCAACCAGATTTTAAAAGAAAATCAGAAAAGAAAAATTCAAAGGGCAATAAAGGACACCTAAAGCCTAATGTGTCATCTGTCAAATTCAAAATAAGGAGCCAAAGAACGATAAATGTCATTTCTGTCATAAGCGTGGATACTATCAGAAAGATTGCCTGAAACGTAAGGCTTGATTTGAAAAGAAAGATAAGCATAGTGCTTTTGTATGTTTCAAATCAAATTTGGCTGAAGTTCCTTATAATACTTTGTGGATTGATTCTGGTTGTATCACTCATATTTCAAATGTGATGCAGGAATTTCTTACAACCCAAATCATAAAGCCAAATGAAAAGTTTGTCTTTATGGGAAATAGAGTAAAAGTTCTAGTTGAAGCCATTGGCATATCGTTTGATTTTAGATACTGGACATCATTTAGATCTTTTTCAAACTCTTTAAGTACCTTCTGTTTCTAAAAATTTAGTTTTTTTATCAAAACTTGATACAACTGGTTATTGTTTTAAGTTTGAAAGTGGATGTTTCAGTTTATTTAAGTGTAATCAACATATTGGTTTTGATGTACTTTGTGATGGTTTATATAAATTAAGACTGGATAATTTATTTGCTGAGACTTTATTAACCTTGCATCATAATGTTGGAATAAAACATGATTTAATGAATGAAAATTCTGCTTACTTGTGGCATAAACGTTTGGGTCATATATCCAAAGAAAGAATACAAAGATTAGTGAGGAATGAAATCATTCCTGATTTGGATTTCACTGATCTTGATATTTGTGTGGATTGTATTAAAGAAAAATTTACAAAACACACAATTAAGAAAGTAGCCACAAGAAGCACACAACTTCTTGAAATCATACACACTGACATATGTGGACCTTTTGATGTACCTTCTTTTAGTGGGAAAAAATATTTTATTACCTTTATTGATGATTTTTCACGTTATGGTTATATCTATTTGTTGCATAAAAAATCTCAATCAGTAGACATCCTTGAGGTGTTTATTAATGAGGTTGAAAGACAATTAAATAAGAAAGTGAAAATCATTAGGTCTGATAGAGGTGATGAATTTTATGAAAGGTTTGATGAATCTGGACAATGTCCTGGTCCATTTGCTAAATTCCTCAAAAGATATGACATTTGTGCTCAATACACAATGCCTGACACACCACAATAAAATGGTGTTGCAGAAAGACGCAATCGTACTTTAATGAATATGGTTAGATGTATGTTAAGTTATTCTTCTCTACCCTTATCATTGTGGATGCATGCTTTAAAAACCGCTTTGTATTTGTTAAACAGGGTTCCTAGTAAGGTATTTCAAAGACTCTTTTTGATCTGTGGACAGGAAGGAAACCTAGTTTAAGGCAACTACATGTTTAGGGTTGCCCAGCGGAAATAAAAATTTATAATCCACATGAAAAAAAATTAGATTCTAAAACAACCAATGATTTTTTCATTGGTTATCCAGAAAAAATCTAAAGGGTATAGATTTTATTGTCCTAATCATAGTACGAAAATTATTGAAATTGGAAATGCTAGGTTCATTAAGAATGGTGAAATTAGTAGGTGTATGAAACGTCGTGATGTAGAGGTTCAAGAAGTTAGGGTGAAAATTTCTTGGCCCATCACTTCTAATAAAGTTGTTATTTCTATAGTTGTTGAAAAGTTTGGCAATATACAGGATGAGCAAATGAATGAAAATACATCCCAAAATGAAGTTGTCACCAATAAACCTACAATTGATGAACCACAATAATTAGCATTAAGAAGATTTACTAGAGTTAAAAGATCTGCTATTTCGAATGATTATATGGTTTATCTACAAGAGTCAGATTTTAACTTAGGAATTGATGATGATCCAGTTTCATTTTCACAAGCCATAGAAAGTGTGAATTCTAATAAGTTGTTAGATGCTATGAAAGAAGAATTAAAATCAATGGATCATAATAAAGTCTGGGACATCGTTGAATTGCCTGAAGGTTCCAAAAAAGTTGGATGTAAGTGGGTCTTTAAGACCAAACGTGACTCTAAAGGCAATATTGAATGGTATAAGGCTAGACTTGTTTCCAAAGGATTTACTCAGAAAGATGGTATTGACTACAAAGAGACCTTCTCTCTAGTTTCTAAGAAGGACTCATTAAGAATTATTATGGCGATAATAGCTCATTATAATTTAGAGTTACATCAAATGGATGTGCAAACAGCCTTTCTAAATGGGGATTTAGAGGAAGAAGTTTATATGGATCAACCTGAGGGGTTTTCAGTTGAAGGAAAGGAACACATGGTGTGTAAACTTAAGAAATCAATATACGGACTTAAATAAGCTTCCCGACAATGGTATTTTAAGTTTAACAATACTATCACTTCCTTTGGATTTAAAGAAATCACTGTTGATCAGTGTATATATCTAAAGGTTAGTGGGAGCAAGTTTATAATTTTGATTTTGTATGTTGATGATATTTTGCTTGCTACTAATGACTTTGGTTTATTACGTGAAACCAAGAAATTTCTCTCAAATAACTTTGAAATGAAAGATATGGGTGAGGCATCTTATGTGATAGAAATTGAAATATTTCGAGATAGATTACAATGAATGTTAGGATTGTCTCAAAAAGCATATATTAATAAAGTTCTTGAGAGATTTAAGATGGAAAAATGCTCAACAAGCATTGTTCCAATTCAGAAATGAGATAAATTGAGCCTTATGCAATGTCCAAAGAATGAATTAGAATATAAAGAAATGGAACAAATTCCTTATGCATCTATTGTTGAAAGTTTAATGTATGCTCAGACTTGTACTAGACCAGATATTAGTTTTGCTCTTGGAATGTTGGGTAGATATCAAAGTAATCCAGGACTTGATCATTGGAAAGCTGCAAAGAAGGTTTTACGATATCTACAAGGAACAAAAGAATACATGCTCACTTTTAGAAGATCCGATCACCTTGAGGTGATAGGATATTCAGATTCAGATTTTGCTGGATGTCTAGATTCCAGAAAATTCACATTTGGCTATGTGTTTCTTTTAAGTGGATGTGCAATATCTTGGAAGAGTGCGAAGCAGTCCGTTATTGCTGCATCCACAATGGAAGCTGAGTTTGTGGCATGTTTTGAGGCCACAATTCAAGGATTATGGTTGCGAAATTTTATTTCAGGACCTGGAGTTGTTGACAATATTGCCAAGCCGCTGAAAATTTATTGTGATAACACCGCAACAGTCTTCTTTTCTAAAACGACAAGTATTCAAAAGGTGCTAAACACATGGAGTTGAAATACTTTGCCATTAAGGAAGAAGTTCAGAAACAAAGAGTATCATTTGAGCACATTAGCACCAATCTTATGATTGCGGATCCATTAACCAAAGGGTTGCTGCCACCGAAGACATTTCATGAACATGTTAGGATGGGCATTATTGAAAACTTTTATTAAGTTTATGTTTGTTTGCTCTTTATGTATTTTGATACTTTGAGCTCTTTTATTTAGTTTCTGACAATTAGTGTATCCTGTTTATTATGTTGAGTATACATGAATGTTTATGTGAATATTAACAGGATTTGTCTTTTATAAAGACATTATTATTGGACCATTATGAGTATGTATTATTATGCTAAGTATAAGATTAGTATCGTGATACATGGAAGGGAATGCATCGAACTAATGATGTATGACCGCTATGATCCATATTAATTTTGTACTTAATAATAAATTCATGATTTGACCAATTTAAGAAAGAGGATTTACATATTGCACTTTATGTTTATAATTATTAAATTATTAATTAATCATAGCATATGGGCCAAGTGGGAGAATGTTAGAATAATTAAATATAATAATTAAGCGAGACGTCGCAATAATTATTTTAAGTATATATATTTAATTATATAAACTATTAAGTGGCCCACATACTTAATTAATTAATGATTTAATTATTTATATTGAAATCCTATTGATTAAGAAGAGAATTTGATCAATCGTTTATGGACCGTTTGATCAAATAACTCCCATGAGCAGTTATTATAACTACTCCGTAGGAAATAACTACCGGTCCTCTCTCTCTCTCTCATTATGAGAGTTAGTTTGCTCTATAGAGAATTAACTCATAAAAGAAGAAAGTGAAAGGGAAAAGGGAGAGAAACCATAGTTTGGAATTTATCGAATTCAACATGAATCAATGTATGTTTTTCTTCTGATTAAATCTTGTGAAAATCATCTTGTTCAAGATCTTGTGGCTTTAAGAATTATGTAAATTCATGTTTCGTTTCGATTTCTTTTACATAATTATGATGCAAGTTCTTGCAAGAGTTAGAGAACTTGATCATGTAAGAGGAGTTCTTATAAATGTAAGAGAACTATTATAGGATTACATCTCTAACCTTTCCAAAGTTCAAATCTCACTTCCAATACAGTTAGCATAAAAGAGTAGCAAAGACTGAGAATTCAGCACTACAAAATTTTAATATGAAAAGATTGAGTTTGAACAATCCATCTCTTCTCTCAAAAACATTCAGAAATAAATAGAAGACATTGACATTATAGTATGACCAAGAGAAAAGGTTAAAGTTATTAATAGAAACGTAGGCTCCAAATTAACGTTTCATTCCAATTCAATGCATAAAAATCAGTTTCTCTTAAACTTCTCCTATCTGTAACCTAAGTGGCACATATGCTCCAGATTAACAAATTAATCAAGGAAGTGACAAAGATTTAGCTTGGGTATGCTTCATGATGATCCTGTTTTGTGAAGCCAAAACTAAGTTTTATTTTTCTTAAAAGACACCTCTCCGAACCCATCATCCTTAGAAAAAGGATATCTCAAAAGGTTTTACTACGAGTCATGGAATGGGGATTTGTTTGAAAGAGGCGATTCTGTAATATTATGATGACCTTCATTATCGACATGAGTCATAATTGATAGTAAAATTTCATTCTTCTAAATAGGAAATTTTATTATCAGCTATTCATAACAGTAAAACACGAATTAATTGCAATAAATTGCTTGATGAAAATGGTAAAAATAAAATACACCATCAGGGCCAACTAGAAAGCAACAAAGAACGGGGCATCTGTCATAAAAGAACTCCAAGGGTCATCATTAAATACGTTTAACATGAAGTTTGATATATTTTTTTGGAGAGTGACGATATTTTGTTTTTGTAATTTCTTCCCCTCTTGGCAAAAAGAATTTGATATTTATTGTCCACTGACTCTTCTAGGCTAGAAATGCTAACATCATATAGAGAGTCAAATTGCTATTATACATAACATTTAGATTATCATTAGGAGCAAAAACCTCTTGTGGATCTAAAGTATAATTTATATCATTATCAACAATAGGCTGAGTATTTATATTGTTTTTCTCTGAAATTATAAAAGCTTTCATCTTATCCATGTCAATTTGACCATTCTCTAAATTAGGCTCTACAAATCCGTTTAATAAGAAAATTATTATTGTGTTCAATAGGCTCCTCTAATGGTGTCCTTGAAGGTTTGGGCACACAATCCTTTTTTTAGAAAGGCTATGATTTGCCGTGTATATCCTAATATTAGTTATATTTGGTTCAAATCAGGTCGGCCTGATTCATTGAATCGTGATCAAGTCTATTCGATCAAGTTAGAAATAGCAACCTAAGGACCAAGTAGGCACAATCATCAAGTATCCAAGTTACTCCCAATATTCAAAAATCACAATGAAGTTGGGAAGCAACTTCATGTGGTTTCAACCCCTATTAGGTAGTTATATATGATTTTTTTGGCTACAAGCCTCATTTATTTTATAACAAGTACTTTTTAAGCATTGCTATTTAATTTTATGTTTATTGCATATATATAGCTATTTCTGTAGTGTCAAGCCTTGACCAATCTATAAATAAAGGGTGAGCCTGATATATTCATTCACTCGTTTAAGTTTGTTCTTTCTTACAATCTAGTAAAATCTTAGATTTTTTCATTCTAGATTCTCTTTCTCTCTTTAAACTTTCTTTTGTTTCTTAGCCAATCTTAACAGGTAAGATTCTGGTGTTACCCATGTATAATTTTGGCTCCAACATATAATATGACCATCAACCATAAATATTTCTCCATCTAAGAGAGCAAATTTAGATTGATCTAGAGATGTAAGCATTAATTCTGGATGAAGATAAGAAACGAGTATCAACTTCAGGAGCATACATTCTAGCATGGCTGCAATAGGATAGGCATTTTTCAAAGACTGTTTTCAGTAATTGTGCTGCTCTTTTCCAATCCAAATTCAAATTCATGATAGTTATAGTTTCTAACTCCAACACCCTAGTGGTGGAAGTAGGGGTGTCAAAATAGGTTTTTGGGTCGGGTTCGAGTCAAATCCGAAATTGACACACTCTTAATATGTCTGGCCCGAACCTGACAGGTTTGTCCAAACGGGTTTAAAAACTAAACCTGAATCCGACCCGACACCAACCTGATCCGCTGACCCAATTGAGTGTCACGGGCGACAAGGTGAGCCTGAGCAGGCAAGTGGGCGAGGGCGAGGGCTAGTTGATGGACGGGTCAAATGGTTTGCATTTGGATTTACGGGTTAACCCGAACCCAACTCGATATTTCAATCGAGTAAAAAATTTAAACCCTAACTCGAGCTGTTTCTTAAACGGGTCGACTCAAACCTGGAATTTTTTGGTCGGGTCCATGTCGGATTTTTGGGTCGTGTCATATATTGACACACCTAGGTGGAAGGCCTTGAAAAAACAACAGTAGAATTATCGACTCTTAAAGGCTTACCAAAACCCGAGTCCAAGGAGAATAAAATGGAATAATTTATTTTTTGAATTCTAAGGTTTGGGAAGGCAAGCCAGTGAGGAACGACAAGAGGTTCTTTGGCATCAAAGCAGGAGCCCATTTTAGAATTTTTACGACCTTACATTTAACATAGTAAATCTTATGAAAAAATGATAAGTGAATAGCAGCTATTTTCTTTTTCAAGTCTAACAATAATGTATTTTGCATCAACCTACATTCTTCTTTAACATGATTTATTTGAAACTAGTTTTATTTTATGGCTGCCTTATTGCTCAGGTGTTAAATAATTATTTGGTTGCCTCAATTTCAAGTTGAAGACCATAGTGAGCATACAGCACATTTCTCGAATGTTAAGGCTGCATCAACCTCTCTCAGATCATGCATTTGTTGAGTTAAGGTTGCATGCATCAACTTCTCTCAGATCATCCATTGGGGGAGCCTTATGCACTAAGCGAACCCTTATACTCTTGTTTCCTTGTGCCTCTTTTGGTGCATGCATGGCTTATGATCATGGAGCTCTAAAATATGGTGGTTGATTAGCTGCCTCATCTAGTTTATTTGGTTATTTGATATACCTTTTTTTTGTTTCACTTGATATCTGCGTCTGTCTATCCTATATTACTATTTTGTTCGTTTTTGGAACCAAGCACCTTGGCATATGCTGCTATGCATGATAAGTGAATTTTTTTTCTGCAGTAAATTGTTTTGGGAATTTACTACATTTTTACATTAAACATAGTTTCTGTATGTTCTGCTGTACTATGTGAAAGCTTTCAAGAAATCTTTCATATAACATGTTTCTGCTTGGTTGTGCAGCACTAGATGCAGCAACCAAAGGAAATCGATATATCAATTCATGCTTAAGGTTCTTCTCTAAATTCATAAATTTTGTTAGACTTCTTATTTTATAGCACTAACGGTATTGCACAATATTTTAAGCATATTGGTTGCATCATCTCTTACAAATTTGTATTCCACGCAAGAGGCTGCCTACATTATACTATTTCCTTAAAATCATGATTCATTTAAACCCTGTAATGCTGCATTCAACTGTGATTTTTTGCTGTATTGTTTTGTTGGTTGACTTTTATTCTTGTTGTCTACAATTGTAGAGTTGAAGATAATCCTTATCTTTTTTTTACAGATCATTAAGCCTTTTTGATTTACGTAAGCATGGTCACGAAACCAGAACTTAGAAAACATGAGAACTGCAAAATATGAGGTCGACACTACTCGCTGCTCCTGAGTATTGATAGCAAATTAGGATTTCCTATTGTAGCAATGTCAATAACAGCCTTTCTATGCGATCAAACGAAGTATGAGATAGAAAAAAACCGAATTATAGTAATTAGGAGAGAGGAAAGATGCAAATTGACTTGGCGTGATTGTATCACCCACTTAAAAGTTAAAACTTCACACTTGAAAAATATCTAGGGCGTCACATTTGGGAGAAAGAGATGTCTTTCATGAATAATTGGGTTTTCAATTATCTAACATGAAGAAAGAAGAAGATGACAACTCTTATACACTAGGGTTAGGACCTACAAGAATCACTAAGATGCTGCCTGAACCTAGGTAGAGGGCTGACAGGGTTGGCTTACTCAATACCGATTCAGAAAGAACTGTCATAGATATGATGCAAATATTGTGCATCTAGGAGTCAATGTACCATACATAATCGAATGTAGAGTGAGTTCTTGCTGAGAAAATGGCATGACATAATGGTACGTTTTATTGGAATATATGATACATTCTACTGGAAGCAATCATCCGTCAATTAAAATGCCAAAGGTATTTCCCGGATCAATATCACTTGGCATTCATCAAAAGTTAAAGCATTTTCATATAATTAGATCATTATTCATAATTTCTCACTATAACGTACAAAAAGGAAAATAAATACCATGCTTTTGCTTCCTTTTACGTCTGTTGACATGAAGTTCGGCATTAAAAGAAGGAAAAACAAACTGGCCTTTTCTCTTTTTCACCTTTTGTTTCCCAGCATTTTTATTCGCTAAAGTTTTTTCATTGTTTCCTACAATGCCCTAGGTTCAAAGGCATGATTTTATCCTCACATGATTACTTCTTTTATCTAAACTTAACTAAGCTCAGAATAAACCATGCTCATTTAATGTTTCTGGAAGTTTTATTACATATTAATCTCATTATAATGGTTTGTTTATAAGTTGTCCTCTATGGTGGGCTATATTGATCTGATTGAAGGAGTCACATTCCTAGAAGAATGACTACAAATTAATTTTTTCAATAAAAATCCGTCATCTTATTTTTGGAAGATTGATTTCGCTGCAACAATGAATGCTCCTCTGCTGTGGTTGTACCATAATGCTTTTGCGAATAACCTTCTCTAGTGCATTTCAGATTGAACGAAGAATTGAAGAGCATGGAAAGTCTTGCTTTGGAACTGTATCCATGTAATTGATTAACGGCTTTTAAAATTCCATTCTACAATCTTAGCATTTATCATAATGGTAGGCAAAGTCTACTGATTTTACAGGCCTATTAAACATGGAGGAGATGCATGATATTTTCTCGTTTGGTACTGAGGACACTTAACTCTTGTAAAAGAAAGATGTTGAGGAAGAACGTTGATACTCTTGAACTGGGTGTTAACCATCTACTTCGTCTTCCTTGATATGAGATGTTGCAAGCTTGATCGTATAGGTACTCTTAGTGAGAGCTGCAGTAGATTTTATACTTTTATTATTATAAATTTGTTGACTAAATGAGTTGTCTTAGTCTTCTATCTGAAATCTCAGTTTATTTTTCTCTAGGAATTTTCATTAGTCAAGGATTTCTATATTTTTCCTCTATTATTGAATTTTTTTTTTATATGATTGATATGCAACCTCTGCAGGAATATGAAACTTGTCAGCCTGCATTGAGTGGATAAATGAGCACGATGTGTCTGCTGAATCAATATGCTCAAGTTGGATAGAGACTTTCTTACATTCTTAATAGGATTCTCCTATGTTTTTACAAACTTTAGAAAGTTATTTATGTTTGATGTTTCATGTAACCAACCCAACATCTCCCACCCAATGAAGGGATTATTTTGTTGACTGTAGTTTTGTAATCATTTTTTGAGAAACTCTTTATTAACTTGGCTGTTTTTATGAATCTTTTTAAGCTATTTGTATTGAAGTCCTTGCGGAATCGACTAGAAATTGTCATTTTCTTGGTAGAACTACAATTACTTTTTCTTGAAGGATAAAAATCTATCCCAAATAATTTTATTGATAATAAGTAGGGCACTGTGTAAATTGTAACTCATAAACTGGATGCAGGGAGAAGCTTAAACCATGATATATAAGTTTGACTCAACCTTGAGATCTCTACCCTCGAATCAGGAAACATACCACCTAAAATCTCTACCTTGTAAACCTGTAGTTCTTAAATGATTATTCGTTGGGCCAAATTTTCCTGACCAAGTTGATGGCTTTTCTCAAACAAGCAGGTCCATTGGATATTGTTTTCATTAAAAAATTCTATGATAGGTTGTATTGGCTCAAAAGCTTCCAAATATTGCTTTCGGCTTTTTTATACTTAGTATTTTATGTAGGATTTTAGTTGGGTTCGCCTATATTTCATGCTTGTATCGTGGATCCATCTTCTCCAAATCTAAACTATCCTGAATCTTTAAAAGGGATAGCACATCTTACCTACCAGTTTTTGATGTATAAAATGTTTGGTTCTTGTAAATTTATGTTGTCTTTTAGGATTGTCTTTATTGATAACGTTTCATGCCTCATTTTCCGAGTTTTGCTAAAATGGAGTCCTCTGCTTCACAATAGTAGAACGGATTTCTTTTGTTCTATTGCTAACGAAGCATTACTATACCTTGCAGACTGAACAATCATTTCTGGAAGCTGTACCGAACAAAATTATATATGTATAAGTTTTAGACTGCTGTATATAATTTGTGGTAGTCATCTCCCCCCCCTCTCTCTCTCTCTCTCTCTCTCTCTCTCTCTCTCTCTCTCTCACTCTCACTCTCTCTCCCTCGCTCCCTCCATGTCTCTCTCATGATTTAGTTGTTTAAATTTCTGACGGGCAATTATACCAGGATATTTTTCTCTTCCTAAAAAGTTGGGAACTCCCCTCATTGAAAAAAGTTGGGAACTCCCCTCATTGAAAAGAAGAAAAACAGTTACAACATCACATATTTTCAGAAACAAAATAAAGGAAGCTGTTGTGAGCTTCGAAAATTTGCGCCCCGGCCTCTCTAAAGCCCCCTTTTTTTTTGAGTCGTTGAGGAGAATTTTAACGTTTAAGTTTCGAGGCAAATTTTCAGAATACAGATTGGGTTTTAGATAAGACATTACCCATAGATTTCGCCCTCATTTTGCGAGGATTTTATGATATGAGTTTACAGGTTTCCTATAGGCGCAAGCCTCTATAGTTAATTACCGCTCTTGATAATGAGAGAACTTTCGAGTAAGGCTAGTCGTCAAACAGATACATAGTATCTGGCGTATAGTAGCAGCATGTTTAGGTATTTAAAATTTAACATTTAAAATTAGAAATTCACCACCTTACACTTAAAGTGGATGGTGGGGGGATGATGATAGACTCGATCAAGATCCCATGATTCCGCTGTCTTGGGTCATCATGGTCCCCAGTCAGACAAGGTAGTCGACTCAACCTGACCAAAGGATTCTTGTCAGCAGCTATGTATTGTTTCGTCCAAAAATATCTTGGAACATGGGGTGAATATTTGCTTAAGGGGACATATTTGATTCTACTTTAGCTAACAAAGGGCTTTGTGCCCTATCTGTCATATCTTATTGATTCATTACTCAAAGATTTAACGCTGTTGGGGAATATACGTGCTCTGACCATGGCCGTAATTTAATGGTACCATTTAGCGGCAAAATAACCCGATCAGAGGGTTCCGGTCATAATCGTTTACCTCGGTGTCATTTGGCTGCGAGACCACCAGTTAGGGGACTCGTGCCACGTCCTTATACGAAAGAGACAATTTGAAAATGAATCTTAGTGATATTGTCAACTAGACATTTACTTTTTGTGAGCTGAATTGCTTTTCAAACTTGTCCACTATGGCAAACTGCTAAGGAGGGTGGATGAGTATTTTGCTTTAAGTATTTTGACGTTTTATTTCAATTTTAAATAATAATATCGTTCATGAATACGTTAAAGTCAATTGAATGTATTTTATGAGAGTTTGGAGGCATTTTGAATGGGGTCCCCTCTGATTAGGATCTTCTGTCAACATGACCATCATCAGGGATTTTGTGTAATCTTGTTTTATTGGTTGGACCTTGTCAACTTTGTTTACTTGTAAACAGAGGATCGGGTCGAGCTCCTAATTAATGGAATTGTTGTGTGGATATCGGAACCCAGGATATTCATTTTAATGTGTGCTTTTTTTGGTAAGAGACTTTGAAGGTCTAATATGAACGTATAAAATCAAATATTTTAGTCGACGCTACGACTTTGTATTTGTTCAATGATTCAGGCTATTTCGACTTTATCTATTTGCCAATAGAGGATCAGGCTTGAACTTAAGTTCATTTCTTGACCCATGCAGCATACTCAGACGTCACGTGTGTGGCTACATTGCACTCATCGGGGCCCATGCGGGTATTCATATTTGCATAATGATTGATGTATTTGGTATAGTGTGCATGATATACATATTTGTAGGTGCTCATGCTTGCATGAATGACGCTGCGAATTTGCGTAGTCGCCATAGTATATTCATTAGATAGTGTAATGAACTTGCATGAATGATAAGATGCATTTGCATGATATACTTGTAGAATGCATTTATGTGTTGTTTGCATAACCCCTTTTTGTGGGTGGCTTAATGCATAATCTATTTGCAAGTCAATATAATGTACTATTATGACACAATTCGCTTCGCATATTATATGATATGCTCTCATAATGTGTTCTACATGTTGTAATGTATGTATACGCATCGTATTTGCATGTTAATGTGATGCGCTACTATAGCGTAATGCATCTTGCAATGCTGAATGACTTGCTTGAATGATGTATTATGCTTGTTGCAATACATGTAGGAGGGCATTTTAAAGTGTTTGACACTAATCAATGGTGCAAATGACGGTCATTTGAGTGTGCGGAGTTTTCTATTTAGAAGCTTGTAGACTCCTTCTGTTTTCTTGTATGAGTGTTGCAGATCCGGTGGCGTTACTTAGCAGCGTGTTGAGTTTTATTTGTCGTGCATTGACAGTATGGTGTAGCTCATTTCATCCTCGACACGTCATTTTCTTCAATGTCCAACCAACAGGAGTGTACTTCTGCCGACAAGTATACTGTGCGGTGCGTCAGGAGCCTTCTGTGTGTCGTTTTGCAAATAAACTGATTTATCTGGCGAGACAGCCAACGCCACAAATTTATTGTTTCAGTTTACCAGTGGTCCGCAATTTTCGTTGTAAATTCCCTGCCGCTGCTTGCAAATGGGTCATAACGCTGTGCTATAGGCCATTTGTTACTTTGAGCAGGTAGGCTGTTGCGCAGTGCAAACTTTTGTTGGTAAGTGGTGATTGTTCAAGAGTCACTAATTGTCACATGTAGGTGGACTGCATTCAGCATAAATTCTCCAACATTACCAACAGGCAGGTCGTAGCGCTACGCTACGGGTCGCTCGTTGCTTCTTGCGAGCGAGTTGTTATGCAATACAAGCTTTGTTGAATTTGTTTGTGTGTTGTCAGTGGACATTCCAAGTCACCCGCTTAACTCGTAGGCAAATTGCTGCGCGCTTAATAAGTCTTCTGTTATTACTCGTGAGTGGGCTGCATCAGGTGCAAGTCTTTCCATGTTGCTCGTAGGCGGGGCTGTAGGCGTTGCAAGTTTGTATACCTTATCATGAACTTGCTATTTTAACTCGTAGGCAAGCTACTACATGCATGATGAGTCTCCTATAGTGGCTCGTAGATGCTTGCATTTATCACAGTTATGATGTATTTGCTCATATATAGCATGCTGTGTATATGATCGGTCTTCTATAGCAGCTCGTAGGTGCTTGTATTTATCACAAATGGACCACCTTTGCTTGTAGGATACCGATGTATTTGTTGAAAGTTTGATTGTTGTTGACTGTATGAACGCCCTGGCATTTATTGCATGCTGCCTGTGTATGTTTGCAGGGAATTCCACCATTTGCAGGCAAGTTTAGTGTGCTCATTTGTATGTTAATATGGACTACCAGATGAGCTGCATTCATCGCTGAGTTCTTCATGCGTGTTGGTTGGCGAGTTGTCATGTTCACTACACATTGACTTTGTGTTCATAGAAAACTATCAAACATATGTTCAGAGTCCTTTGGGACCCACCAAGTTATTGTTGTTTGTTGTTGTATGGTAACATTGATACTTTTATCGAAGCTTATTGCCCTTGCCCTTTGACAAGCTATGACGTTTGCATTATAAGCCCCCTTCCTCTACTTGTAGGTGAGGTATTGTGTGCATGACAGGTTCTTGATTCTCGCTCATAGGTGAACCATCAATAAGTGTTCATTTGTATGTTTGTATGTTGCACTGTGTATATTGGCTTGCGAGTTGTCATGTTCATTTGTATGTTGCACTGTGTATGTTTGCATTCATCGTACATTGCATATCAAACTCTTCTGCTTGTAAGGGACTCTTGCATTTGTTAGATGCTTGATTGGCGTTGACTGTGAGGGTGTCTTTGCAATCACTGCATGTCACTGCCATTACTTATAAGTGGTTGTCCATCTGCCGTTGTCTACAGGAGAGCTATATTGAATGCAAGTTTTCTAATATTGTCTGTAAACAAGTTGTTTTGCGCATTAAGAGTTCTTATTCATGCTTATAAGCAAGCTGCATCATTAATCACAAGTCTCCTTGCTTTTAATCAGTGGATAGCCCTTTTGTATGTATTGCAAGCAAATAGATGTACCGATATATTCATCACAGGTATCCTACCTCCTTCAATAAGTGGATTGTCACACTTATTACAGAGAATCTATTCTTGTTCTTTATTCATAAGCAGGCTGTAGGTGAACCGCCGTTTACATTATATATTCGTTACAAACATTACTTAACTTCTTTTATTTTGTAAATGGTATTTAGTTAATTTAGGTCAGGTTTCTGTAGTTTTATTCAAGTTCGGTCCCCTGCTTTGTTCAAATTTAGTTCCATGTGATTTTAGTTAAATTCTATTTCCTGTCAGTTCAAATTTCGGCAGCCTCCAGGCATCTCCCCCATTTAGGATAATTTTTAGGAGTCTTAGCCTGCCCACCACGTCAAGAAAGACGTGCATGATCAGTGTCGGATGACACCGCTGTCGTGATCTTCAATCCCACAATACCAAGACAGACGTGTATATGTCTTTAGGGGTACCTATGTAAAACCTTGCAGTTTTTCTCCATAGGTATAGAAGCATGTACACGGGTACTTAAATCTTATCCCACCGCGCTAAGAAAAGCATGCACAAGGCTTACCCGCCTCGTCGCAAGCATCACAACGAGTTTCCTCCGACCGCGCTAAGAAAAGTGCTCATAGGTGGTTGCTCGCCACGTTGCAAGCTCCAAAAATAGGATTTGAGGCTTTTTTGAGTTTGGAGGATTTATGCCTAGACGAGCGAGGCGACGATGGTGTCAATGTTGAGGGCACGAGAATTGAGGCACAAAAAATTCCGTTTTTCTTTCTTTGATCATTTTTTCTTCTTCTTTTTTAACAACAACAGGGAAATTATAGGGCTGTTTAGGGGCCGATTTGGGGCTACTGTTGGAGGTGGTTGAGTGTAGTGTGCTGAGTTTGGAAAAGGAAGTGGATTGGCTATAGAGTTGTGCAGGTATGATGTCTCCTATGCAATGGAGTTGGGCTATAGTAGGTTGGGAGCTGCTATGTTGGGATAGGGAGTTTTGTGAGCGAGAAAGCTGAGCTTGCGGTTTTCACATACATGGAATGAGATTTGGGTGAGTTCGGGTAAGAGCTGCTCTTGGATTAGAATTTGCAGGGTCAGATATAGAGGATAGGAAGGCTGGATGGAGTAAAAGTTACAGGATTGGAGCTGGGACCGGGCAAGGTGCGGCTGAGTGAGGGAGTTCAGCCGGGATCAGGCGGAGGTGGGATTGGAGGTTTCTGTGAGGATCGTGATTGAGAATGCTGGGATGTTTGCGGCTTGTGTGGGAGTAGAGAGAAGTCTAATTGGAGAGGCGATCAGGCTCTATGGCTTACTTGTGGAATCAGTGTAGTCAGTCGACCTGCTGTGAGGAGTTGCGGGTGATTTGAACAAGTGAGGTCGTTTCTCACGGCTTGCAGAGGATGGTCGAGTGCGACTGGCTGGTGGATCGGTCGTGAAGGGGTTGGCTGAGAGGGGTTTGCAGGTGGTTCAAACATGGAGGGGTCCGTGCAGGAGGTGTGGGCCCGACGGGAAGGAATTCGTTGAAGGAGGCGCAAGTCGTGTGGAACAGTTTGCACGGAGGGTGAGTTGCGATCGGGAGAGAGTGGGAGGTCGGTGCAGGGAGACGGACTGGACTTGCACGGACTACGTGCGGCTTGATTCGGAAGGAGCAGGGAGAATAGAGTGGTTGAGAGGGAAGTCGAGTGAGGTCGGGGGTCTTGCAGCTGTAGCTGGATCGGGTGTGGAGGTGCTATTTGGTTTGATTGTGAGGGAGGAGTAGGATTAGTTCGACCGTGAGGGAGAAGGAGCGGGATTGGGAGTTGCTTGCGGGAGTATTTTGTGCAAGTGGGAGGAAATCGCAGTCGAGAGCTTTTGCTCTTGTTTTAAAACGTGAACGGGGCTGCCTGATCGAGACGAGCGTGAGATTTATGGGAAGAGACGTGAGTGGCGCCGAACAGTTGGGATTTGAGCAGGTTTCACGGAGATAGCATGATCGACTTCGGCACCGAACAGGTACGTGTAGTTTTTTTTGGATTTTTTTATTTTGATTTAAATCTTGTTTAATAATAATAATAATACTATTATTATCATAGAAATGATAAAAATGAGACATAATTTCACACATCTCGAAATTTGCACGTCGTCGTCTTGGGATCCACATCAATTTTCCTGCGCAAATTTCATTAGGCAATATCACAGTCATTTTAGGTGACTCGGACATTCTGAACTCAACGACGAAGTCCATTTTGTGATTGGACATCGTTTGGGCAGCATCGCTTGTCATTTTTGGGTATCAGTTACCGATTTGAACTGCTTTCGCTCGATTCGATTGCGAGGGGCTCCCTCTAAGATAAATTCGACGCTTCGATCGCAACGACATAGTCCGTTCGACGATCGGAGGTCGCTTGACCACTTAAGTGACATTTTGTTCCCCACCAACCATCGCTTAAGTCGTCAAACTCATTCTTAATGTATGGGTCAACAACTGCACCAACAATAAACCTTCTAAAAAGTTACATAGTTGCACTAAATAGTTCTTAGTGTTATAAGGAAGAGAGTTCCACCTTTTTTGGATAATATGAAGAGCCCTTATATGGCTAGAATCCATTAAAAAACAAGCTAGTGATATGATATTAAACTAGATGTTGGTAAAGCATCTATTATTCCTATTCTTTCAAATATGCCAAAGAGAAAATATTTCAAATATCTTTCTCATATTTCTTGATTTGTAAGTCCCTCTATGAAGAAACTGTTGTCTTAAGACCAAAAAAAGGCATTAGAATCTACAAAAAGATTGAGAAATCTCCTTCAAAATTCAAGTTGTGATCTTGTTGTGTCATGAAATTGCTTTGCTTGGTTAATTAATAAACTTGGTTACCAAATTGGGTGTCAAATCCCTTCCAATTTTGTCACCCTAGCAGAGATAGGCTTGGTATTGATTGGTCAAGTAATCATTGATGAAGCACTAGTAGTAAGTGGAGCCCCTAATTTTATCACTCTTACTCAATTAAAGTTAGGTCATGCGGGCACAATTTGAAGAGAATTTTACTATTGACTTTGGCTTTCCAAATGATTTTATTGTTGAAATTTGCGCTTTTGCTTTTCAATTTCTATATTCGCTGTCAACTTGGATGTGAAAACCAACAATTTCTTGTTCTCCAACAGGGTACAGTACTGTTCAACCAAATAAAGTTTACTACTGGCAATTGACTGGACTAACAATTATTGATCAGCCACTTGAAAGGAATTCTTTTTGTCTGTGTAGGAACTATTTGAATACTCCCAACTCACCAAAAGTGAGTTTGTACAGCTTTATCTGAAGAGGGATTTAGGCTTCGTTTGGCACGGTTTTCTTTCTGCTTTTTAAAGTAATTTTTTAGTAAGAAAATTAAAAATTTTTAACTAAAAAGTTGCTTTAAGAAGCAAAAAAAAAAAGTCGTCCCAAACGAAGCCTTAGTTGGCTCTCAATAATAGCAGCATTTTTCATCAACTAAGAAGTTTGCATTAGTTATGCACCATGGCCTGCCATGCCTCCACATTACATTTGTCTTCCTTGTTATTTTCTGTAGGGTTGACTTGCTTGAAATTTAATTCCAATTGACTTAAATAATACATAATTACAATATATATGGGGTAATTATATATTTCTTGTGATATTTAAAGATTTTAATTAGAAATTTAATATTTTGTGAAAAATTAAATTTAATCAGATTTGCTAAGAAATTGGAGACTAAAAGTTTTCGGTGTAATATACTTATTGCAAATCGGGCAGTCCTCCATATCCTTTTTGCCAAGGAATTTATATCATTGAAAGTTGTCATGAATGCTACTGTAAACCTAAAGAACATCTGAAGTGTTTTGCTCCACTTTCTTTACTGCCCTTTATTACATGACTATTCAGCTTTCACCTTTTAAGAATTGCATTATATAATCAAATAACTAGACTGAGGAGCATCTTAAAATTAAAACTGTAATGCTGAAACTAAGGCTTCGGGACGGCTTTATTACTGCTTCTTAAAGCAGTTTTTTAGAACAAAAATTAAAAATTTTGTACTTTATAGCTGTTTTAAGAAGCAGTAAGAAAACTGTCCCAAACGAAGCCTAAAATATCACTAATTACAATGGAGAATGTGGCAAAAATTCAATGAAGAAAATGTGTTGTGTTTTGCCAACTACATAAAATGCTTATACATCAGTTTATGCAGTATCAACTACTGCAAAATCATCAATGGTATACTTAACCTTGTCAAACCTTCCTTTCTCACTAATCACCTTAAATCTAATGTAATCTCCACAAAGAAATGGCCTGTAGATTCTCTCTTTCTCTACCACATCTGGTGCCACAATCATCTTCTCATCCTCAAAGCACCAAAAGAAAGCTAGGGAAAGCCTGTTGCTTGGCTTCCTCAATACAACCCTGTGTTGAGATGATCTAAATTTGCCATTGCTCCAAGCCTGTAACAAGTCTCCAATGTTTACAACCAGTTCTCCTTCACTATACTTTATATCGATCCACTTCCCATCCTTTGCTTTAACCTGAAGTCCACCAACCTCATCTTGGTGCAAAATTGTTATGCAACTCATGTCTGTGTGCATTCCAAGACCTTCAACTGCTTCATACTCTATATTCCCGGGCGGTGAATAACTATTTATCCTTAAATATCCATGACACTGGCCAAACTCAGATTCATAGTACTTTGTGTCAAAACCATCACCCAAACACTTCAAGAGAATGATCATGATTTGCTTTGATAGTTCCATCATCTTTTTTCCATACTCCTGCATTGTTTTGCTGTTATAAGGAACATTACATGTGAGAATTCATGCTGAATATTATTATGGAGATGATGAGTTCATTCTGCACTTACTAGAATTCAGGATTTGGTGCTTCAAAAAGGATATCACCTGATCTCTTTGCTGAGGAATAGTAATCTGGTCCAGAGACTCGAAGGCTCTCGAAAAAGGGCGATGCTATGAAATGTGGAGTATAGGTCTTGAGAGAGGATGAGGGACCTAACTTTAGTTTGGTATCCAGTGGGAGGCTCAAAATGTTTTTTGAAAACATACAAATTTTAGTGTACAGATCTTTGGAAATGCCATGGTTTTTGATGTGAAAGAATCCCCAATCCCTGCAAGCTTGGGAAAGTGTGGTTAGTGAAGAAGAGTTTAAGGGCTGAGATATATCTATGAGAGGAAGCTGTAATGGGGTCTTTGCATAATCATCCATGGTTTTGTAAGGAGATGAGAGGAGAAAGGCTAGTGTGTTTCTTGAGCCATCTTGATGTCTATATATAAGAGAGGAAAGTTCTTTTAATGTTAGCTAGCTTTACCAAAGGAATCTGGAGCTTAGATGATTGTTCTCCTTTAATTCCTTCCTAATACTGTCATTTTATGTAAAGAGGCTTTATTAAAGTCAATTGGGAAAGCAATCAATATTTAGGTAAAAGAAACGAGTACCGGCAGCCATTATAATTCATATATAACTGCATGTCGTCTCTTGTTTTCGTAATGCATTAAGAGTTGTGCTGTTTGTTAGGTTCTTCTGGTAGCATTGCGCATGCTTGGAAACTGGAATGGCATTTTTTGCTGGGGGGAAAAGTGATCTAATTCTCAAGCAATGAGAGTAATCAGGTAGTGTGACCTCATGCTCAAGCTCTAGCATTAGCTCAAACTTTTTCTAAGCATTAAGTTAGACTTAGGCTTCATTTGAGACGGCTTTTGACCGCTATTTTTTTACTGATTTAAAAAAACATTTGCGCTAGAAAGTTGCTTTAGAAAGACTAAAAAAGCTATCCCAAACGAAGCCTTAGGCTTGGTTTGAGATATCTTTCTTATTATTTTTTAAAGCAGCTTCAAGTACAAAAATTTATAGTTCAAAAAATTTTTGTACTAAAAAACTGCTTTGAAAAGCAGAAAGAAAGCTTAGGCTTCGTTTGAGACGGCTTTTTATTTCTCTGTATAGATGCTTTTTAGCACAAATTTTTTTTGAAAGCAGGAAAAAAATAGTTGTCTAAAGTTATCCCAAATAAAATCCTAATTTTGGGCACTATATCATTTTTAATCTCAGCACAAAATTAGGATAAACATTCTCATTTTTATGGGCATGACAAGTGATTGGAACTCGTGGGGCTAATAGGTAGTGACACTTTTGGCTTTGGAGTGGCTAGGGAGATAAATATTTGTTATCATTAAAATAAATTTGCTTTTCTAAACTCCATGAGACTAATAAATTAGCAAAAAGAAATGAACTTAGAGCGTGCTAACTAAATCAAGTGGCCTAATTTATTTGCTCAATATTTGGAGATCCTTCTATTATCACTTATCAAGCTAAAGGGCTAATCCAAGCCTTGGCCAACTTAATGTAAAAGTTTGATATGGAGTGAGTCAAATCGAGCTCGATTCGATTGACTTACATGTAATGAAGTTGATGATACAGAAACCAAACTATGCTTTAAGGTGTGGGTAACATACTAAAACAAGATATTAGCCCACCATTAAATTACCTCACAATTCATCATTAGAATATCATTGATGATTTGTTTGTGATGATTGTCGTATTTTATAAAGCTAATTATGAAGTCGCTATAGAGAAAATAATTTAGTTATTTTGATTGCAAAAGTAAGATTTCTAAAATTTTGAAAAGCAATAATAAAATAATAAGAAAGCTGTAGCCAAATTAAGTTATGATTGCTATTTGAAAAATAAAGCAGCGAAAAACTTGTCTTAAATAGACCTTATGTGAAATCCCTTAAGTAAAAGAAGCTACACTCTTAAACATCGATGTGCCTTTTGGTGTAATGATTGGAATTTCTGTAAGAAACTCCACAGTTGAGTGTGCTCATCCCGGAGCAATTCTGGGATGGGTGACCTATTGAGAAATTACACCAACATGACAAAATTTTGAGGCTCTTAGGCCAAATCGGACAATATCTCGATAGTTAAGAGTTTGGACTGTCACAAATGGTATCAGAGCAATGCACCAGCCGGAAGATGGGAATTAAGAGCCATACAAGACAAAGTGCTACGCCATGCGATCCACCTCTTGAACCATGTATGAAACAAAGTGCTACATGATGGGAGCCACCACTTGAACTTGTAGGGGCCACCTCTGGAATCATATCTACATGGTGGATGATTCTAGAATTTTGGGATAAAGATGCTGACGAGGACATCAATTACTTAAGTGGAGGAGATTGTGAAACCCCTTAAGTAAAAGAAGCTAAACTCTTAAACATCGAGGCTCCTTTTGGTGTTATGGCCAAAATTTTCGTAAAAGACTCCGCATTTAAACTTGCTCATCACGGAGCAATTTTGGGATGGGTGACCTACTGAGAAATTACACCAACAGGACAAAACCGCGAGGTACTTAGGCTAAAGCGGACAATATCTCGACAGTTAAGAGTTTGGGCCATTACAGCTTATGTCTCTAAAAAATTATATGAAAAAAAGTCTTAAAATTTCATAATATTTATATCTATAAAGTATGTAGTGACAACCAAATATATGTATCCATTGCCATGATATTGTTCAAATGATTTAACCTTAAACAATCCCAACTATTGGAATTTAATATTAATAACTAATTCCATTTAACAATCATATTTGTTCAAATGTGAACGAGCTTTCTTCTATTTAAATAATAGAACTTCTTAAGACGATAATAAACTTCATATTTAATTTCAAATTCAATTCAAAATTTATATTAAAAGAAGAAAAAACAGAAGTTTTTTACTATTAACAGCAAAGACTCACTTGAAGTCAAATTTCAAAATATAGAGTCATCTAATCGATCTGTTGCTGGACAATGCTCTACTAGGGTTTCCTAGCTCCCTCCTCTCGGTGGCTCTGGCCGCCCCGTGCTCGTAGGGAAGTCTTTCTTCTGGTCTTTTTCTTTTCTTTCTTGGTTCGTCCACCTTCGGCCATTCGCGGCCAGAATGGCAGTGAACCGTCTTGCTGATCAGGGTTTTTTGGATGGATCGTTCAAATCCCGCTCATTTATTAACGCTCTCACTGGTATCTCCTCTGATACTAGGTTTCCTGACCTAAAATTCTCTACATTTCGGGATTTTCCCTCTCTTTGGATCTCGGAGGAGGAGGTCTTTGCGCTTGCGGTTCCATTTCAGTTCTCGTTGGTAGGTAAATTTCCTTCCAGGAGTCCGTCTCTTGATGTTATTCGAAAGTTATTCTTTAATCTCAAGTTGAATAGCGATTTTTTGATGACTATTTTGAATAGTCTCATGTTCTAATTAAATTGGTAAATGGCCTAGACTATAGTAGAATTTTTTCTCATAGATCATACTTTGTGAACAATTGCTACATGAAACTAACAAAATGGTCCCCTCTTTTTTATATTGGTGTGGAATCTCTTGTAATCCCTATCTGGTTTTCCTTTCCCAACTTGCATCCTTATTTTTTTCTCCTCGTATCCTGCATGGGTTAGGTTCCATGTTCGGAAAACTGCTTAAAGTTGACAATGCAACGTATGTTGGTTCCCGTCCATCTGTGGCACAAATTTTAGTTGAGCTTGACATTACAAAGAATTATCCTGACAGAATTTGGCTATGTCATGAGAATTTTGGTTATATTCATCATGTAGAGATGGAGAACTTTCCTCCCTTTTGTGTTAATTGCAAATCTATTGGGCACTTGAAGGGTGACTGTCGCCCCCCTTCATCCATCCCCGTTACAGTTTCTGCTAATGCTAATCAACCTATTAGCTTTGAGGGGAATGTTAATGCTGCTGGGGATATTGTCAAAATCCCACCCCTAATTTGATCCCCTCACACCGATTGCCGAATTACTGCTTCATAGGGATTATTTGGCTGGGGAGTTCGACATTGCTGGTCATGGCACTGGGATTCATATTGGGCTTCCTCAACCTGAGGTGGCTTCGATGACTACTGCTTCCCCTATTTCTATTACTCCTGATGGTGGCCAAGGTGAGGTGGAAGATGTTGATGATGTATTGGGTCTAAATAATTGTATGGCTAATCTTACAACCATTCCTGATGTGTCTCTAAATTCTAATGTTGGTGATGATGTTGAAATTATTGCACTTTCTGATGGTACCCATGTCTCTTTGGACCATGGGGGCTGTGATGCTATCGTGATTGGGGATGTGGCGGCCAATAATGGTTTGGTTGCTGTTTCTAATGAACCCCCCTTAAGTTTCTTGCAACTAGCTTTATCAGATGTTCTTTTCATAAATGTTCCAGTATCTTTTATTTCTAACAATGATATGAAAGCTCAATTGGAGGTCAATTTGAAGGGTAATTGTGTGGATCATAATGACTGGCTTGATGGGCCTATTTCTTCTCTCTACGGGGGTGATGGAGATGAGTTGGAAGGGCGGGAGGATGAATTTCATGCTATGTATAATCTAAATGTGGTTCGCATCCATAAAAGTGCCCTTGGGGGTGACAAACGGCGTAGGAGGAAGTCTAAAAAAAGTAGCTTCTTTTTTTTCTTCTTTTGTTGGTCGTCTATTTTGGGGTGCCCCTTTCTGGTTGGGTACTGTGTGGTGGTTTTCTTTGGGTTTTGTAAGCCTTTGCTTGCTCTGTTGTGGGTCTTGGTTTTGATTTTTTGATTGGTGTTTGGGTTTCAGTCCTACTGTGCTGTTACGGTTGGTGGTCTCAGGTTGTGTTCTTTTATGTAAGTGGTCATTGGGTGGTTAGTTTTGGTTGGTAGCTTGTTTGCTGTTTGTGCCTTTGGTTTTATTTCTTGCAGGTGTTTCCTATCCTTGAAACCTTTCTTCAAGATTCTGGTTTTTGCTCTGTCGCGTGGCTGATGGATGGGCTACTCAGGTTGGCTGTCGTGCTTGTGTTGCTCCCTGATTTTCTCTTTAGGAATTTTTTCTTGGCCTTAGTTTTTTTTTATTTGTTTCCTTGTAATAGATAGGATCTCAAGCTCATTAGGTTTTCCTTCAAATGATGTATCTTCAGCGGGCATTTGTTCGTTTAAGGACTTGTACTTCTTATCATTATGTAACGCGTAGGGCCCTATGTGGATTTTTTTCATATATATATATATATATATAGAGAGAGAGAGAGAGAGAGAGAGAGAGAGCATTACAAGCATGCAGAGGTCCAACAATTGAAATTTAGTTAGAATAGATTTTAAAATTATTAAATTTATTTTAAAATAAATATAATATATGAATAATTAATTAAATTTATATTTTATCAATCTCTAAATAAATTTAATAGATTTAAAATTTATTTTTGATAAAAGTAACTTATCATCCTTAGGGTGTTGCTTGCCATAGTCAACAAATGTCTTCAAACACATCATAATAATAAGGGCAAAGATCCTCAAGGTGAAGTCGCTCAATTGAAGGCAATAGGTAGAAATTTTGCTGATGAGGAGATTGAAAACTAGTAGTTGGTGCTTAGAAGATTGAGAACAATTAATAAAACCTCATATCTACACTAGAGGTGGGGGACATATGGCCATTAGTTGTTAAGCTTCATGTATGATTTTAATTTTATCGAAAAAAGGATCAAAATAGGCCATTGGTTCTTTATGAAAGATCAAAATGGTCCTCAACTATATTAAATGATCATTTTGGTCCATCAAGTACTTAGAAAGGAACGGTGGAACTATTTTGATTTCTCTTTAAAGAGTTGAGGGACTAAAATAGTTCTTTAATATAGTTGAGGACTATTTTGATCCTTCATAAAGAGTTAAGAGGTCATTTTGGTCATTTTTCTAATTTTATCTTAATAGGACACAATGATATTTAGGCTTCAACTAAGGGCTTCAATCCCTGAGAACATATTTGAGCGCCAACCCACAAGAGCCGACTCAAGGTGCAAGTTATATGGGTGATAATTTTAACCTATTGCTTCACCACTACTCCATGGTAGGAGGACAACTTTGACTGTGCGACATGCCGACCAGGGTGGCTTAAATTTGTTGATTCTTCAGATGACGTGAATACCTAATTAACACTAGTGGACCAATATATGTTTCGTTTGAGACAGTTTTCTCCCTGTTTTCTAAAGCAGCTTTCTAGTACAAATTTTTTTAGTTTAGAAAATTTTTATACTAAAAAGCTACTTCAAAAAGCAGTATGAAAACTGTCTCAAATGAAGCATAAATCTTAAGGTTGTGCTCGGTAATTTAAATTAAAATAAAAATAGAGCATGGAATGAAAATAGTGTACTAATTTTCCTTCTCCCTTGTTTGCTTCTTATAACTGATGAATTACAAATGGAAATAACTAATAAGTATAGAAGTCTCATGTCTAGAAGGATTCGTTCCAGATTTCAGCACCCAAAAAGAGTAAAATGACTAAAATCTGCATGAAAATCAACGTTGAGCTTCCTGCTCCAACGTGTTAATATTTGCCTCATTTTTTACCTTCAAACAAGTCGTGTAAAAATCCTATTTGTTAACCCTAAATTCTCAAACAAATCCACAAGGTGCCAAGTGTTACCAATCGATATTAGGTAGGTGAATTGCACATAATAAAAGAAAAATAGATATAAATGGAAGAGAAAGAAAGTGGTAGAGAGAGGATGAATGAGTTGTCCCGAATATGACCAGCATTTGAACTCGTAACGTACTGATTGAAAACAAATTTGAGAATTCTGGTGGACCAGATTTAAGCTTGCAACGTGTAGAAAAGGGGAAAAAATAAGGAAAGTCTACATTTCCATAAGCTAGTCTTAATTACCTTAAGCAAGGTTTTGCCTCTAAAGTTTTGTTTGGGATAATTTTTTTTCTGTTTTTTAAAGCAATTTTTTAGTACAAAAATTTCTTCAAAGCAATGAAAAAATAGTGACTAAAAACTGCCCCTAATGAAGCCTAAGCCTAGCTACTTAAGAGCTTATTAATAAGCTTGATACGTCATCAAAAATTACTTTGATCGAGCACGAATCTCGAGGCATATTCAAGTTGGAAAATTTCAAAATTAAATTCGGGATCATATGAACTCCAATTTCAGCAAACTTATGGTCAAACTGAACATCTCAAAGAGACGAACCTAACGACACCAAAATCGGTCCAACCCGAGCCCAAATGGGTCCAAATCAGAGACCAGAACCACATTTGGAAGGATCAAAGCAATATTTAGGTAACGAAATGATATCCAAATATATCATGCTTATAGTCGAATCGAGCGGCTCGGCGAGACGAATCCAACAAGACCAAGATCGTCGAATTCTGACATCATTAAGGTAACTAAACAGTTGAAGAACTCTCTATGATCAGGGGAATCAATATGAGCCATCCGATGGAGCACTCCGAATCTCCCCCGGATCTTCTCTATAAAAATCTATAAATAGACCCCCACTCTCAACATGTGGGGGACCTTTGGCTGGAGATTGGAGATGGCTCTAAGGCTTCCAGAGCTCCAGCGCCACCGCCGGCGAACCCCCGTCGACCTTCCTCGGACCACCACCTGGCCACCAACCGCCGTCGGACTTTAGCCTGACCTTCGTCGGACCACCGCCCGGCCGCCAACCGCCACCGGACTTCAGCCCGACCTTCGTCGAACCACCGCCCGGCCACCGATCGCCGCCGGACTTCCAACCAGCACCACCGCCGGCGAACCCCTGACCTTCATCAGTGCCACCGCCGACAGACCACCACCTGGCCGCCGACCGCCGCCGGACTTCAGCCCAACCTTCGTCGGACCACCGCCTGGCCACCGATATCCGCTGGACTTCCAACCAGTGCCACCGTCGGCGAACCCCCGTCGACCTTCGTCGGACCACCACCCAGCTGCCAATCGCCGCCGGACTTCATCCCGACCTTCGTCGGACCACCGTCCGGTCGCTGACCGCCGCCGGACTTCATCCCAACCTTCGTCGGACCACCGCCCGGTCGCTGAACGCCGTCGGACTTCAGCCGACCTTCATCGGACCACCGCCCGGCCACCGACCGCCTTTGAACTTCCACCCGGCTGCCGACCGCCGCCAGATTTCCACCCAGCCATCGACCACCACTGGACTTCGGCCCGACCTGCCGCCGACCGCCGCCGGACTTCCACCCGGCCGCCGAACGCCGCCGGACTTCAGCCCTACCTTCGTCGGACCACCGCCCGGCTGCCGACCGTCGCCGGACTTCAGCCCAACCTTCGTCGGACCACCGCCCGGCCGCCGACCGCCGCCGACCACTACCGGACTTCGGCCCAACCTGCCGCCGACAGCTGCCAGACTTCCACCCGGCCACCGACCGCCATCGTACTTCCGCCTGACCTTTGTCGAATCATTCCTCGTCAGCTGAACTTCTGTTTGGACGCCATCGGACTTCTGCCCGAACATCGCCAGATTCTGCTCTAACTCTCTAAGCCACTGTAATTTGACCGCCTCTAAGTTGAGGGACGGGTGGTCAACCCTTGTAATTCACTCAAATTTAGTGGAATCTTTTCATCTGAGCGAGGCCCCATGGGTTTTCTCTCTTCGAGCTTTTCACGTAAAAAAGATTGAGTGTTTTAATTCTTTCTTTTTGTTTGTGTGCTGGATATTTGTGCATCGCTAAGACGAAAACTTTACTCACTCTGCCGTCGCGAATCTTCTAGCCCGCAACAAAGCTAAATGTGATAAACTCTTGGGATAAATTAGTCAAAAAATATCTAAAAGAAAGATTATTAAAATCTTTCAAATTTATATGAATGGTCAATTAACAAGTAAATTAATAATAGTGATAGATGATTAATGAGTAATTTAGACTAATTACAAAATAATGAAGTTTTTAATTAATTCAGTTCTATAATATTTTATATGTGTTAATTATGCTTAATTAATTAACCTAGCTTGGATAATTCATAAATTTATTATTTATTTTGCTAAATAAAGATTAAGGCTGTCTCTCACTATTAAATTGTGATAATTGGCTATGAGTAATTAATTCATCATTTAATTATTCATAATAATAAAAAAATAACTAATTAGATTTAATAACATTTTTAATTAAAATAACTCTAACATATTTAAAAATTAAGTTTAAGGTTATTTAAATTAGTTAATTTAAACTATTACACAATTAATAATGGTTAAACAAATAATCTTTAACAAAAAAAATAACAAAACAAGTTTTTAACACATTATCTCATCAGATTATCTTTTTTAATGAACTAATTAGCTTAAAAGCTTTGCTTAATTAAAATAATTGTTTCTTTAATTTGCACCCACAGAATCTACCACAGCATTCAACGTCTGTTCCATATTTCTTCTTAGGTCAAACAAGAATTATTTTTTGGTGCAGAGGCAAAATGCGACACGTAACAGCCCAGCTTTGCACCATGTCTTCCAACCTTTGGACTGAAAATCGAACTTGTTTAACATGTTTAATATGATGATAGTGAGAATATTAAATGGTACCTGCATATGCCAGCTTTTGAAATGTTTAGCTTTTTATTATTATTTTTTACATAAAAGATATTTGATATTTAAAAAAAAAATTTATGTGGTGAGGATGATGGTGGTCGCTGGTGGTAAAGCGTGGCGGTTATTGATGGCAGAAGGTGGCTGATGGTGGTGGTCGATGGCAACTAATGGGTAGTGATGATGGACAGCTATATTGGACGACGGTAGGTGCAGCCGGTGGCTGACGATGATAGTTATTTTCAAAAATAATTAAAACACAAAGTAATTTTAGGTGATGAGATGTTCATCTCTTTTCTTAAATATGATATTAACAATTACAAATTCATAAGCTAGAGAAAAATCTAATATGGTATTACCGCCTTCATTAGTTACTCCAAATTCATAGCCACCATAAATGATTTTAAAATCATCTACATCTTTACTAATATGTTCATTTAAATCTCCTCCAATAAAAATTCTTTCTTCAAGAGGTATATTTTGTATTAATTTTTCTAAGTCATTCCAAATTTTAATTACACATATCCAAACGTACTTGAGGAGCATAAGCACTTATAATATTAATAATCATAACATCAATAACAAACTATAAAGCTATAATTATATCTCCAATTTTATTAATTTTTACAACACCATTCTTCAAACTCTTATCTATAATCACACCTACATCATTTCTAGTACGACTCATACTAGAATACTATAGTTTAAATCTTAAACTATCAATTTCCTTAATCTTCTCTCCAACCCGTTTAATTTCCTGAATGCATAGAATATTGTGAATGTAGAAATTTAAAGAATGTAAGCCACATATTTTCATGTTAAAATAAATAAAGAGGAAACCTAAATTCTTATCTTTTTCTTATCATCTTTTTAGTTGTCTTAATTGATGATATCTAGTGGATATATATAGAGAATTTGAATCATGAAAACATTAATAGCATCTTAATTTCATGATTGCCTTGAACTTTGAAACTATTTCTTCTAAAGAAAGAAAGTCATTAATGTGTATGTTTTCTTTCCAAACAGTGTAATTGAAAAACAAAATAAGTAATTTTACATATAAATCAATGGAGCTTATGACACTCTCCCTCCATCCAACTCAATCTCCAACTGCTAATCATTCTAAAGGATGAAGAATCAGTGGGACTCCTTGAGATGGTCTTAATGACAACATAATCTCTGGTGAGTGAACATAAGTTGGTGAGATCGATATAGAAAATTTGCAAAGAATAAGACTCAAAACAATCTTATATTCCATCAAAGTCAAGTTTCTTCCTATGCAAATTCTTCCTCCAAATCCAAAAGGCACAAACCCCATTCTATGCTTGCATCCTCCATTGATGCTATCTTTGAACCTCTCTGGTTTGAACTCATTTACATCATCACCCCAAAGAGTTGGATCATGATGCATCCCAACTACATCAATCCACATATTGGTCCCCTTTGGTATGGTGACTTCTCCGACAACAACATTTTCTTTTGCTTGTCTTTGCACGTTCGGTGCCGGTGAGTATAATCGAAGAATCTCATTCCACACCCATTCCATCTGCAAATCATAACCCATACAATGAATTAGTAAATCAAAATCTGTCAAAACTTAAAATTATTGGAGTTTTGATAGTCATTGTAGTTGTTTTTATGCATTATTAAATGCTATTTATTTTTTATTATTTTTGTTGAAAAACACTATGCCTCTTAGCCACTTTCACAATTATGACTAAGGCTTCGTTTGGGACGGCTTTTTTATTTCTTCTTAAAACAGTTTTTTAGTACAAAATTTTTTAAACTTAAAATTTTTGTACTTGAAAGTTGCTTGAGAAAACAATAAAAAAATTGTCCCAAAATGAAACCTAAAACTCAAGCGACTTAAATTCTCTATATAATGTATGTCTATATATGCAACTTAAAATTTTAGTACCTTCAAGTTGAGTTTGGTCTATTAGTAATGACTCTTCCATTCAATTCAATAAATAAAAATTAAAAACCCGAAGATCTCATTTGGTTGAAGATCTATCTTAAAGAATAATAATTTTATTTTCAATTGTTTTACATACCAAAACAAAATCATTCTGTTCAAAAAAAGTGTTGAAAGACTGTTTTTTAAAGTTTAAATCAATGTAAGTATCTTATTATATCTAATTTCTTTGTTTTTCTTCGTTCAATAATCATCCAAATGAGCCAATTACCTTTTGATTCTTTAACAAATTAAATCAATCCCGTTTCAAATGTAGAAAATTCTTATACATACCTTAGTTAACTTTGCAAGCATGTCAGAGTTGAGTGGTTCTCCTCCTGACACCTCCTTAATCTCCTCCCTAAGAGCCTTTTGCCACTCTGGATAAAGACCCAGCAATAGAAGAGTCCATGTGAGGGCTAATGCAGTTGTCTCATGCCCACCAAAGAAGAAAGTCTTACACTCATCAACAAGCACCCTACTACTTAGCTTCCTCTCAGTCCTCTTCATCTTCTTGTAATCGTTTCTAGCTAGAAGGAGACCAAGTAGATCCTGCTGCCCATTACTGCTCTCCGAGTTCTCCTCCATCCTGGAGTTTATAATTTCTAGTAGAAGCTCATCAATCTCCTTACCAAGCATCCAAGCCTTATAAGATTTCTTGGGTGATAGAATCTTGCTGAATGGAACTCCAACAAGCCTGTTTGATTTGAATAGCATTGATTGCATGGCTTGTAGCTTCTCAAATACCTTCTTCCCATTCTCTTCACTTATGCCAAAGCTTGTTTTAGCTATTATCTCAGCTGCGTTTCTAGTAATTTCTTTCTCAACATCCATCTCATGGATCCCCATAGACATGAATTTGCTCCATCCATCCAACATGGTTGTCGTGGAATCCACCATCATGCCAAACATTGCCTGCATATACATACATAAAAGTGATACATGTCACCATCATTATATATCCAATTATACCATCATCATCATCATTGCATGCACGCATGTTATTTACATGGTGCCATAACGAATGGTAGAATCATTAGAGAAATAACACTAGAACTTATGTAATCATAATAATTGATTAATGCAACTAATTAACTCACATTTAAATTGGTTGTGGAGAATGCTGGTGCGATAATATGACGATTATGAGTCCAATCATCACCATCAACCATTATCAAACCGTTCCCAAACATTGGCTTTCTGTCATTCTTGAACACATTAGGCTTACCCCATTTCTTTCCCAATCCCGCTGAGCTCACTTTCTTAAGGAACTCAGGATCTGCAATGTACAAAAATGGCTCTGTCCCCAACCAATATATAAACACCTTCCCTGCAATACACATATGTAATCAACATTTCATTAATCAATCAACTCTATATTCATAAAAATTATTAAGACTCCATTTGAAAAGGTTTTTTTACTGCATTCTAAAACAGCTTTTCAAAAAAAAATTTGTATTTAAAAGCCGCTTTAAAAAGCAATAAGAAAGCTGTCTCAAATAAAGCCTAAATTTCATAAGATATATGAGTATTAGAACTTTAGTAGGCCTACATAAAATCATGAGAGGATAAATTAGCATATACTACTGTAGAACTAGCTAGAGATATAAGACATAAGAATATCCTATGAAGTTCTTTCCCCTATGTACTCACCGTATGTTTTCCTCCATCTAGCAAAGTAAGGGAAGACTGTGGAGTGAATGTTGTGGCTAATGCAAGCAACAGGAGCTTCTATTTCAACATCCACTTTCTTATACATTTCCGTAAGATTTCCCAAAGGGAAGGTAGGGGGAGGGCCGTCGAAGCCGCTACGACGAAGCTGTCGCCTCACGGCGACCGGCGATAACCAAAAGAGAGAGAATATTTTGCTGAAGAAGAAAGAGAAGAAGAAGAGAAGAAGATATCTGAATCCCAGGCAAAGAGCCTGTATGGTGGATTCAGAGAAAACCTCCATTAATCAAATAAGGCTAGCTGTAGCAAAGAAAGCTTGTTTCTGCTGTGAGGAATGTGAGGGTGAGAAGAATTAGTTGATAACTATTTATAGAAAGAGAGAGAGAGAGAGAGAGAGAGAGAGAGAGAGAGAGAGAGAGAGGAAGTTTTTAGTTTTAATTGTTCAACAGAGAAGACGAAGATTTGATGTTGGCGAAGTTGATCGGATAAGAAAGAATGCTGTAACGCCGGCTCAGCTCCGCGGACTAGTTGGACCGTTGGGGCCCATATGGTCGGCGGCTGCACACGTGGCACTTTATCTAGATTTAAAAAAAAAGAAAAATAAAATGTGTCAGATATGAATGTATGATAATCTATTTTATTTTTAAGTAAGAATTTTAAAATTTCTGAAAGTTTTTTTTTTGTAAAAATATGTTTTTTTTTTTTGCAATTTTTACTTTAGTGCTATTAAGGTGTTTTTTAATATTTAATATTTAAATTTTATGAGATCTAATAAAATATACTTATTATATTTATATAAAAATATGTGTACGAAATATTTTATTTATTTTAAATAGTTTTTTATTAGTGATTTTTATTTTAAAACTTAAAATATTATACAAATAAAAAAAAGTATTTAGATGTTTCATATATAACCGATTGATAATTTAAATATAAATTTATTTGAGGTTGAAGCTAGGGCTGCAAATGAACCGAACGGAGTCGAATATATGAGTGTTCATGTTTGAGTTCATTTAATATCAGCTTGTTCAAATTTGGATTCGTGTTTGTTCGAGCTTTATTATTTGTGTTCATGTTTGGTTCATTTAAATTAATGAGTGTTCATGTTCGGTTCATGTTCAGTTCATGTTCGGTTCGTTTAGTGCTTATCGAGCTTTAAACAAACGAGCTATAAACGAGCTCTACTTTTAGATGTTCATTAACTTAACAAACGAGCTTTATCGAGCTTCCTAACAAATGATTACATCGAGCATGTTCATGAACATATTTAACGAATTTTTTTAAACAATCAAACAAACACGTTCATGAATATATCAATGAACAAACACATTTATCATAAAAGCAATTGTCTATGTAAAATGAAAATAACATTAATCAATATGAAAAATGGAGTGCTCATTATTATTTACTTTAAATTTTATTATTTAACAATAATTATATCATTATATTATAATAAACTTATATTGTTGTTAATTATAAATTAATAATTATTATTAGTAAATAAATGATAAGTAATAATATTAATGAGAATTAATCGATTAATATCAATTAATATATAATAATAGCTTATTTATTAAATATATATAATAATAAATAATGAGAATTAATCGATCGTGATGTCAAATATCAAACATTAATCGAGTTTTTTGTTCACGAGCTTCTTATCGAGCTTCATATCAAGTATGTTCATGAGCTTTAAACGATCATATTCACGAACCTAATCGAGTCAAACACATTGTTGTTCAAGCTTGTTTATTAACACATCGAGTATTTACAAAAGTGTTCAAGCTTGTTCAACTAACTAATTGAGCGATCACGAACGAGCTCTTATCGAGCTGAGCCTCGAGCAGCTTGTCAAACGCTCAGTTCGCTTGCAGCCCTAGTTGAAGCCTCATTTTCATAAAAAATTCAAAATTTTCTCCTCTGAATAAAAATTAAAATCCTCCTAGAAAAAGGAAAATAATATATGAGTATTATGAACTTATAAAATTAAATCATGGGCCATTCGAACTCCGATTCCAGCAAATTTATAGTCAAATTGAACATCTCGAAAAGATGAACCCAAAGACACCAAATTCAATCCAATCCGAGCCCAAATGGGTTCAAATAGAGTCCGAAGCACATTTAGAAGGTTTAAAGCATAAATTGGATGACCAAATAATATTCAAGTGTGACATGCTTATAGTCGAATTGAGCGGCTTAATGAGAGGAATCCAACAAGCTTAAGCTCACTAAATTCTAACATAATTAAGATATTCAAATACTCGATAAACAATCTATAATTGAGGGAATTAATATCATCCATCCATCAAAAGCACTCCCAGCATGCCCTTAATATTCTCCCTATTTATATGTCATGCCATTCCCATAAAACTATTGATAAATCACTCATTCTTCATTGAGGGGGGAGCAAAGAGAAAGAAGAGAAGATATGAAGAGAAATTTGGGAGCTTTCTTGCCACCAGACTTCTCCTTCTTGACCATTGCCCAGCCACCGACAGCTGTCGGACTTCTGCCAGGCCACTGACCGCCAATGATGTATTTAAGTTTGTGCTAGACTATGAATGCACTTTCATTATTAAATGTTGTATGAAAGAACATACAACAATTTTATCAATGCTCAATGTCAATGATATATTCCCTCAATAAATGAACATTATCATAAAAAAACATCATATATAATATCATAGTCCAACCAATCTCATAATCTAATATTAAATGGTGCAAAGGGCCATCATCTAAAGTGTTGTGCGTGGAAGATAAGAATCAACCACCCAACCGAGAATGTAAAACTCTCCTGATCGTAGATTATAGAATTATTTGCAAAATTAACCTTTCCAAAGTTTAATCCAAAGATACAAACAACTGTTTCTCTTTTAAATTGGAAAATTGATTTCAAATAAACAGATTCAGGAAAACAGAAAACAAGAACACAATAGAATTACGTGGTTCGAGTTCTTGTGAACTGTACATCCACGGGGCAACCTCGATCATCTCTCTTTATTCAATATAAGTGAAAGAAATAGATACAAGAATTATATGAAACAGAAAAACTACCTAACCTCCTAAAGCAATCAGCCAATACACGACTAACAAATAAAACTGCAAAACTAAAAAAACTACTCTTTAGCTGTAAAAAAAAATGCAAGCAAAAATAATTTCTAAGAAGGAACCAGTAAACAGATCTTTGTAAAGATCAAAAAACTATAACAGAAAAAAGAATATCAAAATTCTTTCTCGCTTTTCCTCCAAAATAAGCAACCTAATAGGAGCAACAGTAATCGGATATAACAGAGAACCCAGATAAACTTCAACTGAAAACAAAACTTGGATCAATCTTACTTTCTTATCTTAATAGGAAAGAGATTGCATGTAAGCAAAATAACCAAGTATTGCAAGAGAAACAGGTCTTAAGGCAAGAACCTCGCTTCCAATCGACAATCCCTTACGATTGTCTTTCTCGGAGAAGAAAAGATAGCTAGAGAGACAAGAGAGATTCACCCTCTTCAACACACACAAGAAATCCTTTAGATTTCTCAAACCCCTCTACTTCCTCCTCACACAAGAAGAAAACCAAAACCCTAACCCTCTCTTCAGCTCTCCGCTCTCAAACCCGATCATCAGAGAATATGAATTCTCCCATAGCCAACCCCCTTATCAAGGCACCCGAAATATCTATTTATAGGAAAAGACTAAACATAAATACAAGAAATAAAGAAACCGGATAAGAAGAAAGGCAATAAGATAATTAATTTAATTAACTGAGTAATTAAATTAATAGCTTATTTTATTTAAAACACTTATATCAATTCTCCACCTTGATTTTTAAAATAGAGGAATAAAAAATAAAGAGATTGCCCAAAGTTTCAAACCATTACTTACACAGATTTAACAAATTTAGACAGTGTCTAAATTTGTTAAGAGGAACCACTTTTGTAGTCATGTCTACAGGATTGTCATCTGTAGAAATCTTAGTAAGCTTTTCAGCACCTGAATTTACCAAATCACGAATGAAATGGTAACAAACATCCACATGCTTTCTCCTTTCATGAAAAATAGGATATTTACACAAATGTAATGCACTTTGACTATCTGTAAATACAGTAATAACATTGTGAAAAATACTAAGCTCACTAAGTAAACCTTGTAACCAGATAGACTCTTTCATAGCCTCAGTAGTTGCAATATACTCAGCTTCAGTTGAAGACAAAGCTACAATAGATTATAAATGGGATTTCCAACTAATAGGACCACCACATAAAACAAAAACATAACCAGTAGTGGATCTCCTCATATCTAAATCTCGTGCAAAATTTGAATCAACGTAACCAGTAATGTCCACAGCATCAGAACAGGATTTGAAAATAATTCTCACATCCAGAGATCCTTTAATATACCTTAACAACCACTTAATAGCTTTCCAATGTTCTAATCCCGGATTAGACATTAATCTGCTTAATACACTAACAGAGAAAGCAATATCAGGTCTAGAACAAACCATAGCAAACATAAGAGAACCAATGGCACTGACATAAGGTATATTTAACATTTTTTCTTTGTTTTCATCTGAATTTGGACATTGAACAACAGAGAGTTTAAAATGACTACCATGTCACAACCCAACGCGACAAGAACTGATCCTATCGTGTTAGGTTGCGATAGAAAACCCCAGGATCTAGCTTTGGAATTGCTTTTCTTTTTCTTTTCAACGAATTATAGAACCACAAAGCTGCTACAACCATCCAAGTGTACGAAAAACTCATCCATTCTTTCTTATTTCTTTCATCAAAAATAATGTACACTACAGTGCATGGCTATAAACAGAAAGTACAGAACAGAAAAGCAACCTAGCCATGATTGTACAAAAATCAAAAATATAAAAATACCTATAACTGCAATTTAGATCCTGAACGGCTAGTCTGACACTTCCTTCCCTTTCCCAGAACCTGAAAACCATGAAGATAACCACAGTGAGCTAACAGCTCAGCAAGATCACACTAACCGATCTAAATTCTCAGATCACACATAAAACTGAAATCTCAAAATAAAGCACGGAATTCAAAGCATCAAATAGAGTTCAGATATTATCACAAAATTATCATAACATAAACAGAATTAATCAGACCACATAAATCATCTTATCACAGCAATCATCGGAACTTGAATCAAATTTATCTCACAGAATCATACAAATCACATCACAGAATCGTATTTCAAATCACATATCAGATCACATTTCAGATCAGATCACGTATCCCTGACACAGACAGAATCTCAGAGGATTCCGGCCCCTTATGCCTCCCTTCCCAGACACAGACAGAATCTCAAAGGATTCTGGCCCCTTATGTCTCCCTTTGTGCTTTCAGCACCAGAACATATCAGATTATCATATTAGAATTTATTTTCATATTCCCGGACCCAGACAGAATCTCAAAGGATTCTAGCCCTTTATGCCTCCCTTCCCCGACACAGACAGAATCTCAAAGGATTCTGACCCCTTATAACTCCCTTATGATATCATTCAAATCATATAACACATCAAATCATATCATATCAAATACGTATCGAAATATAGTCGGACGACATAATGGCAGACAACAGAAAATTCAACATACAAAATTCATAGTTTCAGAATATTTCCAAATTACTAGAAATCACGCACAACATCGTTTTAAGACTTTTATTGTACTGAAGTACTATTTTTTGACATCCAGAAAATTTTCTATTCGATAAAAACATGACAGATTTCAAAATACCCGATGAAAAATGTCCAGAAAATAGGCAAAATATGCAAAATAGCAATCTCGACAACATACCAAAAGTTACGCGGTAAAAGATTTGCCAGTGCAAAGTTATACCCGTTTTTCGCTAACGGAAACACAATTTTAATCAGAAAATTCGTCAAAATTCACATTTCTAAAAATTTGAGATAGGCATAATGTGCCTTACCTCGAGTCGATCAACTTTCCCAACTACGACGACGGACGAAAACGGACCGAAGTCACCGAAAAAGCGGATTTGCTTCACTTTTTCCTTCTCATTCTCTCTCTAGCCGTTTCTCTCTCCAAAAATCACATAAATGAGATATTTAATGGGCTGAGATCTTTTCAGTTCATCCCGGACGATCGTGTCATTCGTCCCGGACGATAATTTCTTCGTACGGACGAAATTACTGGACGATCGGCTCTGTAAATTTTTTGTTCTGTTCGTACAGACGAACTAAGTTCGTACAGACAGTTCGTACAGATGAAACTGCTGTACGATCGGCTCTGGACGATTCGTACGGGACTAACAGGTTCGTACAGTACGAACCTGCACCAAAAATCTTGAATTTCTCAGTTCGTACAGACAGTTCGTACAGGTTCGTCCGGGACTAACCTGCATGAAATTTTTTTTTTTCAAGGGTTCTCACATACCAAGAGGTAAACTAACTGCTTTTGAATCAAGCATAGGACCTTCTTTAAATAACTTGTTTGAGATAAGCATAGCATCCGTTTTCTTCTGTCTTTACAGATTTCCATTCCAAGGATTTTCTTAGCTTCACCTAAATCCTTCATATCAAATTCAGATTTAAGAATATATTTAAGCTTTTGAATTTCCACATTATTCTTACAAGCCAACAACATATCGTCCATATAGATTAATAAATAAATCAGATTTTTGTCAGGCAAGACACTGAAATAAAAACATCCATCATAACTACTTCTTTTAAAACCAATATTATGCATGAATGCATCAAACCGTTTGTACCATTGCCTAGGAGACTGTTTTAATCCATATATGAATTTCTTAAGAAGACAATTCAGATTTTTATTTCCTTTTAAAACAAATCCCTCTTGTTAAGACATCAAAATATTTTCTTATAATTCTCCATGCAAGAAAGCGGTCTTAACATCAAGTTGCTCTAATTCCCAATCAAAGAAGGCCACTAAACCCATCAGTATCCGAATGGAAGTGTGCTTGACAACAGGAGAGAATATCTCATTATAGTCTATACCTTCCTTTTGAGTATATCCCTTGGTAACCAATCTAGCTTTGTATATATTTGGTTTATTCTCTGTGTTCCCTTCTTTGATCTTATAGATCCATTTACAAGAGACAACTTTTTATTTTTCTTTCTTGTTAACAAGAATCCATGTATTATTCTTGATAAGAGACTCATATTCATCTTGCATAGCTTTAATCCACTTTTCTGCATCGTTACAAGAAATAGCTTCTTTGTAACTCAACGGTTCAGAATTATCATATTCAAGAGCAGATAACAAAGCATATTCAATTAAATCTGCATACCCATATTTGGATGGTGGCTTAATGTACCTTCTTTCTCTATCACGAGAAAGTAAATAATCATTATTGTTTTAGGATACAGGTTCAGAATTTATTCCAGATTCACTAGCTTGATGGGGATTTTCAAAACTCATGGTGTTAGTAGGAGGCTCCACCTCAAACTCATAATATTCTTTATTAGAATCAGAATTTTCAACTGAACTGATCGTTTTAGTTTTATTTTCAGATTCTGAAATATACAATCTTTCTTCATTGAAAATCACATCTCTACTAATTATAATTTTAACACCAGGAGAACTCAAATCCCATAACTTATATCCTTTAACACCTGTAGGATACCCGAGAAACACACATTTAATGGATCTAGGTTCTAGCTTACCCTTATTCTGATGAGGGTAAGCAATGCATCCAAAAATTCTCAAATGTGTCAAGCTAGGTTGTTTTCCAGTCTATAGTTTTTGAGGAGTTTTAAAATCAATTGCACTTGAAGGAGTTCTGTTAACCAAATAACAAGTTGTAGCAAGAGCTTCACCCCAAAAATATTTAGACAAACCAAAACTGAAAAGCAAACATCTAACTCTATCTAATAGAGTTCTATTCATTCTTTCTGCAAATCCATTTTGCTGAGGAGTATGACTAACGGTTTTGTGTCTAACAATTCTAGAATCAGAACAAAACTTGTTAAAGTTTTCATTACAGAATTCTAATCCATTATCTATTCTCAAAACTTTAAGTTTTCTATTTTTCTGATTCTCAACCATTGATTTCCACTCAAGAAACTTAGAAAAAATTTCATCTTTAGATTTTAATAAAAATATCTAGACTTTTCTAGAATAATCATCAATGAAAGAAAAAAAATATCGATTTCCATCATGTGTAGCAACTCTAGCAGGACCCCACAAATCTGAATGAATATAGTCAAGAGTTCCTTCAGCTATATGTGTTGACAATTTAAAACTGAGTCTATGAGATTTTCCAATTATACAAGACTCACAGAAATCAATTTTTGCAATTGAATCATTTCCAAACAATCCTTATTTTTATAATTCAATCAGACCACGGTCACTTAAATGTCCCAATCTTTGATGCCACAATTTTGTTTTATCAAGTCCTGTCTTAGATGTTACATGGGCTTCACCCACCACCGTATCACCTTGTAAAACATAAAGTCCATTTTTCTTTTAGCCTTTCATAACTACAAGAGCCCCTTTAGAGATTCTTAGCAAACCTTTTTCAGATTTAAAAGCATATCCAGAATCATCCAAAGTCCCAAGAGAAATTAAATTTCTCTTTAAGTTCGGAATATGTCTTACATCTTTGAGAATTCTTACATGACCATCATGCATCTTAATAGCAATAGATCCTATGCCAACAACATTACAAGCTTTGTTGTTTCCGAGTAAGACTTTTTCTCCCTCCAGACTTTGGTAATTAGAGAACCACTCTCTTTTTGGACTCATATGATAGGTGCAACCAGAACCAAGGATCCACTCATTAGAATTCTTGTGATCACTTACATTTAAAACATCAGCACTATCATAATCTTCTCCAACAATTGCAGCATCTCCTTGAGATTGAGATTTTCCTTTTAAATTCTTTTCAGGACAAAACTTCCTAATGTGACCAGGTTTATTACACTGCAAACACTTAACATTCTTATAGTCTTTCTTAGATGCCGACTTGCTTCTACTCTTAGACTTCCACTTCTTTTGACTATTCCCCCTTTTTTGAGATTTTCCTCTAACATATAATCCTTCTCCAGAATGGGTTTTCTCAGAAGTTTTCATATCTAAAATCTTAGAGGAAAGAGCATTTTGAACTTCATCTACAGTTATAGTCTATCTTCCATATTTCAAGTTTCTTTGAAATTCTTCAAAGATTTTGGCAAAGAATTTAGAAGAATAATAGCTTTATCTTCATCCTCAATCTTGACTTCAAGATTTTCAAGATCTAGAATGAGTTTATTAAATTCATCTAGATTATCATCAATGGATTTTACCTCATCCATCTTATAGCCAAAAAATTTCTCCTTCAAATAAATTCTATTAGGAAGAGTTTTCTGTCTATATAGTTCTTCTAATTTCTTCCACAGTTCGGATACAGTTTTGACATGAGATACCTTTCTCAAAACTTGATCCGCAAGACACAAGATGATAGAGCTAAAGGCCTTCTTCTGTATATTAATCTTTTCTTGATCAGACATTGTCAAGGGCAATTCTGATTTAGGTAGTAAGGCCTTTTCAACCCCTTGTTGAATCAATATTGATTCAAGTTTTATTTTCCATAAATTAAAATCATTTTTTCCATCAAATTTTTCTATATCAAATTTTGTAACCATCATTTTGCAAATAATCTAGTAATCAAGAAGCTCTGATACCAATTGATGTGCGTGGAAGATAAGAATCAACCACCCAACCGAGAATGTAAAACTCTCATGATCGTAGATTATAGAATTATTTGCAAAATTAACCTTTCCAAAATTTAATCCAAAGATACAAACAACTGTTTCTCTTTTAAATTAGAAAATTGATTTCAAATAAACAGATTCAGGAAAATAGAAAACAAGAACACAATAGAATTACGTGGTTCGAGTTCTTGCGAACTCTACATCCATGGGGCAACCTCGATCATCTCTCTTTATTCAATATAAGTGAAAGAAATAGATACAAGAATTATATAAAACATAAAAACTGCCTAACCTCCTAAAGCAATCAGCCAATACACAGCTAACAAATAAAACTGCAAAACTAAAACAGCTACTCTCTAGCTATAAAAAAGAAATGCAAGCAAAAACAATTTCTAAGAAGGAACCAGTAAACAGATCTTTGTAAAGATCAAAAAACTATAATAGAAAAAAGAATATCAAAATTCTTTCTCGCTTTTCCTCCAAAATAAGCAACCTAATAAGAGCTGCAGTAATCGGATATAACAGAGAACCCAGATAAACTTCAGCTGAAAATAAAAATTGGATCAATCTTACTTTCTTATCTTAATAGGAAAGTGATTACCTGCATGTAAGCAAAATAACCAAGTACTGCAGGAGAAACAGGTCTTAAGGCAAGAACCTCGCTTCCAACCGACAATCCCTTACGATTGTCTTTCTCGGAGAAGAAAAGATAGCTAGAGAGACAAGAGAGATTCACCCTCTTCAACACACACAAGAAATCCTTTAGATTTCTCAAACCCCTCTACTTCCTCCTCACAGAAGAAGCAAATCGAAACCCTAACCCTCTCTTCAGCTCTCCGCTCTCAAACCCGATCATCAGAGAAAATGAATTCTCCCACAGCCAACCCCCTTATCAAGGCACCCGAAATATCTATTTATATGAAAAGACTAAACAGAAAATACAAGAAACAAAGAAACCGGATAAGAAGAAAGGCAATACGACAATTAATTTAATTGACTGAGTAATTAAATTAACAGCTTATTTTATTTAAAATACTTATATCATAAAGCATCAAGCAAATTCAATTATATAAGTAGGCCTTTCATATTGTATATTTTCAACTATTTTCAGTGCCCCAATAATGGATCCCCCTTTGAAATAAAGTTCGGTTAGACTAATGACATTAATAAATTGCATAGAACTTTCAAACAAATTTACATTGGTCCTCTTGATCTATAAAGAAGTTGGTAGATAAGGATACTCTTTAATGCTCACATGTCAATTAAAAAAAAATTAATAATATAATAATACTATCTAAAAACTCTCAATATTAGCCCCCCTTTATATCCTAAATTAGGGGCTCAATTATCAATAAATCATAATCAGATGGTGTAATAATACCACTATATCCATCAAATTTATGTCTCCATCACTACAGGAAAACATTGTATTACTGTCGGACTTTCCGGTGGAAGTAAATACACCGGTAAAAGCGACGAACTAATCGGTGAACAAACTTTCGCCAGAAATCCACCAGAAATGTTATTTTTCCGACGAATTATCACGGTTACCTGCAGATTTTGTCCGCTACTAACTGACAATTTTCCTGTAGTATACTCCCAAAATTTAGAGCCAAATATAAAAGGGGTCCATTATATTAATAATAGTCAAATATGTACGTCTAACATATGCCTAGAGGGGCATGTAATATGTTAGTAATATGAAAAGCACATTTTGTAGTGAGTAATTGGCCTAATTATGAATGAAACACTAAATATAATAATGATCTAAGCTCAATATATTTCCTATTGACTAAACATTCAAGCCATTGGTTCATAGGATCCTGCCTATGGCTAAGGAATTAAACGTGCATGACCTTTCTTCAACAGCTAAACTAAAACCAAAACAACAGTCAACAAAAGAAAAAAAGAATGTTGAAATATGTGACTTTCAATGAAGTTATGGCAGAAGTTCTTTCTGCTCTTTTAATATATTAAACCCCCCATAAATACTCTGTAAATTATTTTGATCTTTTTCTCACAACAATCATATGGGATATATCATGCATTGTTAACCGGTTTCCTATAAGGAATACTATGGGCAGTTGGATCATTCAATGAACATTTCCTCTCTCTCTCTCTCTCTCACTCTCTCTCTCATTCTCTTCTTCTGTTTCGTGGTATAAATAAAGCTGTGGAGACTCTTATTAACAATCAGCTATACACAAAGAGTTTATGTGCTGAATTAAGAGAGATATATAAGCTTTGTTTGGGACGGCTTTCTTACTGCTTCTTAAAGCAAAATTTTAGTAAAAAATTAAATTTTTTGCATTGAAAAGCAGTTTTTAGAAGCAGTAAGAAAGCCGTCCCAAACGAAACCATAGTTTAATTCGCTCTCTCTAATTCTGTTAAGTTCATATGCTTCATTAGCGGGCTATACACGAAGGCTGGAGATGGAGAACTCCAAATGGATCTCATTGATCTCTGTATGATCTATGAGAGAAAGAGAGAGAAAGAGATCATGCGATCCAATTGGAATTCTCCGCCTGCAGCCGCTCTCTCTCTTGATCGGAGGAATTCATAAATTCTGATCTTATGGCAGCAATGAATTTTTTTTTTAAGTTAAAATTTATTTATTTATTTATTTCCGTTTTTCTTTTAATTTTGCATGGCAAAGAGCTACGTGCTTAATTTCTAGAAAGGGTTCCAGTTATAACATTTATGAAAATTTTTAATTATTTTTGTAATTTTTATATCATTTTGAGCCTCTAAATTTTATTTAAATGTCCTCAAAATTCATTATTTTTTCTTCTTCTAAAATATTATAAATATTTTCATTTTTTATTTAGTATTTTATGTCGAAATAAATATTTACAGTCGAAAATGTCTTAAAATTTTAATATAAATATATTTAAAAGATAAAATTGTATCCTGAAAATTATATAAATGTCCTCATTTTTTCTATAAATTAACCAAATAAATATTTGATTTGAATTTTTAACTATCACATGTAGTAATTAAAGATTTTTAAAAAAGTCCTTGTGAAAAATTTATTTACGCATCCTATCATAAGTTTTATTTTTTCTCTGAAAAGGACATATAACGAAATGTTTCTGGTTTTCTATTTTTATAACTTTAGATAAACTGTTATAATTTATAGCTTTTGGCTTTGAAAAGGATTTATGAGGAATTTCTTCTTTTAGTTTATAGCATTTTGGTAAATTTTGTAATTTCTTACTTCATTAATTAATATTGCTACACAAGCCAAGTAAATTTTTGTAAAAAATTATTTAGGGTCAATTTATTGAAATAACTCAGTAAAAACAAGAATAGTCTCATGCTCTTGTACCTAAAATTTTTTATTAATTAATCTAATCAATAAATGATATGAAATTTGATCAAAATATTTTCTCTCCTTTTGCCCTATTCCATTAGCCACCACTATCACCTTCATTATTTGTTTGTGGTCTAGAGATAATAAACTATGTTAGAATATAAATAAAGCAATGATAGGCTTAGCCTTCGTTTGGGACGACTTTCATACTGCTTCTTAAAGCAGCTTTCTAGTTAAAAAATTTTAATTTTTATACTTGAAAGCTACTTTAAGAAGCAATAAAAAAGCCGTCCCAAACACGGCCTTAATCTTTCAATGGGATTAAACTATTTGGTTAGTGAAAAATAGAAGCTTCTTTAACTTGAGAAAAAGTAAGAAAATTATATGATAATGTATTAACTTTAATTTATTTGCTTTAGTCAATTCATGATGTTCTAATTTGTATAAGCAATTGTTCAATCAACAGTCAATCGGTTATATGAATCCTTTTTTTTAAATTATGTAATGCTAAGAGTCAAATTCTAATTTAAATCTAATAATGAAATGTCATTTCTAATATTTTCTAGCCAAGTTTCTTTAGATCTACCTTTACCGTTCTTAACATAGCGAAATCTAATACATGTACTCTCCTAATAGGGTCATCAGAAGGCCGCTGTTGTACATGACCAAACCATCTAAGGCGACTCTCTTTAATCTTATTTGTTAGTACTGGAGCAACTCCAACCTTTCCACGAAAATGTTCGTTTCGTATCTTATTTCTAAGAGTAAATCCACTCATCCACCTGAGCATCCTCATCTTAGTAACACTTAACTTAATATTATGCTTCCCTTTTAATGGCCAACATTCTACGCCATAAAAGCATTGTAAGTCTCACCACCATCTTATAAAAATTTTCCTCAAATTTGAGTGGTACTTTGATCTATAGACAACAAACCCAAAGCATTCATCAACTTCAACCATCCAACTTGAATTCTACTAATAATATCCTCATCTATTTCATCATCACTCTAAACAATAGACCCAAGATATCTAAAACGAGTAAACTTATTAATGATTTGATCGCTCAAAATCACAAACTCCTCACTAGATCTATTACTATTAAAATTACACTCTATGTTTTAGATCAACTCAAACAAAAACCTTTAGACTCTTAGGTTGATCTCCATAATTCGAGCTTACTTTCAATTAGGGTATAAAGCAATTTTTTATTTCAAAATATAATTATTGTATAAATTCAATAATGATTAAATTAATTTAATTTATTTGAAAATTTTATTACTAAAATAATTAAATTTATTAATTAAAAATTTAATGAAAATATGACTTTAAATAGAATTATAAAGTTATTGATAGATAAATTTAATTTTATAAAATTTAAATTATTTAATTATCATGAGAAAGAAGCTCATGCAGCTAAATTTAAGGGGGATTTAAATACATGCCACTTTATTATATATTTCAGTATTTAATTGAACTTAAAAGGCTTGAACAGCCTTGCAATAGGTGACGAAGAACTTGGCCGGTTCCTTAGGGTTTTTTTGGGGTGAAGAAGTTTGTGATACTGAAGGGAGAAGATGTCGAAGAAGAACAACTTAGAGAACAGGAGGAAGCAACACAGATTCGATCTCCAAAGTACAAGCCATGTCTTGAGTGATTTCTTTTTTTTCTTCTTCTTCTTCTTGTGATTTTAAAAAAGAGCAATAACACAACTTTTAATTCATGGCCTGCGATCTTGGTCAATATTAGGAGAAAAGCAGGAGAAGGAAAAAAGGTTGAAGAAATTTCAGGCGAAGAAGTCTAAGATGAAGGTACGTTTTGGGTACTCTCAAGTTCGGAGTACGGGATTATATTTTTCGTTTCGTTTTGTTGCAATTTATTGAATTTTTGTTTCTATTGATTTACTGTTTGTTGGAGTGGTGGTTATATAACTCTAAATTTTCCACCATAAGAACGAATTCGTGCTCCTTTGTCAACTGAACCGGGAATCTAATTTTATAGACAATTCAATGACGAAATTTTTCTTTAGATGTACATACTCCTAACTTTAGGTTTAGACAACAATTTTGTACAATTTAAAAGAATTGTGGTAAAATCATTTTAATTTAGAAATGAAATTCCTAGTAATACTATTTCATAACAAAATTTTATTAGTTTATTCCACGTTAAAAATGTAGAACAATATCGGTCGATTGAATTTTTCTTCTACATGATGTTATGCTCTCGCTGGAATATTCCTTTATGTTAGTATGAATGAAACAGGCAGTTGTAATCAAGGTCTCTGATCGCTCTTTCAAGTTCATTTTTGGACTTGAATGTGAAATAAATCTTAACATGGTTGAAATGAAATTTACCATTAGGAATTCAACCTCAATAGTAGTTAGTTTAAGTTCTATGAATACAGTTTCCATTGCTCTAGGTCTTATAACGGTCATGGTTTTGAGATGCTTTTTTAATGGTTCAGGCTAGTTCATTAGATATTGATTGTTTCAGGATTTAATGGGTCATTTTGACAAAGGGCCTGACCAGATGAGCAAGTTGGTTTTTCCAGATTGAATAACAATTACCAGGCAACCTTGTGCAATGCCATGAGAGTTAAGCCATGAAAAAGTATATGATGTAATTGGATGGACATCGTTCTTATTTCTAGTATAGAGCATTTCATGATTACATCATTTTTTGTTTTTGATGAAAAAGGTAGGGATACCCTTTCTCATTAATTGAAAGAAAAAGAATATGAAAAGAGAATTACTAGATAAAAAGACAACCCACAAAAGAAAGCAATACCAAAAAGCTAATTTTTTAGTAGCTTTAAAAATATTGATAGTCTTTCATGGAAAGTTTGAAGCTTTCATATTCTTTAAGATTTGATACATTTTGTTTCCATGAAAAGATTCCATTCAAAAGTAAGCTTGTAATAAAATGTTAGCCGAAATTTTTTTATTATACTTGATGATATTAACAATGCAAATGATGTTGTTTTCATTCCAAATGTTTCAAAGAGTGAGGAGCAGGAGGATTTCCCAAATCTATCTAACATTATTTTTGATAAAAAGTTGTATCCATAAAGAGAAGGTAGTGCTTATTGGAATATATTTATTTGAAACCCCAAAGTGAGGGAGAAGATATGTTCAAATGCTGAAAGAAGATATTCATTTGAACTTTGAAGAAACAATTAAGAATCATCCTCTGGGAGAGAGTTGTGTTAGACAGTTTGGAGAAATCATGACATGCAAATGTGATAGAAATTTTTTGGTCAAAATTTTTTTCAGATGTATTATGCACCCAAAGAATCTTCAAAGGGAGAAAAACCTTTCATATTCAAGAATAAGGAGTGATAATAACACTATGCATTAAGAAAGTATATAAAGATCTAACTTAGCAAAGGCCTCTTGGAAGGAGTAACTACATAGGATAGTTGATGATTGAATTCAAGCTGATCCAGTTCAACATACAGTGGTCATTACAAAATTAATTAACTAGATAAAAATGCATGATCCATTTTTGATGAAGATGCCAACCAGAATGTGGAAAAAGAGATTTCATCAATCCATTCAATTTCCAAGCCATCTTAAAGAGATTTGGAATTTTGGATGCAACATTGCTTTAGGCAAATTATGGATCCAAACATCTTTACAAAATGTGAATATAGCTTTGTTATATGTAAAGGGATGAGATGAAATAAACAAAGCTTAGAACCTTTCCTAACATCCTTAATAAAATGAGAAATATCAGACTTTACCCCTTTGTGGGCATAAAAATTTATGCACTGCTTTTTCATGAGTGTTTTTGGGTCAAATTTTTAGAAGATAAAGTAGGTATCAAATAAGACGTTACTCAAAGATTTTATTCTTATTTTGTGATGACTATATGATTTGGTTCGAGTTATCTCATAAGTGTAAGCCCCTATAGGTAATTACCCCTCTCAATCATGAGATAGAAATTTTTATTAAAGCTAGTTATTAGGGGCTAAATATTTAGCTTATAATAGCGGCATTAATTGGTTTTGAAAAGAGAAAATATACCACTATTGCCTTAGAGAATATTGTGGTGGAAATGATGTTGAACTCGATCAAGATCTCATGATTTCGTTGTCTTGAGTTGTCATAGACCCAAATTTACTTAGTTAAAAGAGGTAATCAACCCAACCTCATCTAAGGGGATCTTATAACTTTCTGGTGAATGCTTGCCTAATGGGATAATTTTAGATCAATCTTAGCTAATATGAGGCTTTGTGCCCAACCAATTGCACCATACGATTCATAGCTGAGGAGGCTGAGCTATTTGAGAACTTTCAAGCTTTGACCGTGATCATAATTTAGAAGTGCTAATTTGCGGTGAATCACTTGGTTAGATAACCTTGATCGTAAGTATAATTTATTTATGCCATTTTATGAAAAATCTCTTAGTCAAAGAATACATGCCATATTCTTACTAGTGTAAGATTTTCGTGAGTGATCATAGAGATATACTTGCTATGACTTTGGTGCTTTGTGAGCCTAGGTTATCTTAAAATTGCCACACTTGGCAAATTGGTGGAAAGGTTGGTGGATAGTTTCTTTTAGGCTTGAAGTGATAGATTTTGTTTGAATATTGTTTATAATTTACAATGTTTTTGAGATTTTTGTATTCTATTAGGATTTGAGCTTAACACTGCCGTTGCCAGGTCCCAAGTCCTGGATGAGAAAAGTGGAGGGTTGCATTAGGTAGTCGACAGCCAGCGTAAAACTTGTCGAATAATAATGACATGAATCCTTTAAGAAATTGTGTTAATGCTAGGGCGTCCCCTGGAAGCGACGCGTTGTATGGCCTGAATACAGCGACAAGTGTGCAAGGGCCGCTGCACCGCCGCCCGGGTGCAGTGTTAAATAGGCAAGGGTTACCACATCAAGGACGGATGTGGGCAAAGAAGCTAGTCCATGAAACTAAAATTAGGATAGGAACTTGGAATATAGGTTCCCTTACAGGAAAATTAATGGAATTAATAGATATTATGATTCATAGGAAGATAAATATTCTGTGCATTCAGGAAACTAAATGGGTTGGAGAGAAGGCTAAGGAGATTGATAGTTTAGGATTTAAACTTTGGTATTCGGGTAGGAGTCGTACTAGAAATGGTGTAGGTGTGATTTTAGATAAGAGTTTGAAGGATAATGTTATAAATATTAATAGAATTGGAGATAGAATTATAGCTTTAAAGATTGTTGTTGATGCTAAGATTGTTAACATTATAAGTGCTTATGCTCCTCAAGTGGGTTTGGATATGGATTCAAAATTAAAATTTTGGAATGACTTAAAAGAATTAATACAAAAGATACCTCTTGAAGAAAGAGTTTTTATTGGAGGAGATTTAAATGGACATGTTGGTAGAGAGGTAGATGATTTTAAAAGCATTCATGGTGGCCATGGGTTTGGAACGACAAATGAAGGTGGTAAGTCCATATTAGATTTTTGTTTAGCTTATGATTTTTTAATTGCTAATACATTATTTAAGAAAAGGAATGAGCATCTCATTACTTATAAAAATGGATATAGTACAACTCAGATTGATTATTTTCTTATAAGGAAATTAGATCGTTTAGATTGCAAAGATTGTAAAGTTATTCTGAGTGAAAACTTATGTACCCAACATCGTTTATTAGTTTTGGACTTGAAGATAATGGGGAAGAAATTAAAAAATAAAGTAAAACGTTTTTCTAGGATTAGGTTCAACACTTGGGTGATTAAGGGGTTGGATTGGGTTCCAAAGGATGACTTTAGATTTTTTTTGAAGGGGACTATTTATGTAGATCTTTAGATCATTTTCCCTTAATTGGTGAGGTACGTGACATTGTCACAACGGGCACGAGGACCAAGGCCTACTTAGAACATGTAGCTCCGCAGCTCGAGGTAGTCCATCCTATATACCTTATATATATTAAAGGAGAATGTACAAAGATGAACATAAATCCAATATAGGTCATAACACTAAGGTTTGACTTGAAGTTCATTTGTACATTCAACATCTTCATTTTGTTTGTTTAAAGTTGATGGACATTTAATTTGAGTTTAAATTTAGCATTTTAGTGTTTTGCTTAAGTGTTGGATAGTTTGTGAGAGAGGATTTTATTGTTTATTTTGATTTTATCTTAATTATTGTAGACATTTTGGTTCATGATCATGTTAGGAGTTTACAGGAATTTATTTCATACTTTTCTGATTTTATTTGATTTGTTATGAGTTCTTTCTTTTAAAGTTCTAATTCGATTAAGGGTTTAATTAATATGGAGTTGAAAATAGGTTATTAATTGGAATATTCATTCAGTTTGTTGTTTATCATGGTTTTATAAATTTATAAAAATTTACTTAGGATTTTTAATGAATTTTTCTGCCAATCAGTTTGTGGCATTATCACAACGGGTACGAGGACAAAGGCCTCATTAGGACATGTAGCCTCGTAGCTCGAGGTAATTCAGCTTATAAACTTCATTGATATGATAGGTGATATAAAAGAAAATGCCATATGCATTGAATTTTGTTTGTCATTTCTATCATTAAAATTTTATGAGTTTGCTGTGCATTTTATTCTCCAAATTGAATTTAACAGAGAGTATGAAAGCTTTCATTTATTAATGGCTTATTACTGATTATTTATGTTGAGTAATGATTATCTTTGTTAAATCGGGGTCATGAGATTTATTTCACCCTCCTTGGGCCTAACTTAATAACCTTGTAGGCCTGGGTTACCCAACAATCATCTTGCTGTTTAGTTCATTTTGTTTATCATTTAATTGATATTTGATTTCATGATTACTATTTTTAGTTGATTCATTACAAATTTAAGGATTGATTATGAGTTCGTTAGTTACATCACATCAATTGATTTGGTTAATTCGACTTTTTATAGATTTCTTCATCATTGTTTGCAGCAAATGAACTTCAACTATAGGTTCTATATTTAGGTTCAAATAACAAAACTAAGCATATTACCTACAACGAGACATACAATAGAAAATCAAAGCATCAATCAACCTAACATGCTAGAGCTCAAATTTTATTTTTTGATTTTTACATTTTTTATTATGTTTGGGGAAACATGGATTAAAGTCCCCAAAATCATTAAGAGACAATTTTTATGGTTAAATGATTTAAAACCCAAAGAAAATATCCTAGCGAGGCCCATTTCATGCGGAAAAATAATGATGCATATGCCATAAATAGGTGGCATACACTACAGGCCTAATTGACCATAAATATCTCTATGTTTTACAGAAGGGGGCAAGTCTTAGCCAACAAGGCCAAGGCTTCGTAGGTGCACTATCTTATGGCTGATGACTAATATATCCTACCATGTATCATCGATTGGGAAAGTAAAAGAGTAGTCCCATGTGTGGTAATGTAGTCAATTTGTCTTTACAAAGAGGTCTTTACAAGTTGCAAAAATTATACCTAACTGTGGCGTACCGAGGTGTATCCGCACACCTCGACAGAATGTAGGATAATCTCCATGAGGTCTGAGCAAGCATGACTTGCCAACCAATGCATGAACACGATATGCATCCCTCGCAAGCAATGTAAAGAAAGCATATGTAAGAGAGATACAAATGATCAACACAGACAATCATCAAGATAGATATACAAGTGATATAATGTGTGTATGAGGATCACGACATAGATGATATATACAAGCTATGTAAATCACAAGATGCAAAATATTTATGGAGATCGACGTACAAGCTTTGAAAAGAAAGAAGTTAATAACGCTTATATTCAAATCATTAAAGATATGTATGCAGGAGCTATTACTTGTGTTCAAACACAAGGTGGTTTGACCAAGTATTTTCCTATTTCGGTTGGATTACACCAAGGATCAGCCTTAAGCCCATATCTTTTTGCTTTAGTCATCGATGTTCTCACTAGACATTTGCAAGAGGATGTACCTTGGTGTATGCTTTTTGCTGATGATATTCTTCTTGTTGATAAGACTAGAGAGGGAGTTGAAGGTAAACTAGAATTGTGGAGGTCAACCTTAGAGTCTAAAGGTTTTCGCTTGAGTAGATCTAAAACGGAATATATGGAGTGTAATTTTAGTAATAATAGACCTAGTGAGGGCATTGTGACTTTGGCCGATCAAGTCATTAATAAGAGTACACGTTTTAGATATCTTGGATCTATTGTTCAGAGTGATGGTGATATAGATGGGGATATTATCAGCAGAATCCAAGTTGGATGGTTGAAGTGGAGGAATGCATCGGGCTTATTGTGTGATAGAAAAGTACCCCTCAAACTTAAGGGAAAATTCTATAAGATGGTGGTGAGACCTGCAATGCTTTATGGTGCTGAATGTTGGCCATTAAAAGAGAAGCATAATTCTAAGTTAAGTGTTGCAGAGATGAGGATGCTCAGGTGGATGAGTGGCTTTACCCTTAGAGATAGGATACGAAATGAGCATATTCGTGAAAAGGTTGGAGTAGCTCCAGTGGAAGATAAGATTAGAGAGAGTCGCCTTAGATGGTTTGGTCACGTAAAACGGCGGCCTCCCGATGACCCGGTTAGGAAAGTAGAGGTCTTAGATTTGACTTATGTTAAGAAAGGTAGAGGTAGACCTAAAAAGACTTGGTTAGAAAATATTAGAAATGATCTTTCTTTATTAGATTTAAACGAGAATTTGACTTTTAATAGGACACAATGGAGAAAAAGGATTCATGTAGCCGACCCCACGTAGTGGGATAAAGGCTTGATGTTGTTGTTGTTGTTGTATTAGGATTTGAGCTTGAAATAATTTAATTTGAGTTTTTAGGGCATTTTGGTAATAAGATCTCCTTTAGTTGAGATTTTTTATCGAAACGATCATCATCAGATTAATTTCTTGAAGTTTTTAACTTTATAAAAAAAATATGAAGTTGATTTTTTTTTATTGGACCCTTTAGATTATAACATGCAATTAGCGTGCCATCATATGGGTATTTGATTGAATATATTTGATTGCTTAAAACTTGACTATTTTGCTTGCATGATTGCAAATCAGGCTTATAATTTGCATATCATTTAATTTATTTGGACATTCATTATAATTCAAACTTTATCAATCGACTCCCATGTTTAGAGGATCAGATTTATAGGTTATAACTTACAATTATACATTATGGGTATGGGTATGACACCAAGAATTTACATTTTAAAATGAATTTTCTTTGTCAAAAGGTATTGGAGGCCTTATGCAAATGTAAAATAAAAATAAATTTGCGAGATTCATGGTCGATTACTTGATTCACAATAGATTACTTGATTCACAATATGTGATGATGAAAATTTGCTTGATAGACTACGAGCAAAAATTTAAAATTACTCTTCAATCACAGTTTTTTCAAATTCATTGTGCAAATATTTATCATAGGGTTTAAGTCTTGTTGACTCTAGTTTATGATGTTGAGGGTTGGACTTGGAAAAAACTGTCCTTACGGTCCTACTCTGTAGGCAGGTAGCCCTTTTGAGAATGTATAACATGTTGATGAGTTGATGTTTGAATTTGAAAGAGAGTTTTGTGAACTTCAAAATGATGGCTTGCTTTTCAAATCGTTGCACTATTCTCGAAATGAATATGATTTGAATTTGTTGCTTTTTTTAGTGCGTGCAACGTTTGTTGATCTTAGGTTGAAGCACTAGCACATTTATTAGAGCCATCATATTGTGATGTTGAGGATTGGACTTGGGAAGTTGGACTTATGGTCCTACTCTATAGGCAGGCTAGCCCTTTTGAGGATGTACAACATGTTGATGAGTTGAAGATTGAGTTTGAAAGAGAGTTTTGTGACCTTCAAAATGATGGCTTGCTTTTCAAAATGGTTGCACAATTCTTGAAATGAATATGACTTGAATTTGTTGCCTTTTTTAGTGCGTGCAACGTTTGTTGATCTTAGGTTTAAGCACTAGCACATTTATTAGGGCACATGTGCACAAGTTTGTATTTTATAATTGATATATTTTTTTAGAGTATATGCATGCCTTCTAAAGCAGTTATTCAACTTTTAATTCGTTTAGATTCAATTGTTCATACAATTTTCATACATCTTTTCATTTTGAGATTTGTTGATCGCATTCTATTTGCTCAAGTGTACATGTTATAGTTTCGATTGTGTCTGTCATGAGTTAGATATTTAATATTTTTTTCATTCTTAAAGTAGTTGAAATTTTGTTTACATTGAGACAACGTTTTGCTCTAGTATGCCCCACAATGAAATTTTAAAATAGAGGGTTTTTGTAGTTCTTTTTGGCATTCCAATTAAGTTTACTTTGTGTTCTGATAGTTCTGGAGGTAGTGAGGGGGTTTTGTTTATGCCCATAGGCTAGCTATGAAGTTTTCTATTAGTTCTGTTACGTTCTTGTAAGATAATTATTGCATATTTGAAGCATTCATTTTGCTTTATTTTGTGCTTTTTAGTTTTATTTTTGAATTGTGTTTGTTCAGAAGTATTGCAATTTTGTTTTTTCTGAACTCGTTGAACAAAAATTTTGGTAGCACCACGACTTCTCCTTCATTTAGGGGACACTTTAGGAAATGTTGGCTTACTTGCCATGCCAAAAAAGATGTGCATAGATGGTGTAACACCATGGCCGGGGTCGTCAATATCAATCATGCTAAGAAAGACATCCTATAGAAGAAAGATGTGCATGGGATAGTTGCACGAGAAATTTTGCAATATAATTTTTTTTCTCGTTGTGCTAAAAAAGCAAGCTGAAGGCTTACCCGTTGTGTCATGAGTGTCTACTACAACTTTTCCTCATTGAGTAAGAAAAGCACAAATAAGTTTTACTTGTCACGATAAATGCATAACAAACATGATTTTAAGATATTTAAGATGTTGCATTTATACTTTCGCGTGAGGCATCGACAACGAATGTTGCAGGCAAGATCATGGTGAATGATGAAATTTACAAGTTTTTATTTTATTTTCTCTTTTTTATTTCTTTTTTCAACTTCCTAGTTGCTTTATATTTTTCACGAGTGTCTGCTATGAGTTTTTCTCATCTTGTTAGAAAAACACACACAAGTTTTGCTCATCATGTCAAATGCGTTACAAACAAGGTTTTAAGAGATTTGAGGTTTTGCATTTATATTGTCGCACGAGGCATTGACAATGAATGTTGGGGGCAAGATCGTGGAGAATGACAAAATACACAACTTTTTTTTTATTTTTTCTTTTAATTTTTTTTTTAAAATTTACTTTCTATTTGTTGTTCTTATATATATATATATATATATATATATATGCAGAGAGAGAGAGAGTGGATAAGGGGCTATTTGGTAGCTAGATTTGAGTAGAATGTAAGCAGTATTTAGCTTAATGTTGAGTTGCAAAAATGACAACTTTGAATCCTACATAATCTTAAATCCTATTTCTCTCTTATTTTGTCTTAAATCTCATATTTGTTAGATCTAGTTATTGGATTGATTTAAAATTTTAAATTAACTTTGCAGGTCACATGAATTGTTATTCTCTGAACACGTCATTGGTCTAGCCAACACCCTAAACAATGAATTTCCTCTATGGCTTCCTGGTTCTTTGTCGTAAAAAATTTCGAGACCTTGGGTAGGAGCGGAAGGGAGGATAGGTTTGAAAAGATGCATTAGGGCAATCCGAGAAGTTGCGAGAGGGAGGGAAAAATAGAGACTGAGCGGAGGGCGAAGTGTTGAGAGAATGAGGAAGAGAATGTGTGGCGATGGGAGAGGAAAATGAGGGAGAGAGTGTCGTTTATAAATGAGAAGTTTGGGAGAGAGCTTATGAGGAACAAGGGTTTTGAGTGAAGAGAAACATATTTAAAACAAAGGCCATGTGGCCTTTCACGTGAGTCGAATAGGAGCAAGTGAGGCGGGTATGATGAGGAGAGGGATGCATATGGCTCGGGAATGGGCATATTAGATGTTGGGTTTTTATTAAAATAAGAAAATAAACTTAATTAATTATGTATAAATTAAATTTAAGTTGCAAATATTATATATATATAAGCCAAATCAATAATAACTTTTGGTTTCATTTTTTTTAATAATAATAATGATTTATTTATTTTAACCACATGTAGTTTGATTTGGAGATGAAAAATTACTTGTAGTAGGGTAGTTCTTGAGATTAATACATGCCATATTAGTGAATTTCTTAGTGTATCGTAAGACGCTGGAAATGCAAGCAAAATCTTCAACTTCCACAAGGAATAAAGTTTCATGTTGAGATTCATTAGAAATCGTGTGCTTATACATACAAATGAGTCTCCCAAATTTAGAATAAATGACCTCAAGTAATTCCAGTAATAGATGGCAAACCCTGAATGCCTACCGAAACCCCGCTTAAGTTTCCTGGATTAAGAATTTTTAATATTCACATCCCATGTTGTGACCATAACCATAAATCCATTGATCTTTGTTTAACCTTTTTTCACAGTAGATTCAAGGATATTTGTAAATTAAATTTGACAAAAAAAATGAACCCAACTTAATGCAAATGATAGAAATAATTCACTGCTTGTTCAAATGCCATCAGAGCATTCGGAAAAGGTCTCTCTTCTAATTTTGTTATTGCAGACTGAGAAATTCATATGATTATGAAAATTTTGTATTCTTCTGCTGATTTAGGGAAAGGCAAATGGATGAAGACCTCATCTTTTCTAGTGGTGGAATTACGAAATTATGAGGTGTGAACCAAATTTTTGCATACATGCAAACAATGGCATTCCTACAATAGTACAATCTCTAGCAACATCGACTTTTTCCAAACATTTGAAGCAGATAGGTCGAAAATGTTTACCTAATGAGCTGTTAGGAGAGAATGAGGAACACTGTAGAGATTTACTTTTACTCCTATACCATTTAGATGAGTTTGGAGGAACACCTTTCACAACACTCCTACAGCTCAATGAATTAAATAATCTAAGATGGCTAGTTCCATTTAAAAAGATTTATGTAGAAGTTGTGAGAGAGTCTAGAAATAAATCATACATAAGAAGACTTGACGTTGGAATGTGGTGGTTTAAAAATTATTACGGACAATAAATATGCTTTTAAGGAGTTTCAAAATAATATTTGATACTTCAATGAATTTTAATGTCGTCAGAAATAGAAGTTTTATAAAAGGGTAATATCTACAATAAGGTAATAATTTTTATGGTTTTATAATAGATTAGGACCTGATGCAGAATAAAACCAATTATATAAAAAAGTTACGGAAAAGATAAGAGAATCCTGAGACTTTGATCAAATTAGATATATTAAAAATAATTAAATAAAATATTTGATAAAGACAATCACATCAAGGATCTATGCGAATGGTAAACTGAGAAATTAGTGAATGAGATTTTAAAGGAAGGCTTTTTTTTTTTCATGTGCATTGTGGGCTGTAATAAGGTAGATTGGAGCTTGATTAAAAAAAAAGTGAAGTGGAATAGATGTGAAGAAGATGAATAAAGATAAAGGTGTAGCTGTATGCTTCTTGAAATTTAAACGTGGTATTATTAAAGTATTTTGGTTAACAAAATTTTTAATGGGTTTTACAAAATAATTGGTGAAAGAGTATTTTGGTACTTGTATTTAGGAGCAAGTAATATTTTCATGATTGTGATGATTAAAGCGAATCAAACTTTTGAAGTGATAAATGAGAAGTTGTGGAAGAGAGTAATGGGACAGAAACTTAAACGATTACATGAGTATTTGTGAATCAATTTGGTTTCATGCTCGGAAGATTCACTTGTCAGGGATTTTGGTTATTATCAATAAATGGAGAAGTATAGAGATCAATGAAAAAATCTTCTTATTATCTTTGTTAATCTTGTGGAAAACATATGATAGGGTATTATGAGAATTTGTTTGATAGCATTAAGAAATCATTTCATTGACATGTTGAATTTATTAGATAGGCATGCTCATGCATTAATTTGGATTACAAGTAGTTAATGTAGTAACCAAAAAGTTTCTAATCACAATATGATTCAAACAAAGAGCACCGTTAAATTAGCATGTTATTGTATTAGTTAAATTATTCGCATAAGATATTGAAAGTGCAACATTTTGGTGTAAGGTTAGAATAGTTTTGATCAACAAGACTTATATTAAAATAAGTGGAATGTTTGAATAATAGAAAATTGTTTATAAGATGATTAATATGTCAAAAATTGAGTAATTGATATATTAATATGATTGGTGTGATATTAATAATTACAAGTTAATATTATTGATTAAAATAATAAGCAAGTTAAAGGATTAAATATCTTGTATTTTTTTATGAAAAAGTTTTTATAAGGTTGAGGATATAACTTTTAAATTTAAGAATGTGTGTTAAATTGGGGAGATGCTTTAAGAGTATCATGAAGAAAATATCATGTAGACTAAATAGTAAATTTTATATAATTGCTATTAAATTGTGTAAATTGTATTAATCTAAGCATTGTGTGGCTTAGAATTCACTTATAGCTAAATTGAGGTTGGCGAAGTAAGGATTTTAGGATGACTATATTGCGAAAGATAAGAAGGAAGGTTTTTTTTTGGAGAAATTGTTATATTAGAAGGATGATGGGAGTAGAATTTGTTGAAGGTTAAAAAGGTTGACTTGCTATTACAAACATCTCATTTGTACAAATCGGTTTACTTGATTGAAGGTATCATGGAAGTTGGGTAAAAAAATTATCCAAAATATGTTAAACACCTCATATAGCACTTAACAAGAATAAATGGAGAATGATGATTCATAAAATCTGCCTTAAATAGTTGGGATATTGTCAGATGATGAAGAAGCATGTTCCAGGGAGATCAAGTCAGAGGACTAATAAACTGGAATAAAAACAATGTAAAAGTGATCGATATGATCCTCATCATCCTATATTATGTGGAGCAACAAATTGGATAAAATATAAGGAAGTGTAAGCATGGAATTTTTCAATAAATTATATGAGTGTAGGCATGATTCAAGGAAGAACATGGGATTGCGATTAATGAGTATAGTTGAGAAAAAAAAATCATTCAAGAATAGTATTCAAACTTTTGCAAATATGTTAATGTAATATGATTCTGTCGTTTGTGATAATTTGTCAATATTTTCGTGCTATTCAAGAAGATCAAAAGGTGACATAAGAGATCAAATTTTAATGAAACTGTGATATGAATTTGAGATTGCTTGCTAGAGGGAGTTTAATGAAGGAATTTCACAAGAGCTTTAGAATAATATGCCCTACTGATAAACATCTCATAAAATCTTTTGTAAAATGTCTCACTAATGGTTTATGATGACTAAGAAAATAATGAAAAATTGTCTCTGATTTTTTATTCTTGACAAATATAAGTTATTGTATTATAATATAGGTAGTGTAAGGAGGATCTACATATGATATTTATTGATTTAGAGAAAACATATGATAAAGTTACAAGAGAAGTGCTCTAGAGAGTTCTAGAAAAGAAAGCAGTTAATAATGATTATATGCAAGCCATTAAGGATATGTATATATGAGCTATTACTTGTGTTCAAACTTAAGGTAGTTTGACCAAGTTTTTTCTATTTCAGTTGGATTATATTAAGGATCAGCTTTAAGCCCATATATTTTTGCTTTAGTCATGGATGTTCTTACTAGACATTTGCAAGAGGATGTACCTTGGTTTATGCTTGTTGTTGATGATATTCTTCTTGTCGATAAAACTAGAGAGGGAGTTGAAGAGAAAATTGAATTATGGAGGTCAACCTTAGAGTCTAAAGTTTTTCATTTGGGTAGATCTAAAACTGAATACATGGACTGTAATTTTCATAGTAATAGATCTACTGGTAGGATTGTGACATTGGGTGATTAAGTCGTTAAAAAGAGTGCACGTTTAGATATCTCGGGTCTATTGTTCAGAGCAATGGTGAAATAGATGGGGATATTATTATTAGAATTCAAGTTGGATGGTTGAAATGGAGGAATGCATCGTGCATGTTGTGTGATAGAAAAGTACCCCTCAAACTTAATGAAAAATTCTCTAAGATGGTGGTGAAACTTGAAATGATTTATAGCACAGAATGTTGGCTGTTAAGAAGCATAAAATTAAGTTGCGTGTTGCAGAGATTAGGATACTCTGGTGGATGAGTGGCTTCACACTTAGAGACATAATGCGAAACGAGCATATACGCAAAAATGTTGGAGTAGCTCCGGTGACCAATAAGATTAGAGAGAGTCGCCTTAGATGATTTGGTCGCATAAAATGTCGGCCTTTAGATGACATTGTTAAGAGAGTAGATGTATTAGAGCCGGCCTATGTTAAGAAAGGTATAGAGAGGAACTAAAAAGACTTGCTTAGAAAGTATTAAAAATTACTTTTGCATTAGATTTAAATGAGAATTTGATCATTTATAAAATACAATGGAAAAAAAAAGATTCATATAGCAGACCTCATTTAGGGGGACAAAGGCTTGTTGTTGTTGTTTCAACCATCTTCATGCTTATGAATGAAGGTTTTCATAGTGATTGCTTATTTGCTTTGATAACATAGATGGTGCTATGTGATGTTGTGTGGTGAAGTGTTGGAGATGAAAGCATGTGATGTGTTGGAAATTGTACTGATAACAATTTCCTTAAACCATGTGTTATGTAATAAGTGATAAAGGCATGAATTATCTGTAGAGAGAGAAAATTATATCATTTTTATTAAGAAAGGAGAGTTGGATATAGAGATGCGAGAGAAGCAAATTAGAGTCAGATTAGGCGTTTTTGTGAGCGATATTAAAAGAAGGCTAGGGTATTTTGGCTTAATTATTGAGGGAGAATATATAATGGGTTTTAGAGAGAGTATGGGGATCAAGATTCCAAATAAGCGATTTCAAATAGGTGGCAAGTCTAGGGAAGAGTTAGTGGGTAGGAGGGAGAAATAATTTGAGAAGTTAGAGGGATTTGCTATGGTGGAATAACATTTTATGCAGAGAGATTTTAAGAGAGTGATTTATCGGTTTTGAAGAAAGAAGGAGACATCTTGATTCTTGAGAGGATAAACTAAGGGGAAAAAGAGAAGGCTGATCCTAGAGAAAAGGAGGTCAATGAAGAGAGAATTGAAACACTCTTTGAGTGCTCGAGTCTTATATGCAAAACATTGTTAGCCATAGGGTTAAAATTGTAAAAAATAATGAAAGTTATGAGAAGTCTATACTAATTTTGAAAATAAATTATTCTAAATACATAAGTTGAAGTACAATACGATCCACATCATCAAAATAAAAATATTAAAAGTGATCAAGAGGGATTCGCTGGTTCTGTTCATGTTATAGTTAGTGAACTGTTTTGTTAACTTTTTTTAACAAAGGACTTATGGTCACTTCAGTGGTGATTATCCATTGAAACTCTAATTAAGTCGGAATTGATGCTAACAAAGACACCATGTCAACTTCTGGAAATGTTTTTTTAGCCTAATCTGAAAATACACCTCCATGAAGTGTCGGATGTTGGCGTGTTCCTTGATATGACAATATATTATCAACATTGAATATTTGAACTGACGGGCATGATAAGCGGGACAACAATACACTTGTATAATGTATTAAACCACAGGTTTTCTAATAATTTTTTTTAATTTGGAAGCTTAAACATGTTTTATTTTATACATATTGCTTGGAAGTCATGTCAAGGTAAATACAGAATAAAACATAATCACCTTCTTTAAATGAGAATTTGACCCTTAACAGGATACAATGGAGAAAAATGATTCATATAGCTGACCCCATATAGTGGGATAAAGACTAGATGAAAAATGTTGTTGTATGAATAACACTACTAGATTTTAAACAATCATCATGCTGATAATTTATTTTCTTATATCAGCACATAATTGATGCAGATGCTTAATGAATGATGCAACAAATATAAAATGGTGCTGGTATTAAATCTGAAAATAACGTTAATTGTCCAAGAGTCAATTCTAATGGAGGTAAAGATGAATATTTATGTTAAATGCTGTATAGATTCCAGAAGGCTTTTGAACAGTAAGTAGTAAATTTGACAGTTTGATTTCATCATTAGAGTGATACGTAAATCACAAATATAAACTAATGTTTTGGATAGATAATATGCTAAATTGTGCAATTAATAAACTCAATACTTCTCTTTCTGCATAATCAATATTGTCATTTATGCGCTGTGATCCAAGCTTTTCGTTAGAGTACCTTACTAACAAGTTCTCCAAGATTTTTTTGACGTTTCAAGAAATTCACCATTTGTCTTTCTGTGTGGGCATTTTATATAATCTTATGCTAATAACAAAGCATTATCTAAGGTTTTAGAGTCAGTCATGAGCGGGCTCATTTATTATGAAAGAGAGAATAGAATTATGATTCAAGTAATTATGAAAATAAAAGGTTAAAAAGAATTAGAAATTAGAAGAGAAATATTAAAGACTCTCTTGATATAAGGAACTGAGATATACTTTCTAAATATTTTTAATAATGTTATACTTAAAATTTTGAATGTTAGTATATTTTTAAGTGTATTTTCTGTTAATACTTTTTAAACGAACCGACTTGCGAGCTAATTAGTCGAGTCAAACCAATTCAAGTATAACTTGTTAGTTTATTGCGCATTTGGTCTCAAGTCATTTATCAAGTCGAGCTTAAGCTAGTTCATAATTTATCAATTTTCTAGCACGTATCATAACATCAAATTTATAGAAATTCTTGTAATTATTAATCATTAGTTTATTGGCATCCATGTAAATGATGTAAAAATATTCTAATGTCAACAATAAAAAACCATAGATGTCATGAATATGTCATCAAGCAGTAAAAATGATGATTATGCATGCAAATCCAGTAGACTAATGTGCTTGTTATATCCAAAATTATTTCATGGTTTCAGATTGATGGCAGTGACAAGAAAAGGAAGAGAAAATCCGGTGGGTTTCAAGTTGGGAAGAGAAAGCTCAAGACCAAATTGTCTGCCTTGGCAAAGGCTAAGGCAGCCCAAGCTATGGAGGTTGACAAATAATCTGCCTTTCAAATGATAAGAAGCTTTCTGACCCCAGCTCCTGTGTCTTGTTAAGGTCTCTGAAATCTCCTCTGTTTAAGGTCTCTGACATCTTCCTTGTTTTAAGGATGCCATTTATGGGGACAAATTTTGTTTCGGTGGTGTGTATGTAGAGACAACTTTTGCAGCTATTTTCCCCCATTCTTCACATAAATTTTGGAGAATGAGTAATTTCTGTATGAACAAAAATTGCGAGGAATGAAGTTACAAGGCATTAAATTAACTTAGCTCATTTTGAGCTATTGGCCATTCGTCTTGTGGGAAATGTATCCCTTAACCTCTTTTCTGCACTATAGTTTTAAGTGGATCAAAGCAGTCATCTATTGTTATTTATACCTTTATTGTACAATGTCATATATCAACACAATCTTTTACTCGTCATCAGCATTGATAATGAGTTTTTCAATTTGTTGATAATAGTCTGAAGATGCATAGAGCTTTTACTATCTCTCTCTCTAATGGAATCGAAGCTCTATTACTTTTTGGTGCAACCTGCACAATCAAAGGGTGATCGGGACTTCAAACTTTGACAGAGTAAAGTGGGGGAATCAAAATAAAGATGTTATGTGCTCAAATCTAGACTTGCTCGAGAAGTTGAGCATCTAAACCTCCCTCCAAGAAGAGAGAGATTATTCTGTGCGGACGTTGAACACAGCTCTATGTCTGGATGTCAATCAGAGTGAGCTACGTTAGCAAATACTGAGACTCGGTATCGCTCGGTACCGTGGTATCGAGTGGTACTGAGCCGCGGGCTCAATTATCTGGACGTCCGCACAGAATAATTTTTTCCGAGAAGAAGAGATTAAAAGATAGGCCAGTCGGTACTATTACACCCATATTCATAATAAATATTCTACAAATTAATTGTCACTCATGGAACTCGATAAAATATTGTTCGCTAGAAGCACCGAGATCATGTAGATCAGATGAGTAAATTGATATCTCATTGATTACTTGAGAAACTTGTATATCAATTAGAGAATTCAACATATCACCAACATGAATTACTTGTATCACATTTCGAAAGGATTCTCAAAAAAAAAAAAGAAAGATTGTAAGGGTGAGCCATTGTTTGATGAGGAATAGCTCTAGCTACAGCTGAGCCCATATGATGGGCTTGCCCTAAGACGAGCCTTTGGTCCTCAGAAGAGGCATAAACCTTGTTTAGCAAAGTCAATATCTATATTGACTTGGGAAGAAACAATATGGTTACTAATGTAACAGTATATAAGAGTGATTATATACCCCTAATGTATGAAAGATCAATGATATAATAAGTCAAGCATATGAGCTAGTTCTAGTTGTCCGTGACTTCTTAAGGTGAGCCCCTCATTATGAGGCGAACTTATGTAGCAGATTTCTCGTCAGGATGAGCCATTGACCCTCCAAAGAGAAATATAATCCTAAAAAATGCTAAAATCTACCTGGAAGTTTTTCCGTGATAAAATAAAAAGGGATAGCTCATAATCATAATCCATTTTGTCCAATTCATTCATCACAAATCACACACAACCAAAAGCCCCAATTAAGAAGCTTAAGTTACCCTAGAATTCGGTTTACTCTAAAGGAGAGTAAGCCAAGCATAAAGCTTTGGACTCACCATTTGTGATATCCACAATAAGCAACAAGATATATTAACTAATTCTACTTAATTTTCATACTACTTAGGCGACGATGGTTCGAAAGATCATAGTATGGCGACGAAGGTTAAAAGGATCGTAGTCGGCAGGTGACAATGGTCAGAAAGACCGTTGTCGGAAGGAACGTAGTCGGTGAGGGACGGAGGTGGGAAAGATCGTTGTTTGGCAACGGAGGTCAGAAGGACTGTAGTCGGTAGGCAAAGGAGGTTAGAAAGACCTTGGTTTGGCAAATGAGGTTGAAAGGACCGTAGTCGGCAGGAGACGGTCGTCAGAAAGACCGTAGTCTTGCGATGGAGGTTGAAAAGATCGTAGTTGGTAAGTGACAGTGGTCAGAAAGACCATTGTCTGGCGACGAATGTCAGAAATATTGTTGTCTGACGACGGAGGTTGTAAGGACTATAGTCGACGAATGACATTGGTCAGAAAGACCGCTGTCTAGAGACAGTTGTCGGGGGGAGGATTCTGACGATAATCGATGGCGAGTGGAAGTCCAGCATCATTCAATAGCCGAGCAGAAGTTCGGCGTCAGTCGGTAGCCGGGCGAAAGTCCGACGATAGTCCGTCCACGGTCGGTGGTCTGATAGTGGTTGAGGGGGAGTCTGGGGGTAAGAGAACTGTAATTTTTCTCTTTTTCTTCTCTTCATTCTTTTCCTTACTTATGTCCCCTTCCATGAGGAATGAGGGGTTTGTTTATAATTTTCTAAGAATGGCATGGCCAGTAAATTGAAGGGAGATCAATGGTAAGTTGGAAGTGGTTTGAATGGATGACTGATATTGATTTCCTTAATTATGGACTATTTATTGGGCATTTGAATGTCTTAATGATATCATAATTTGATGATCTTAGGCTCGTTGGATTCGTCTCGTCGAATCACTCGATTCGACTATAAGCATGTCACGTTTGAAAATCGTTTGGTCATCCACTTTATGATTTGAACATTCCAAATACGCTTCAACTCTTCGATTTGGACCCATTTGGGCTCAGATTGGGTCAAATTTTATGCCGTTGGGTTCGTCATCATTCAATAGCCGAGCAGAAGTCCGGCGTCAGTCGGTAGCCGGGCGAAAGTCCGACGATAGTCCGTCCACGGTCGGAGGTCTGACAGTGATTGAGGAGGAGTCTGGGGGTAAGAGAACTGTAATTTTTCTCTTTTTCTTCTCTTCATTCTTTTCCTTACTTCTGTCCCCTTCCATGAGGAATGAGGGGTTTGTTTATAATTTTCTAAGAATGGCATGACCAGTAAATTGAAGGGAGATCAATGGTAAGTTGGAAGTGGTTTGAATGGACGGCTGATATTGATTTCCTTAATTATGGACTATTTATTGGGCATTTGAATGTCTTAATGATATCATAATTTGATGATCTTAGGCTCGTTGGATTCGTCTCGTCGAATCGCTCGATTCGACTATAAGCATGTCACGTTTGAAAATCGTTTGGTCATCCACTTTATGATTTGAACATTCCAAATACGCTTCAACTCTTCGATTTGGACCCATTTGGGCTCAGATTGGGTCAAATTTTATGTCGTTGGGTTCGTCTTTTTGAGACATTCAGTTTGACTATAAGTTTACTGAAATCGGATTAGTATGCTCCCATATTTAATTTTGGAAGTTTCCAACTTGATTTTGCCTTGAGATTCGTGCTCGATCAAGATAATTTTTGGATGATATATCACTTGCCCTCATATTTTTGGATGTCAGAGCTCCAGAAGTATGAAAATACTTATCAGAGCTCTTCAAATCTTTTCAACAAAAGATTATCATTGTTGATTTTGTTTTCCCCCCAAAACCCTTGGTCAAAGGGTTTGGCTTTGTCAAATTGACCAAGCCAGGCCCCAAGACCACCTCCCTTTTGTTCAGTGGGTCAAACAAAGTCTGCTGACCCCAAACTCAGACCCTGGGTCAACCTGGTTGACCAGGTCCACCCAGGTTGACCCAAATTGACCCAAGCCCCCTTCTTTTGATTTCAAATCACTTTCATACTTTGCTTGGCTCAATCTCACACCTTCCTTGGGTTCAGTAGGTCATACCTGACTTATTGGGCTCAGACCCATGCCCTGGGTCAACCTGGTTGACCAGGTCAACCTAGGTTGACCTAATTAGCCTAATCGAGCTCAATTCAAATTCTAATTCAATTCAACCCCTCCTAATCTCAAACCCCTTAATTGACTAGGTTGACCAGGGTCAACAGTTGACTTGGTTAACCCAAGTCTATTTAGGTCAAATTGACCTATTTAAGTCAATTTAAACCCATTGAATGCCCTTAATGCTTTCCTAATGAGCTCTCAACTCAATCCCTGGCCAAATAACTTGGTTTCCCTCCTAATTCACTAGAGATTCTGTCCCAACTGTCTATCCCAAGCTTAGGCCTTTAAATAGAGATTTTAGGGTTCATTAAGGGGAACTTTTGGCAATCTTTCTCTCTAAGCCTCCTTAAGCAGTGAGAATTTGTGTGAGAGTTTCCTAGACTTCCCCCACCTTCTCCTAGCAAAACCCAATTAGTCAAAGTCGGCGGCGGCGAGATCTCCGGCGAACCGAGACCTCAAACCTTCAAAGGCTTCCTCAGCTCGATCCATAGCGTTCCAAGGCTCGAGTTCAACTAGGAAAGTATACGAGGACAGTCTACAAGCTCAACCGTACCAAGATCTCAAAAATCTAATGGTGAGATTTTCTGAAAATGCTAGCCCTAAGTCACTACACATAGGATTAAATAGCATTCTCATAAGTACGTTTCACACCGTAAATCAAACTCCCAATGAATTCTGTTCATATATATAGTACAGGTTTAAAATTTCAAGTGATTTGATCGATTCGTTTGCGAGAACGAACTGATTATTATTTTAGGGTTTCTGTATCGCCCTAATCTCAGGTGTACATGATGCTGACCGTTGATCTCATGATCTATGGTCATTATTCTGTCAAACCACGGGCTATCCGCTACCATGTAGCGCCTCTGTCGTTTGGATTCCGATTTGACTGCATATATGGATCATCCATCTAAAACCATGGAGGATCCGACAACAGCGGGCGGGTGCTAACGCGGTTAAGTTAAAATCGCGTACGCCGCCGCCGCCAATCAAAATTTATGGCCAATGATTGCCTGACCGCAATCATTGGCCACTGATTGCTCCCCGCGGTAATCATTATCGCGGTTTGGATCCGGCAACCAGCGCATGCCACGCGTCCCGGCGCCGATTATCTATTTAAATTAGTTTTAAATATATTTATAAGATCTGAATCACTTAAATAATTATTTAAAATTATTTTTTAAACTCAAAAAATACATATTTTATATCATTATTTTTAGAAAATTAAACCCTTTAATTTAAAATTAATATTAGTTTAAAATATTAGTTATATTTCAGATTATTACAATTATTAAAAATTTACTATGTTTAATTAATAATTAATTATAAATTACTAAAGTATTTTATAAAAATTTATAATTTAATTTTAAAACATATTCATTATTTCAGATTAATATTTAATATGTTTTATTTTAAAATTTATTTTAATGTTTAATTATTTTAAATTATATACTATATATTAGTATATAATTAATATTTAAGTAATATCTATTATTAATTAATTACTTTTAAATAATATAAGAATATATATAATTTTTTTAAATTAGAGAATTATATTCAGTTATTTAATTTTAAAATTATGTTTAATATTATTATTTTAAGTAATGTTTCTTAATTAGTTAAATAATTAAATACTTAAATACTTTATTAATAATTGATTAAATTTAAATTCAAAATATTTCCTAATGATTTTATAATAATTATTATTTTTTAAATTATTTTAAATTTCAGAGACTTTAATATTTAATTTAATTTAATAATTATTTTTAAATATTAGTTATTTTAAATTATTTTTAAATTATCTTTAAATACCTCTTTTTTTAATTGTATTAAACTTTAAAAATTCATATTTAATTTATTTTAAATCCTAAAAATACACAAAATATCTTGAATTTTTTTAGAAAATTATGTATTTTAATTTAAAATTACTTTCAGATATTAAATCCTAATTTCTCTTAATTATTCCTTAATTATTTAATTATTGAAATACTTAGGCATTATTTAATTAGATATTAAATTGAGTATTTTTAAATTAAAAAAATTTATTTTTGAAATTATTTTCCAAACCTCCCTTGGGTGACCAATTGGATCTCTTAAATATATATCTATGTATATACACATGAAATTATTTTTCAACTACTTTACTTTTAAATTTATATACTTGTATACTAATATATAAGTATTTTAAATGGTTTTAAAATATATGTATAGTAAATTTCTTTAATTTTGAAAGATCTACCTATGAAATTTCAAACATAAATCAAGCATGTGAATATCATTCATAGGGGGTGATTAGTGAATGATTGGATTCCAACCATTCACTAATCACATCGCTAATCTTGTTTAAATCTTATTTAGTCATCTTTTGCACATATAGGATGCACAATCACTTAATCTAGGCTCTCCTAGTTCTAAGGACTTGGTGTGTTATGTTTTTGTTGCATTTCTCTTAATGTTACCCTAAGGGTTAGACAGTAACACTTGATTTAAACCTATTTAATTTAGTGACACCCTAAGGATAATGATCAAGGACTCGTCTAGCAGACCTAGAGAAATACTAGGAGCTAGGATACACCTCCGAATGACTTGAAACTCAAAACACTTAAACTTAGTGACATCTTAAACCCCATGTAATTTTTCTAGGAATTTTTAGGACCATTTAAGCCACTTAATTAACAAACCCTAATTTCCCCTTTAATTAAGTCCCAATAACTTTGACAAGTTATAATAAATTCAAATTAGATCTAAAAATTATCCATAACATATCAAACTCTTCATAATTCAGTCCTTAATCTCAAAAAATTAAAAGCCCCTTAATTGGATTTCAATTTGAACATTAATTTAATTTTGACTTAAAATCACTCTTTTATTAAATTAAATAATTAAAAATTATTAAAAATTCCAAATTCTCCCCAAACACTTGGGAACTCTTTCTTAGGTGATTCATGACCTTTGGAGGTGATTTCAAGAGGTTTGGAGCTGATTTGGATCAAAATCCTTAAAATAGCCTTTAATTAAATAATTTTAATAATTCATTAATTGCCCAAACTTTAAAAAAAATCATAACTTTGTGTAGAAAACTCCAAATCCAGTAAACTCAAAGTCTAACTACTCCTTGTAAGGTCTAATATTTAATAAAAAAGTTAGAACCCCAAAGCCTAGCCTTTTCCTAAAAGTCACCTTCTGGACCCCTTTAACTTAGCAGATAGGATGACCCCGAACCTTCTAAAATTTGCTAACCTAACTTAAACTTCAAAGAACACTACCCTAAGCATTAAAACTAACCAACAAACTAAATTAATTAAAATTGATCCTAAGACACTAATACTTAAACTTTAAACTAAAAATCCCCTTTTGGCCTTTAACAAACTGGATCACAAACTACTTGAACTAACTACTCGACATAAGATATATATGATGCCACACAGCCTACTACACACACATAAATTATTTTCTAGGGCACTACTTCTAGTTCTAGGCTAGGTCGGTATTTTTTTTCTTTCTGTGATGTGATGCTCTTGCATATGACATGTGTGCTAGTTATTTCTGTTGTGATAATTGTTGTGATGTTTCTTTTATTACTGCACTTTATTTATGATGTGATGTGTGATAGATTGCCCATAGGTTAGGGGTGATCTTAACACTGATCTTGTCTTCTGCAGGTTACTATGCTCATGCAGCGCTAAAATAAAGGGGGCTAAAAAAATAATAAATAAATCATACATGTATAACTGCTACAAGTGCTTTAGATGCTTAGCCCCCAAATAAATAAGAGTGTAGCCAAGTGTGGCTGGCATGAGCATTTTACTTTTCCATATATAACTACTTGGGATATATTTTCTTTAACTGCTTAGGATAACCATACAGGAGAGTCAAGATTTTTCTTTTTATGATGTAATTTATATTCAATGTAAAGAGTTGTAAAAGTCTCTAAAGATAATGCATTTCAAGAATCAGGTATCCAAAAGGAAAAGAAAACCCCTTTCAGGGAATTTGTTTTCATTTGGATACCCTTCTGAAGGAAGAATCATAAGAAGATCGAAGAAAGACGATCCGGAGAAGAACTCAAAGATGAAGATGAAGACGAAATGCCTTATTTTTTAAGACTTGTGTCATTCAGTAGGATTAGAATCCAGGATATTATCGGTGGTACCTGGCCACTATTACTTTTCTGCAGACCCTGGGTTGTACTTATATGACACTTGTCATGGACTTTAGACTTTCTTTTACTCTAGTGGTTATATTTATATTGATGTATTTACTTTGCTTGTGCCGTAAAAATTGCCTTCTTTTCATAGGTTTCTTTTTTGCATGTGTATGCGCCTGATTTTGCTAGGCTCTTTAGGAATGAAAACTTTTTTCTACTCGTAATTAAAATTTAATATTTCAAGAATTAAATAACATAAAAACTTAACGACCTAGGAAATAGTCGGAACCTTCCGGGGTCGCATGTATATTATTGTATTTCTCTCTTTCCTTATTTAGACACTTCCCCGCATACGGGTAGAGTTCAGATAATCCGACCTGTGAGGATGAGATACTGAACCTGAGAAAGTCTAGTCTTCTAAAAAATTATTTTTTTAAGCCTTTTTAAATTTCAAGCATTCTTGATTTGGAGACTTTAAATAGCATGCATTGTATTAGAAACTAATTAAAAATCAAAATTTAATTACACTAGTTTTAGAAGCATTATACTCTATATAAGTACAAGGCCACTTAGGAACCTCTCTAGATGTCGGCCTTAACTTCCAAAAATGAGCCACCCACCCATCTTTCATAAAGACTGGACAGCATAGATTTTATATGACTAGGTGGTTAGCTGGCTTATCTTTTTATGCAGGATATAAGTCCAGTATACATTAGCTAAGAGATGGGTGTTAGTGTTGCGTGTAGAACACTAAACCCACTCTAAATTTAGGGTTCAAGGCTACTACTATCAGTGTCTCGTAGTATGTCTTATCGGTGGGTAAGTTCTCTATCCTTCAGATGCTATAAATCCTACCTATCTGTGTCACATAGATGACGCCACCTCCATCCTTCTATCTTGTATGCTCTGAGTACAGTATTTTCTTTTTCTCCAGTTTGTTCTCATTACCTTAGTCTTTCTGGATGATGATGTGAGACGTGTATAAAGAATATTATAAAAAGAATTACAAAATGTTTTGATTGAACCACATGGTCCTTATATAAAGAATATTATAAAATCTGTAATTTAGAAGATCTAACACACAATTTAAATAATATATGATTCCACTAAAATTTTATATCAACCAGAATAATATTTATATTGATAGAATTTATATGAATTATTAAGTTATATGCATTAAAAGTTCTAAACGGTTGACGATGCACTGTTATAAAATAAAACAACAGTTGGACTTATAAAAAAAATGATGACGAAGGATTGTAGCATATCATTTATAATGTCTTAAGCTTAGAATTATGAAAGTTTATAATACATGGTGTTAGTAGCATGTAATATTCATTTTTTTAGTGGGCCCCGTACCTTTTTTGTGAGAGAGATAGAGAAAGTTTTTTTAAATAGATTTTTTTCTCTTCTCTCTTTTTTAAGAGAATATTCTTTATTCCCTTTGAATATTCTTAGACTATTCTTATTCTTTGAATATTCTTATTCCTACATAATATTCCTCCTTCCTTTTTCTCCTATAAATAGCCTCCCTAGGACATGGGAGAAATTGCTCATCTTCTCCTTCTTCATTCTTCCTCTAACTTTCTTATAGTTGAGGCCTTCCACTACCTTGAATAGGTTGCATCTCTTATCAAGTACAAGTTCTCCTCTCTTATATAGAAGTTAGAGTTTTTAGCCTTCATTTTCCTTTTTTTTTTCTTACTTTAGAGGCTTTCCATTATATTTGGTAGGTGCCATCTCTTATCAAAATTCGGTGCCCTTTTTTAGTGTGGAAGAAACTTTCTCCTCCTTCCTTTATCTTTTCCTTTGATTTTCTTCTTATATTAGAGGCATTCACTATCTGAGATAGGTGGCATCCCCTATCAAGCTTCAATGCCCCTCTTTTATGTAGAAGGAACTTTCTCCTCCTTTCATTTTCTTCTCTAGTTTTCTTATTACATTAGATGCATTCCACTATCTAAGATATGCGATATCATCTTATCAAGCTTCAGTGCTCCTCTTTTGTGCAGAAGAAGTTACGATGAGAATTTATTCTCTTAATAGATAACCCTAGACAGAAGAAGATCAACTACCTCTTCCATGCAAGGGTAATTTGAGAAGATCCGACAATAATAGTGCCCATGAGGAGATCCAGTGATTGTTAGTGGACGGATAAAAATTTGATATTATTTGAGCAAAAGTCCGACATCGATCGATAATTAGGTGGAAGTTCAATGGAGATTGAAGGTCAGGTGGTGAGCTGAAGGAGATAGTTGGAGGGTGTGCTGCTAATAGTAGTTGAGAAAGAAGCTGATGATGGCTGATATGATGTGAAGGATCGATGGAGGACATCAGGTGAAGGGATGATGATGGTGGTGGTCAAGTTGCATTCTACTAAATGAAATAAGAATTCATACTGACATATGCAGACATCAGACATCCCTGATAAAAGGAGTTGATGTAATGTGCTCTACTAGTAGTTTGGTTACACACTTACATTTTCAATTCAGTGGAGGCCTGATGATGAGTATGTTATAATCTTTCTTTGAAGAAGAAGTTATATGAGATGCTTCAATGTGCAGTAGATAAGAGGTCAATTGAATCCACCAAAGATATTTGACCTTTTTAAAGTTATTTATTGCTTGATGATATTAACTTGTACTGATGATACTGATATAATTTTAATTTTAATTTCTTGTAAAAATGAAAGTACACTGGAACCTGATATAAAATTTTGCTATATAACTCTAATAATATTGTATATGAATTTGAGATTATTGTATGAGCTCGATGCTTATTTTTCATTTGAAATGAACTTATACCCCAGAGGAAACTAATTCATTTATGCATCTTTGAGATATGGTCTGATATATTGCCCCTTGTGCTTTTTAAGGCTTTTTAGCCTGCTAAGATCTTAGTATACTTATAACTTTTGAGAATTTTTAGCACGCTAAGGTCTTTATATAACTGTACCTTTTGAGGCTTTTTAGTCTTCTGAGGTTTTTGAATTATTATACTTTTTGAGGCTTTTTAGCCTTATAAGATTTTTAAATAACTGTACATTTTGAGGCTTTTTAGCCTTTTAAGGTCTTTGAATAAGTGATAACTCTATTAATCACTTGCTATTATGGAGTCTTTCTAGTGAGGATCTTGTCAATTACTAGCTTTCTTTGAGGCTACCTCATAGGTAAACCTTTTTGGAATTGTTTGTTAAAGCATTGCTTTATATTAAAAAGGATGAGAAGATTCACAATGTATGTTTGACCTAACCTATCAGAGGTTGTTTGTCAAAATATTGCTCGATGATATTAATCTGTATAGAAGAGGTAGAGAGAATCCATGTAAGATGCATAACCTATTTGAGATTATTTTTCAGAGCATTGCTCAATGAGGTTAACCTATATGGAAGAGGTCGATAGAATCTACCAAGAATATATGATTTATTTGAGATTATTTATCAGAGCGTTGCTTGATAACATTAACCTGTGCGAAAGATATCTAGAAAATCTACCAAAGATGTATGACCTATCTAAGGTTGTGTGTCAGTACATTGCTCGATGATGTTAACCTGCATAGAAGAGGTCGGATCGAATTCCCCTGGGATTAATCATCCAGTGATTGAGACACAATAAAGATTATCTATTTCTTGAATCAAAGATCTTAAGATTTGATTGACATCCTTCTAGGATATTTGACATATCCGAGGTTATTTATTAGAGCGTTGTTCGTTGACATTAACCTTTGTGGAAGAGGTCAGATCGAATCCACCTGGGATCATTTATGCCTTGATTGGGAGGGGGCGAATACCGCATGGATCTTGAATCAAAGGTGAAGAATTATTTATCTTTAGATCGTTACTATATTTTTGAGGTCAAGATTAAGATCTTATCCAAGGAATAGAAGTCAAGTTAGTGACTGTATAAAGCTTATAATTGATTGGAAGCATCCTTGTATTTGCTAAAAAAATTTTAAAATATTATCATGGAAGTTAAAAGTATTGGAGCAATTTTCTTGGCCATAATTACAGTTAAGGTTGCCCCCTAGTTCATATTTGATTCCCATGAAATTGATGTAGTAATAACTGATGTCAGGACGTTGACATGAATGATCTTTCAAGTTTGGAATAAAAATTGCCCCCAGTCAGGAACGATATTCCCACAGACGGTGTCAAACTGTTGCATCTTGGAATATTCATGGAGATAGATAAATATAAAATTTAATGTCTTAGCTTTGTACGAAGATCCAGCACACAATTAGATAAAAGAGAGGGGGCAGTGCACATTAAAGACACTAGAGTTTTTACATGGAAACGCCTAAGAAGGGGGAAAATCACGAGGCCTGGCCCAGTTTGAATGAATCTACTAGTGTTTATAATCAATTACAAATGAGGTCCTTCTTTGAGAGAAGGCCTTAGTTTGATGTAGCAATTACACATCATATGTAATGCAATACATGGTGGGCATTAGAAAATCAGTATTGACTTGTTTGTTTAGTCAGCAGGACAATAGTTAGCGGGCGACGGAGGTCGTAAGGTCCGTAATCGGCGGGCGACGGAGGTTGGAAAGATCATTGTGTAATAACCCGTATTTTGACCTACATAAATAATTTTTTTCTGGAGGAGTCAATATAATTCTAAATTACAAATCGCCTTCCCTAGAATATTGATATTATAGCATTTTAATTACACAAATTTTTTCATAATTTTTAGGCACCGGTGAAAATCTTTAAGAAATTGACATTTATTGATACAAGTGAGGATTTTAAGACCGTTAGGTGTCCGTTTTGTATATCGATTTTACCAATATTTTTAAAATAAATATATTATTTTATTGATATTTTTTATAATTTTTAAAGCCAGACATAATTTATATGAATTTTATATAAAAAAATTTTGATTAAATTAAATTATTAAATAAATATTTTATTTTATTTTATTATAAATATCTTAAGTCATTAACTAATCCCTTAAAAAAAATCCCTTTCTCTTTTTGAAAACGGCTAACAGAGAAATGACTTGAGATATTAAGAGAGAAAGTGATAAGTGATAAAACAAATTTGAGATTTGGAGACTGCGAAGCGATTTTCATCAGTCAGGCCCCTTGGGAAACTTACTCGTCTCGTTGTAAGGAACATTTATCCTATTTATGATTTCAAAGATTTTATATTTTTGATATTTTTCTAATCAAATTTGTGTTTTTATTATCGAAAAAATGAGAGTACTTTGCATTGGTAAAACTTTCACCATATAACTTTTAATATGTTATAGAGATTGAGATTATGAATATTTTGAGCATTTATTTGAGATTTTTTATCAAGTGATTTTAAAAATATAGAAATTTTTGCCTACTCAAATATTTATTTTGACGTCTAAAAATAGTAACTCAGTTCAACTAAAGCTTTAGAATATTATTTTATGTAATATATAATAATTTGGTTAAATTCTAAAAATATAAATTTTTGTTTAGTATGATTATTGTTGTCTACCGTTAAGACATTTTTGTATTTTCTGAATTAAGCTCAATTATGTATTATTTACTGTAATATATTAAAAATGAATGTGAATATGTGATTGATATTATGATTATAGTGTTGTGATAATAATATGTGTGTAAAAGATAAGTAAAGATTGGTTGGCCTGTTGGTTGGAGTCTGATTGACCTGTACAGGATGGTGGGGTAACGGGCATTCCTTTAAATACTGTGATTTTGTGTTATCCCCTACCGATTCATGTGATATATTGATTTGGAGTTATAAAGAGATGATAACTATGTCAACTGGTAAAGAGTGACGACTCTATTTACTGGGCCAACAGTTTACTAATACTGATACAATACTAAAAAATACCGTGATAGCCAGGACTTCTTACTTGTTTAGTGTGACTACTGAAATATATGTTCTTGAGATATTATTTTTATTATTGTATGATCTTATTATTATTGCAAGGATTTATCATTATTGCATTATTCTACTGCTCTTGCCACTAGATTATTATTGTTACCAATTTAGATACTACCTATTCATTATATTAATACTAAACATACGATATACTATCCACGTGATATAAAATATCTAGATAGTATGTGTACATTTTTATATGATTTTACTGCATTGATATAATTTCAACAGTCTTTACTGATATTTTGATTTGATGCTTTATATAATTTATGTACTTATTGGTATTATTGATAGGAAGATTGCTTTATGGATTTGACACTCATACTAGTTTATTACTTTCATGCTGTAGTGTTTTACTGTTTATAAATTTTATTACTACTACAGATGAATTTTACTATTTTTGCACTGATTCAATAATCATATGAATGCTACTATTATGATTTGACCCATGACATGCATATTACTCCTTTACCGTGCTTTGAATTCAGTTGTAGGTTTTGGTGACCTACTGGACTTTTTAGCTCATTATATATGGTTATATGATTTCACGTCATGGCAGAAGATCAGGAGTGTAAGACTGATCAGGATTTCTCAAATTCTGTTTCTTTTTGTTCTAGTTATTCTTTTGTACTCAGAACATAATAGTTATGATATGATTGTGTTGATCTTGAGTAGTTTATATAATTTTTTGGGAATGAATATAAATGTGTATATTAATACTTTGAATTATAGAATCTATTTTTATTGTTTATTACTGATAGATGATATTAGATAGCTTTGATTATTATTTATTAAAAAATTAAAAGAATAAATTTTCTAAATTAAATTTTGGGGCATCACACATTATCTAGCGATGGAGGTCGGAAAGACTGTTGTCTAGCGATAGAGGTCGGAAGGATTATAATCGATGGGTGACGAAGATTGGAAAGACTGTTTTCTAGCAATAGAGGTCAGAAGGACTGTAGTCGGCGGGCGACGGAGGTCGGAAAGATCGTTGTTTGGCGACGGAGATTAGAAGGACCATAGTCGGTGGGCGACGGAGGTCAAAAAGACTATTGTTTGTCGACGGAGGTTGGAAGGACCGTAGTCGAGCGACGGATGTCAGAAGGACCGTTATCGACGGGCGAAGGTGGTTAGAAAGATCATAGTTTAACGATGGAGGTTGAAAGGATCATAGTCAGCAGGAGACAATGGTTAGAAAGACCATTGTTTGACGATAGTTGTCGGAAGGACCGTAGTCGGTGGGTGACGGAGATCGAAAAGATCATTGTTTGGCGATGGAGGTTGGAAGGACCGTAGTCGATGGGCTACAGTAGTCAGAAAGGCCGTAGTCTAGCGACGGAGGTTGAAAAGATTGTAGTCGGTAAGTGACAGTGGTCATAAAGATCGTTGTCTGGCGACGGATGTTGGAAAGACTATTTTCTGACGATGGAGGTCTGAAGGACTATAGTCTGAGGGCAACATTAGTCAGAAAGACCATTGTCTGGTGGCAGTTGTGGGGGGAGGGGTGGGGGTGGGGGTGGGGGTAGTCTGATGATAGTTGGTGGCTGGCGGAAGTCCGCCGTCGTTTAGTTGCCGGGTGGAAGTCTGGCAACAGTCAGTAGCCAGACGGAAGTTCGACGATAGTCCGGCCACGGTCGGTGGTAAGAGAAGTGTAGTTTTTCTCTTTTTCTTGTCTTCATTCTCTTCTTTACTTCCGTCCCCTTCCATGAGGAATGAGGGGTCTATTTATAGTTTTCTAAGAGTGGCATGACAAATAAATAGATGGGAGATCAAGGGTAAGTTGTGAGTGATTTGAATGGATGGTCGATATTGATTCCCTTGATTGTGGACCATTTATTGTGCATTTGAATATCTTAATGATATAAGAATTTGACTATCTTGGGCTCGTTGGATTCGTCTCGTTGAATCGCTTGATTCGACTATAAGCATGCAACGTTTGAAAACCATTTGGTCATCCAATTTATGATTTAAACCTTCTGAATGCGCTTCAGCTCTCGATTTAGACCCATTTGGGCTCGGATTAGGTCAAATTTGGTGTCATTGGGTTCGTCTTTTCGAGATGTTCAATTCGACAATATGCTTGCTGAAATCAAGGATCAGATGGTCCAAGATTTAATTTTGGAAGTTTCTAACTTAATTTTGCCTCGAGATTCGTGCTCGATCAACTTAATTTTTTGATGATATATCAAAGATAATTTTTTTGCTGCTTTATTTTTCCAAAATTATAATTACATTTTCTGTTTGACTATTATTTTTTTGTTTCAATTCGACTGTACAACAACTTTTTAACCACTTTTATAAGGCTTCGTTTGATACAGTTTTCTTATTATTTTTTAAAATAGCTTTTTAGTATAAATTTTTTTTGAAATAAAAAATTTTTGTACTAAAAATTTACTTTAAAAAGCAGTAAAAAAACTGTACCAAAAGAAGCCTAAAAGATTACATCCGTCCTAAACAGACCCTACGTCATCTGTTATCATTTGCGACTTGCATGAATATGTATTAGATCAGTTTGAATTAGTAAATAAATATATTATATAAGCACAAATTACTTTCAATTAAGGTTTTATTAGGGGAGTTTTAACTTTTTATTATGATAATTATAAGAATTGTGGGAGAAATAATTTTCTGGGAAGTTATTGTGAGTTATTATAAATATTTTTCCTTCTTGGAAAATCAAATAACAACTTTTTTTAGCTATCATATTCTAACTAAGCTTACTATAAAAAATAATTTTTGGAAAGGTAGTAAGAAATAAATAGTCAAATAAAAATATGACATCAATTTAAAAAGCAAATTAAGGATCAATTGTGCAACTTCAAATGTCTTTAGAGATCTATAGCCCATTTATCTAAATAACAATCAAACTAATATGTTTATTATTTTACTAAGTTTATTTTTTATTTTTATGAACTCTCAACCATAATCCTTTTTCATTTTACGGCGTCGAACCCGTTGCCTGAGGACGGGCCGCACAAGCCCGGTTCGGTCGACATTCCGGTGGGGCAGGAGCTCGCGGTTCTGGACGAGACCGGTGCTGCTCGACCGATCGGTGAGGCCGGCGAGGTATGCGTGCGTGGCCCCAATCTGACCAAAGGATATAAGAACAATCCGACGGCCAACGAGGATGCTTTCCTCTTCGGTTGGTTTCACACCGGCGATGTCGGGCTCGTCGACGACGACGGCTATCTTCACCTCGTTGGCCGAATCAAAGAGCTTATTAACCGAGGAGGTAACGAAGAAAATAATAATATAATTTTCATTTTAAAATCAAAATAAAATAATAAATTACGATACTAAAAACTTTAGATTTTTTTTAATGATAAAAAAGAATGAAGAATCAGAAATCTACGAATATCCATTTCACCTGAAAACGAATGTATATATATATATATATATATATTAAATATGTGATCATGATGGGGCCTAAGAATTCAAGGCCACATTCTTCTAATTTGTATGAACTAGGTTTGACCTTATGTCAGCATCAAAGATTAAGGCCTCGTTTGAGACAGATTAATTTCAACCTTTCTGCTCAAAATCTTACAATTATTTTTTAGTTGCCGTTTATATGTGACGTTTCTGCAAAAATGTTTTTATGGAATATCACTTTTCTACTTTTTTGAATAGCTTTTTGATATTTGCTTATTTTGTAGAAACCTTAGTTTTCTCAACCAATATTTTTAAAACTATTTTTTACAAAAGGTACCGAATAATCAAATGAAGCTTAAGTAATGCACATTTTTGACATTTTTGTACTAATTATTAGTGTACTTTGTGCATGATTTGTTTTATTTATATGATGTTCGTGATATGTTTAATATTTCATGTCTATCACCTATAGATAATTTTGATATCAAATATGACACTCATATGCCAAAGTGTGCAACATTAGTAAAATATTTTATAAATTGAATAGCCAATTTGTTGCTTAGATGAAAATTTTGTTGCAAATTTTTTATTTTTCTAGTTATTGTTTTCTAGTAAGAGTTCGATTTTAACATAGCAATTAAAATGAAATAAAAATAAAATTCTTTTTATCTATATATAAAATAATAAATATATGACAATAAGTTATTATTTTTGGGATAGAGTGTGATTTAAGAAGTGATGCTGTATATTAATATTTTATGCATTTGGTTATGTATTTTGAAATATATTATTTATTTATAGAAATTTTAATGGCATTTAATTTGACCATTGTATGGATTGCCTAATTGTATTTTATTGATCATTTACAGACTACCTTAATATAATATATATATATATATATATATATATATATATTCTCCAAATAAGTTAAATAATTTTTAAATTTATCTTGATATAATTTATAAGAAAATTTTGTAAAACAGCAAAATTTTAATTTTATTGTTTAATTTGATGCAATTGGCTAGAAATTGGTATAAATTTAAAACTTTTTCTAAATAGTTTTTAAATTTTATTTAATTTAATTTCATGCATGAATAAATAAAAATAAATTATGAAATTTTAAAATATATTCTTAATCTGTCTATCTAATGAAGAAAATAGAAATACTCTTTGATTGATAATTGACGGTGGATTTGGGGTTATGGCAGGCGAGAAGATATTGCCCATTGAGGTTGACGCTATACTGCTCTCACATCCAGCAATAGCAGAAGCTGTAGCATTCAGCGTGCCAAATGACAAATATGGGGAAGAGATAAATTTTTTTAGTAAAAAATTTTGTCAATATTATTATTTTTTAAAAATATTTGAGCCAATTAAATCAAAGTCATATATAACTTTTAATTCAAAATTTTTTAGTGTATAGTCAAAACTCTCAACTAACAGATTAAGATAAATTACATGTCTGATAATATTGATCAAAATATTATTCAATCTTTATTTTATGAAGAGTATAAAATAAGGAAAAAATTATGTTAAGATGAGCAATAAAATTATTAAATATTATTTTAAGATTTATAGGGATCGCTCATGCGGCTCGTTGGTCGAGGGACGAAATTCGTCCCATTGATCCCATTTTCGAATCCCCTAATATGCCTCATAAAATTTTTAAGATTAATACAATATAATTATCATTGAACTCATAACTAATTTAATAATTTTTAAATTCATTGTGATATAATTTATATCAACAATTTCAATATAATTATTATTTTAAAATAAAAATTAACTGATGATTAATCTATTATACTCATCCCATAATAATTTTAAAAATATTAAATGAAAAGAAGTTTTAGACCAGTGTTATGGGGCCCTTTTTTTTTCTATATAAAAATTTAATTTAGGCTACATTTGAGACAGCTTTCTTACTACTTTACAAGAAGTTATCTACTATAAAATTTTTTTGTTTTAAAAATTTTTATACCAAAAATCTGTCTTAAAAAGAAGTTTAAAAATTGTCCCAAATAAAATCTTAATCAACAAAATTTAATTAGAGTATTTTTATCCAAAATTTATTCAATTTTTAATAAAGGTTCATTTGATTGTTTAGAGTTGAAAAATATTATCTTAACAATGATAAATTTTATTAAATTTATTCTACTTAATTGAGTTTTGGCATGAATCAATAATCATTTCAAATTTCGCAAGTTATTTTTAAATTTGAGGATATTCATACATGTATATAATTCTTATATATTTATATATTTAATATCTAAAATTTTTTATTTATCTATATTGTTGCGGGCTAGAATATACGTGGCGATAGAGTTAAAAAGTTTTAGTTTCAGTGTTGTACAGATTTCCAACACACAAACAGAAGAAAAATATAACACCAGAATTTTTACGTGGAAACCCTGAAAAAGAGAAAAAATAAGGGGCCACGCCTGGTTGAAAAGATTCTACTAGTGTTTGATTAGATTACAAGTTGCTGACTCATCCTTGAAATTGAGGACGATCAGATTACAATAATCAACTGTTAGGTTGAAGTCCAGCTACAAACCGAGATTGAAAATCCAGCGATGTTTGGTGGTCGGGTGGAAATCTGACTTCAGTCGGCTGTCGAGTAGAACTCTGGCGTTAGTCGGCAGTCGGGCAACACTTCAACGTCAGTCGGCGGTCGGGCAGAACTCCAGCGTTGATCGGCTGTCGGTCGAGTGCCGGGTGGAAGTCTGGTGATGGTTGAAGAGGAGTCTGGTGGCAAAAAAGCTCTATTCCTTCTCTTCTCCTCTTCTTTCGCTTCTCTTCTTGCTTCGGTCCCCCTCATGAGAAATGAGGAGTCTATTCATAATTTTCTAAGAGTGGCATGGCCAGTAAATAAGAGGAAGATCAAGGGTAAATTGGGAGCGATTTGAATGGACGGCCGATGTTGAATCCCTTGATCGTGGACCGTCTACTAGGCATTTGAAGGCCTTAATGATATCAGAATTCGATGATCTTCGACTCGTTGGATTCTTCTCATCAAGCCGCTCAATTCGACTATAAGCATGTCATGTTTTAAAATTGTTTGGTAATCCAAATTATGGATTGAACCTTCCAAATGTGCTTCGGGTCTTTCTTTTGGACTCATTTGGGCTCGGATTGAATTTAATTTGGTGTCATTGGGTTCGTATTTTTGAGACCTTCAGTTCGACTGTAAGTTTGCTAAAATTGAAGTTCAGATGGTCTCCAATTTAATTTTTGAAGTTTCCAACTTGACTTTGCGTTGAGATTCGTGCCCGATCAAGATAAATTTTTGATGATATATTAGTTGCCCCTTATTTTCGGACGTCAGAGCTCCATAAGTCTAAAAATATATTTCACAATATTTAAAATTGATCGAATTACAAAAAAATTGTGTTCCAAAAAGTTTTAAAATTGCTCAAAATTGATCATAGAAGCTCCGTTGAGGTCCGAAAGTGCCAAATTTTAGTCCAGAATGTCGAAAAAACGGTTCTGGGAACCTAAAAAACGGTCGATTTGGACTGTCCGGGCAAAAAATTTGGGCACGGATGCGTTTAAGCGACCGGCTGGCTGGCGGCCGCCCATCGCCCGTGCTGACGTGTGGACTGAAGGGGCGTGTGAAGCGCCCCTTTGAGAACGGTTATTATATTTTTTTCCAGTGGGGCTCACAGTTGTTTTTTTATTTATTTTTTCATGGTGGGGTTCACCTTTTTTTTAATCCAAAAATTATCATTTTGAGGGTCGAAAAATTCAAAAAAGCCTATAGAAGTATATTTTTAAATTTAAATGAATTGGAGGCAAAAAATTTTCTTCCCTTTTTTAGATATTTTCCCTTCTTTTTCACTTAAATGCTCCCCTTTTTTCTTCATATAAATACCCCCCTTAGCGCAGGGAAAAAATGCACCTCTTCTCCCTCTGACTTCTCTTTCTGATTTTTTTACAGTTGAGGCATTCCACTATTTTTAGTAGGTGGCATCCCCTACTTAAATTCAATGCTCCTCTTCTTATGTAGAAATTAGAATTTTTGTAGCCTTTTCTTTTCTTTCTCTCCCATTTTTCTTCTTGCTATAGAGGCATTCCATTGCTTTTGGTAGGTGGCATCCCCTACTCAAATTCAGTGCCCCTCTTTAGTATAGATATTCAAAATGGGTGACCACACCTCCACCAAAATCCCCACAGCCAAAGGAGATCGCCCTGTTGTCCAACCAGAGGGTCTGAAGAAGACTCACAAAGTGGCCAAAGATGATAATGTCATGTCCACTATAAATGGAGATTCCTTGATCATTTTCAGGAAGAAATTTTACTTCCCTAATGATCTTGTGATGAAAGTGCTTGAAAAATATGCTCGTGCCTATTCCCCTCCCCTAAAATTTTTAACAGTGTATGAGTTCAGTTTGCGAGCGGAACAATAATTTCCACCACCTCCAGAGTTGATTGACATTTCGATGACATGTGGAGTGAGTTTAGCCCAACTTTTTTATAGAGTCATGTCGATCATAATGGAATTGATAGTGTTTTTTAGAGATCATAGGGCGGTGTTATCTCCAGAGTGCCTTTCTTAGATGGGCCATCTTATCAGTGATACGCAGGGTCGTATCTCATTCAGATCTAAATGGTTTGATATTGGCACTCGGGGTCCATCAAAAAGCTGGGTTAGTAACTTCTTCTTTATGTAAAATATGGCAGGAGAGAAGATATCGCCCATTGAGGTTGACGCTGTACTGCTCTCACATCCAGCAATAGCAGAAGTAGTAGCGTTCGGCGAGCCATATGACAAATATGGGGAAGAGGTAAATTTTTTTAGGAAAAAATTATGTCAGATATTATTATTTTTTTAAAATATTTGAGCCAATTAAATCAAAGTCATATATAACTTTTAATTCAAAATTTTTTAATGTATAGTCAAAACTCTCAGCTAACAGATTAAGATAAATTACATGTCTAATAATATTGATCAAAATATTATTCAATCTTTATTTTATGAAGAGTATAAAATAAGGAAAAAATTGTGTTAAGATGAGCAATAAAATTATTAAATATTATTTTAAGATTTATAGGGATCGCTCATGCGGCTCGTTGGTCGAGGGACGAAATTCGTCCCATTGATCCCATTTTCGAATCCCCTAATATGCCTCATAAAATTTTTAAGATTAATACAATATAATTATCATTGAACTCATAACTAATTTAATAATTTTTAAATTCATTGTGATATAATTTATATCAACAATTTCAATATAATTACTATTTTAAAATAAAAATTTACTGATGATTAATCTATTATACTAATCTCATAATAATTTTAAAAATATTAAATGAAAAGAAGTATTAGACCAGCGTTATGGGGCCCATTTTTTTCTATATAAAAATTTAATTTAGGTTACATTTGAGACAACTTTCTTACTACTTTACAAGAAGTTATCTACTATAAAACTTTTTTGTTTTAAAAATTTTTATACTAAAAATCTATTTTAAAAAGAAGTTTAAAAATTGTCCCAAATGAAATCTTAATCAACAAAATATAATTAGAGTATTTTTATCCAAAATTTATTCAATTTTTAATAAAGGTTCATTTGATTGTTTAGAGTTAAAAAATATTATCTTAACAATGATAAATTTTATTAAATTTATTCTATTTAATTGAGTTTTGGCATGAATCAATAATCATTTCAAATTTCTCAAGTTATTTTTAAATTTGAGGATATTCATACATGTCATATAATTCTTATATATTTATATATTTAATATCTAATTTTTTTATTTATCTATATATTTTTTAGATTTTAATTGTATCAAAATATATGTAAATGAAGATATATTTCCCTTATAAAAATAACATTATTGATAATCTTTATTACTAAAGGAAATATAATAATTTAAGAATTATATATATATAAATATATAAGAATTCGTGTCATACATTTCTTTTATATTTCATTAAAAAAGATAATTTAATTTCCTACATTCAAAATAAATAGCAAAAATTAAATATTTTTTAACCAAATGAGCTCTAAATAAAATTTGTTCTTTTATAACTTATCTTCATTAAATGAGCAAAAAATTAACCAAATGCGACATGATGGAAAATTTGGCAGATAAATTGTGCGATAATATCGAAGAAAGTGGCAGATATTGATGTGGAAGACGTGAAGAAGCACTGTAAGAAGAACCTTGCGGCTTTTAAGGTGCCAAAGAGGATATTCATCACTGACTCGTTGTCGAAGACGGCAATAGGAAAGATACAGCGGTAGATGGTGGCAGAGAAATTTCTTTCTCCGACGAAGGGTCCATAAGAGGCTAAGAGCTATTACTAGAGAAAAATGAAAAGTTTACAATAATGGTATGATGATTTTCATTTCATTGAATAAAATTTGTCCTATAATGCATCTTTACATGGATATAGATATTTGATAAACAGTAGTAGTTACATGTATGCCATATGTAAGATTACTTCAGGTGTGTACTAATCCCTAAAGTATTTATAGGGAATGTGATTGAGATATATGTAATATTCTGCTATATAATTGAGGGAATTGTCCCTACTTCTTTTGGTATTAACAAAATTGCTAAAAGGAAAAAGTTCAATACTTATTCATTCAGGACTTTGAGATTGAATCTTCACTATGAGCTTGTTTGCTAGTTGTCATCATGTTTAGGTGAGATTGCTTCAAGCTTCTTTTAGTTTTTAATGGATTACATTGAACTTGTAAAACATATCCAAATATTTATTTGGAATTTGTAGTTAGAAACTCAAATAATGTGTGGATTGCCATTAAAATGCTCAATTAACCTTGTTTAGGGTTTAGGGAAATAGTAGCAATTTTCATTTGGGATTGAAGGATACATGATTTAGGTAATGGAACTTGTTTAATGAGCTTTTCCACTAAAGCCTGTGTCCATTCATGTAGATTCCCCACTTCCTTAGTAACTTATAGTCATTGTATAAAAAGTTCCAAGGTTTTAAGTGAGATTTGATTTTCACTCTATGCTTTCACTCCTTATTTGTTCCTATCAAAATCTTGAAGCTTTTGATCCGCACTGTAATATTAAAAAAAATCCCATACTTACAAGTTGTTAACAAAAAACTTTATCTCAACATTGGATAGTAGTGTTGCAAAATATTTTGTTGGTAAGATCTTTTGGATGTTGGTCTGGATCTGGAATAAATTGTAGATTGATAGCTTTTAAGTTTTCTATTTGGGCAGATGAGATTTTTCATGCTTCAATGAAGAATTGAGTGATCTAAAGGTTTAATTAAGTTAGACTTTAAACAATTAGAGAGAGGGGGGGGGGGGAGAGAGAGAGAGAGAGAGATAGAGATTAAATAGATTATTTTAAAAATAATATAGCTAGATAATAAAAGATACACCTTTATTATGGGGATGATGGCCTGTTCTTATTTTCTTCCTTTAATTGAATTTCTCTTCTTGTTGTTGTTTTTCTTCTAGTTCTCTTCTATTTCTTCTTCATCATTTTATTCTTTTCCTTAACTTACTTCCCCATCATTCATTGCATTTTAGGTGGGAAGATAAATAAAAGAGAGCTTTTAGTTAGAGAAGGTAAGGTAGAGAAAGTCGCAGGCGAAAGTGGTCGGAAAGACTGTTGTCTAGAGACAATTGTCGGAAGGATCGTAGTCGACGAGCAATGGAGATCGGAAAGATCGTTGTCTGACGACGGAGGTCAGAAAGATCTTTGTCTGGCGACGGAGGTTGGAAGGACCATAGTCGGTGGGCGACAATAGTCAGAAAGACCGTAGTCTGACAACGGAGGTTGAAAAGATCTTAGTCAGCAAGTGACAGTGGTCAGAAAGATCATAATTGGCAGGTGACAGTGGTCAGAAAGACCATTGTCTAGCGACGGATGTCGGAAAGACCGTGTTCTGAGGACGGAGGTCGGAAGGACCGTAGTCGGCGGGCGACATTGGTCAGAAAAATCATTTTCTAGCGACAGTTGTCGGGGGGGGAGTCCAACTTTTGTTTAGCTATCATATTCTAACTAAACTTACTATAAAAAATAATTTTGTAGAAGGTAGTAAGAAATATTTAGTCAAATAAAAATATGACATCAAATTAAAAAGCAAATTAAGGATCAATTGGTGAATCTTTGGGACTGTTTTTTTAGTTGAGTTTGGTCCTCTTCTAACAAGCTACATATAAAGGTAATGCATTTGGATGTGCAACTTCAAATCTCTTTAGAGGTCTATAACCCATTTGCTAGATCACAATCAAACTAATATGTTTATTAATCTATACATTTTACTTGGTTTATTTTTTATTTTTATGAACTCTCAACCATAATCCTTTTTCATTTTTATAATTCTTCAACTAACATGTATTAAAAAGAATACTAAGTAATTTTTAATAAAATTTATAAATTTTATTTAAAATAAATAATATTCATGTTGATCTTTCTATCATTTACTTATTTATTATTCATATGCATTGTTTATGTAATATTTGACAAAATTAGTATAATTCAAAAATTTTTAATCCATTTTATAAAATCAAAAGTCAAATTAATAACTAAAAATTAAAAAAAAATCGAAATTACAACTAATAATCAAATCAATATTTTAACTTCCAAACTAAACCAACATAATAAGATTGATTCAATTTGATTATTTTAAATCTAAATAGTGCACAACCCTAATTATAATCCTCGTGCATAGGACCAAAGGTAGAGGTTTAAACTAAGGCTTCATTTGGGATGGCTTTCTTGTTGCTTCTTAAAGCAAATTTTTAGTACAAAAATTTTAATTTTTGTACTAAAAAGCTCTTTAAGAAGTAATTAAAAAAGCCAGCCCAAACGAAGCCTAAATGGGAGTGTTTGGTCAATATTAGTTGAATCCGTTATTCTAATCCAAATCTTACAAAACTAATCTTAGAGAGGTCCTCACGAAATAGTAAGAAAGTTGTCTCAAAAGAAGCCTTAATGGTGGGATTGTTAGAAACAAGACAAGTTCTACACCATTTCTACAATCATAATAGTTCATAATGATTTTGGTTGGAATATCTTGTCATAATAATTCATAATGATAACGTTACGCATCTCAACCATTTGAAGAATAGAGATTGCTTATTGTGCTAACTAAGTGTTACACATAATCTCATCAAATGTAAATGATCACATTACTCATCTCCATCATCATATAAAATCTTATAAATTTGATTGTAACAAAAAATAATTGCAAAATATAATGCAACATAGCTAATATCAATAGAGATGCTACTAATAGACTACTAAGGATGTCATCAATCCCTAAACTAATTATCATATAATTTTTTAAAAAATATATAATAAAATTTTGTATTTATATTTATAATTGTATTGCTTAAAATAATAAGGAGAATCTATACACACATCATACAATTTTTATATATTTATATATTAATTATTTTGAAATAAAATGCAGTTGTAGCCTACTTATACTTTTTATGGGATTGAAATACTTAGATATTATATAAATAAATATAATAATTAAATATTAAATTTATTATTAAAATTATAAGGCATGTTGACATATATGAAAAAAAAAAACGCTTTTTAAATCCTAATTTATTTATCTTTTAAATTCTTTTGCGAAGTGTAGCTGGACAGCTTCTATAAATTAAAAGCTAAATCGCTCTCCCTTCCAGTCACGCGTCTAGTTCGGATTCCTCTGTTGATTGTCGGCATGGAAGAGAAAACACTCACCAGAATCCTCAAGCAAGTCGCCGCCGACTTCCCTCGCCGACCCGCCCTCTCCGTTCCCGGCAAGCTCGAAATTTCCCACAGCCGTCTCAACTACCTCGCCGACTACGCCGCCTGCCGGCTCGCCGCCGCCGGCGTTTGCCCTGGTGATGTCATAGCCCTCACTTTCCCAAACACGATCGAGGTACCGTTTTTGCTTTTCGTCAAATTCGTTTCATTGCTCTGGTTTCCCCGATATAATTAATGTTTAATTCGTTCGTCATTTCTACTGAGCAGTTCGTGATCATGTTCATGGGGGTAATACGTGTGCGGGCGACGGCCGCGCCGCTTAATCCGGTTTACACCCAAGAAGAATTCGAATTCTTTCTCTCCGATTCAGAATCAAAACGGCTCGTCACGAACAAGGAAGGGAACGCCGCGGCGGAGGCCGCTGCTGCTAAGCTCGGCATCCCCTGCGCCACCGCCGCCTTCCGCGAGCCCTCTTCCGAAATCTTTGAGATCGCCGGGATGTCTCCGGCGATCGGCGTCTGTGGCAAGGCCTCGGTCGCCGGAGTTGTGAATGACCCCTCCGACGTGGCACTCTTCCTTCACACCTCCGGCACCACGAGCCGACCCAAGGGAGTTCCACTAACCCAGCAGAACCTCGCCGCCTCCGTCGATAACATCCGGTCCGTCTACCGGCTCACGGAGACCGACTCGACCCTGGTCGTCCTCCCCCTCTTCCACGTCCACGGCCTCCTCGCCGGCCTCCTCGCCTCCCTCTCCGCCGGCGCCGCCGTTTCCCTCCCTGCCGCCGGTCAATTTTCCGCGTCCTCCTTTTGGTCCCACATGATCTCCATCGGTGCCACGTGGTACACGGCGGTCCCCACCGTGCACCAAATCCTTCTCGACCGTCACCTAGCTTCCCCCGAACCGGACTACCCACGGCTCCGCTTCATCCGCAGCTGCAGCGCGTGGCTTTCGCCGGCAGTTCTCGACCAACTGGAGGCGGCTTTTAACGCGCCGGTTCTGGAAGCCTACGCCATGACGGAGGCAACGCACCTTATGGCGTCGAACCCGTTGCCTGAGGACGGGCCGCACAAGCCCGGTTCGGTCGGCATTCCGGTAGGGCAGGAGCTCGCGGTTCTGGACGAGATCGGTGCTGCTCGACCGATCGGTGAGGCCGGCGAGGTATGCGTGCGTGGCCCCAATCTGACCAAAGGATATAAGAACAGTCCGACGGCCAACGAGGATGCTTTCCTCTTCGGTTGGTTTCACACCGGCGATGTCGGGTTCGTCGACGACGACGGCTATCTTCACCTCGTCGGCCGAATCAAAGAGCTTATTAACAGAGGAGGTAACGAAGAAAATAATAATATAATTTACAATTCAAAATCAAAATAAAATAATAAATTACGATACTAAAATCGAGAATTCAAGATTCCAAATTTTAGATTTTTTTTAATGATTTAAAATATAATAATAATTAAATATGTGATCATGATGGGGCCTAGGAATTCAAGGCTAGATTCTTCTAATTTGTATGAATTAGGTTTTGACTTTATGTCAGCATCCGAGATTAAGGCAACGGATTAATTTCAATTTTTCTGCTTTAAAATGACACAATTATTTTTTGGTTATCATTTATATGGGACGCTTTTATAGAAATATTTTTTTAGGGACATTATTTTTTTACTGTTTTGAAAAGTTTTTTGATATTTGATTATCTGGTAGAACCCTCCATTTTCTCAACCAATATTTTTAAAATTGTCTTTTACAAAAGATACCGAACAACCAAACGAAGCCTAAGCAATGCCCATTTTTGATATTTTTGTACTAATTTTAGAGTACTTTGTGCATGATTTTTTTTTTTTGGATTTTTATGATGTTCCTGACATTTAACATTCAGAATTTTAATATTTGATGTCTATCACTTATAGATAACTTTAATATCAAATACGTCACTCTTATATTACATTCAAATCACCCATACCACCCTATGAATTTTAATATTTTACTCATTGCTCTCATATTTGATCTATGGGTGTTAGGCATGAAATTATAAAGTTTTGAGTATTAGATATGTAAATAGCTTAATATAAAGTGGTATGTATCTAAATTCCTCTTTTTTTTAACATTTAGGCTAATTAAGACAAACTTACACACATCACATACGCAGATTTTGAACCTAATAACTCTTGGTTGATAGCCAAAACTCCCACTCAATGGATCAATGTGAGTTGCATTAGTGCATGATTTTGCTATTAATTGTAACTTCCGAACATCATCACTTTTATTGAAATGTATTAAGTGTTTTTTTTATTATTTATTTTAAAGTAATAATTTAATGATCTAAAAGAAAATGGGTTAAATTTTAAAATAGTCCTAGAGTTTGTATATGATCATCTTAGTTCTAGAGTATGTCGTTATTTTAATTTAGTCTCTTGATTATACAAAATTAATAAAAAATGATCCTTTGAGACTAAATTGAGATTAATTGCATTAATATCAATTTTCTATCACAATTATAGCATGAGTAATTAATTATTTTGGATTAATTTTTAATAATTGATGGAATACATTAGGGCAATTAGTCATACACGAATAATCTGAGGATTATTTTAAACTTTTTTTTTTTAAAAGAACATTTATTGCACCACTTTTTTTTCAAATTTTTTATTTTTATCTCCTTGCATTTGGCAAAGTGTACAACATTAGTAAGATATTCTATAAATTGGATCGCCAATTTGCAAATTTATTAATTTTATTGTTTAATTTGATGCAATTAGCTAGAAATTGGTATAAATTTAAAACTTTTTTTAAATAGTTTTTAAAAATTATTTCATATAAATAAATAAATAAATTATAAAATTTTAAAATATATTTTAATCTGTCAATTTAATGAAGAAAATACAAATACCCCTTGATTGATAATTGACGGTGAATTTGGAGTTATGGCAGGAGAGAAGATATCCCCCATTGAGGTTGACGTTGTACTTCTCTCACATCCAGCAGTAGCAGAAGCAGTAGCGTTCGGTGTGCCAGATGACAAATATGGGGAAGAGGTAAATTTTTTTAGGAGAAAATTATGTCAGATATTATTATTATTTTTTTGGATATTTGGATCGATATATTCATATAAATCATTTATAAAAGTTTCAAACTGAAGACCTCCTAATTGTTAGTCAAAAATTTCAACCAAGAGACTAAGATGAGCTATGTGTAAAATATTATTGATCAAAATATTATTCAATTTTTATTTTTTGATGAGTATAAAATAAGATAAAAAATTATATTAAGATGAGCTCTAAACTTATTAAATATTATTTTAAAATTAATACAATATAATCAGCATTGAACTCATAACAAATTTAATAATTTTTAAATTCAATTTATATTAAATATTTCAATGTAATTATTATTTTTAAAAAAAATTAACTGATAATTAATGTATTTTATTCATATCATAATAATTCTAAAAATATTAAATAAAAGAAGTATAAATCAAATATTATGAGCCAATTTTTTTTATATTAAAATTTATTTTAGATTTTATTTGGGACAACTTTCTTATTATTTTTTAAAGCTATTTTTTAATTAAAAAATTTTAATTATAGAAATTTTTATACTTAAAAATTACTTTAAAACAGTAAAAAAACTGTCCCAAATCAAATCTTAATCAGAGTATTTTCATCCAAAATTTATTCAATTTTTAATAAAGGTTCATTCAATTGTTTAGAGTTAAAAATATTATCTTAACAATGATAAATTTTATTAAATTTATTCTATTTAATTGAGTTTAGGCATGAATCAACAATCATTTCAAATTTCACAAGTTATTTTTAAATTGGATTCATACATGTCATATATATAATTCTTATATATTTATATATTTAATATCTAAATTTTTATATTTATCTATATATTATTTAGATTTTAATTGTTTCAAAATATATGTAAATGAAGATAAATTTCCCTTATAAAAATAATATTACTGATCATCTTTATTACTTAAAGAAATATTAAAATTTAAGTATTATATATATAAATATATAAGAATTCATGTCATACATTTCTTTTATATTTCATTTAAAAAGATAATTTAATTTCTTACATTCAAAATAAATAGCAAAAATTAAATATTTTTTTAACCAAATGAGCTCTAAACAAAATTTGTTCTTTTGTAAGTTATCTTGATTAAATGAGCACAAAATTAACCAAATGCGACATGATGGAAAACATGGCAGATAAACTGTGCGATAACACCAAAGAAAGGGGCGAAGATCGACGTGGAAGACGTGAAGAAGCACTGTAAGAAGAACCTTGCGGCTTTCAAGGTGCCAAAGAGGATATTCTTCACTGACTCGCTGCCGAAGACAGCAACAGGAAAGATACAGCGGCGGATGGTGGCGAAGAAATTTATTTCTCCGGCGAAAGGTCCATAAAAGCTAGTACTAGAGAAAAATGAAAAGTTTACAATAATGGCATGGTAATTTTCATTGAATAAAATTTGTCCTATAATGCATCTTCACATGGATATAGATACTTGATAAACAATAGTAGTTACATGTATGCCATATGTTAGATTACTTAAGGTGTGTACAAATCCCTAAAGTATTTATAAGGAATGCGATTGAAATATATGTAGTATTCTGCTTATTCCAATGATGTATTGCATAGAATTATATTTTTGAAGTGATTTTTGAAATGATCATATGGTATTAATTCAATATAATTGAGGGAATTGTCCCTACTTCTTTTGGTATTAACAAAATTACTAAAAGGAAAAAAGTACACTACTCATTCATTCAGGGCTTTGAGATTGAATCTTCACTATGAGCTTGTTTGCTAGTTGTCATCATGTTTAGGTGAGAGTCCTTCGAGCTTCTTTTAGTTTGTAATGGATTACATTGAACTTGTTAAACATATCCAAATATTTATATGGAGTTTGTAGTTAGAAACTCAAATAATGTGGATTGCCATTAAAATGCTCAATTAACCTTGTTTAGGGTTTAGGAAAATAGTAGCAATTTTCATTTGGGATTGAAGGATAGATGATTTAGGTAATTGAACTTGCTTAATGAGCTTTTCCACTAAAGCCTGTGTCCATTAATGTAGATTTCCCACTTGGTCACTTATAGAGGGTTCCCCTTATATAAAAAGTTCCAAGGTTTTAAGTGAGATTTGATTTTCGCTCTATGCTTTTACTCTTTTTTTGTTCCTATCAAAACCTTGAAGCTTTTGATCCGCACTATACAACAACAACAGCAGCAACATCATCATCAAGCCTTTGTCCCACTGTGGGGTCCGCTACATGAATCCTTTTTCTCCATTGTGTCCTGTTAAAAGATAATCTTAAAAAAAAATCTCATACTTACAAGTGGTTAACGAAAAACCTTATCTCAACATTGGATAGTCGTGTCACAAAATATTTTGTTGGTAAAATTTTTTGGATGTTGGTCTGGATCGGAAATAAATTGTAGATTGATGGCTTTTAAGCTTTCTATTTGGGTTGATGAGATTTTTCATGCTTCAATGAAGAATTGAGTGTTCTAGAAGGTTCAATTAAGTTAGACTTTAAACAATTGGAGGGAGAAGGGAAGAGAGATTAAATAGATTATTATAAACATAATATAGGTAGATATACCTTTATTATGGGGACGATGGCCTGTCTTTATTTTCTTCCTTTAATTGGATTTCTCTTCTTGTTCTTGTTTTTCTTCATCTTATTCTTCTTTTCCTTAACTTACTTCCCCATCATTCATTACATTTTAGGTGGGAAGATAAATAAAAGAGAGCTTTTAGTTAGAGAAGGTAAGGTAGAGAGATTGATAGAGAGTGTTGACCATTAAAATATTCCAAACAGGGAAAGGAAGGCCTACCAAAATTAGAGCTTTGTAGAGAGAGAGAGAGAGAGAGAGAGAGAGAGAGAGCTGTGAAGGGTGAAGAAAGTAGTTCTATTACTGTGAAAACTTGATTACAAAAGAATCAATATATACACTTAAAAGAAACATAAAATATGCTTCAAATTCAAATGTAAAATTAATTTTATGTATTTGTCAGTATCATTCTATTCATGCATGAAAAATAAATTTTTTTTTATAAAAATAAGATACTTTCCTATAGATCCTCCATCTTACACTCACTTTTGAACCACCTTAATAGCATTATTATAATACAAAAAAAATTTATTTTATTAAATAGGTTTGCAAGGTATATATATTTTAATAATAATAAAATTATTATTTCAATATGAATGGTCATGTGGAGGAAGGAGGGAGAAAATGAGTGGAAGAGCCACTTGTGTATCTTGTTACACTCCTAGTGACAATTTCCATAGAGGTTCACATGCAATTTAGCTACCAAGTACTCAATAGTAGCCCCTTCCATTCAATCTGAGATTTTATGAATGTCCTTAATCATCCAATCTATGATTAATTAGATTCTCTTAGCTAATTTGGCCTAATTTAAATCAATGTAACTTTTGGAAATATCATAATCAACTAAGGCTTCGTTTGGGACAGCTTTCTTATTGCTTTATAAAGCAACTTTCTAGTACAAAAATTTAAAGTTTTTAAAATTTTTGTTCTTAAAAACTGCTTTAAGGAGTATCAAGAAAGCCGTCCCAAACGAAGCCTAACATGATCAGCTCATATATAAAACATGCCATTCGTTGATCATATCACAGAAAAGTTTCAAACATCACAATTTTATTCAATTTATGAATAAAATGTCAATATAATTATTACAATCATTCATTATGCAGTAGATTTATAATCAATGGTGGAATAAAAAAAAGTTAGGAGTATTGGTTGCTTTGTTGATCAGGATTATATGGCCGATAATATCATATTTCTCTACTAATTCTTAATAAGAATATAACTCCAACTCCCTTAACTTGGTTGATGATCATGTTGGTAACATTCTTTCCAGTTATGAGCAAGTTCTTCTTGCGACGGATTTCTCTGATCTAATATTAAGGCAACTGTTTATAGTATTGGTAAAGACAAATATAATAGATCTGATGGCTTTAGCTCCAACTTTTTTGTAGGCACTTCGGAAAGTTTGGTTCTTGTTTATTTGAATGTTGTTTACTAGGAAGCACAAAAATACATAACCAGGTAGTCAAAAAACTCGCCAAGAAGAAGTCCTCATCTATACCCGGTGCGGCTGGGGAGTAATGTCCAACTGGAAAGGATGGCTCAACAGTCTCCTAAGATAAACAATCTCCAAGCTGTAACCCCAAGTCAAACGGATCACTTGGTGATACCTCCACCGTCCGGGCTCCCTTTCCTCCCTATGCTCCCCCAGCGCAGGCCTACCACGCTTCGCGCCTGCGATGTTTTCGCCAGACGGTCTTTGCCAGTCTTTTAAGTAGAATTAGACATTATGTTATCGCTCTAGCTCATTCCTAAACTTCTGCATGCTAATACTTCTATTTACAACACTTTGTATGAGGCGATTATCAAGCTGCTTGCAGGCAGGCTTAAAAAGTGTTAATTCTTTGTTGATCGACCGGGTTCAGTTTTGCTGTCATACAGGATAGGTACATTTTTTTATAATATTGCTCTTGTCATTGAATACCTTCGACAGTTTCAATGTCAGTGGCTCTTTTAAACTATTTTGTGCTCTTTTAAACTATTTTGTGCCAAAAAAATTTAACTGTGCTAATCATCGTGCACTTTACAAAGATTTTTATACGAGAAAGCTGCTTTAAGAAGCAGAAAGAAAGTCGTCCCAAACGAAGTCTAAATCTATTGATTAAGGCCTTGTTTGAGACAACTTTCTTGTTGCTTCTTAAAACAGTTTTTAGTACAAAAATTTTGTACTAAAAAACTGTTTTAAGAAGCAGCAAGAAAGCCACCCCAAACGAAACCTAAGCCATTCTCATCATCTGAGTGATTTGCTTGGAATTGAATGGCATTCATTTCCTTTAAATACGTTGGAATCACTCTTTCTTATTCTCGATTGAAAACTAAAGATTGTTCTATTATACTCAAGAAGATTACAGATTGACTTAGTTGCTGGAAGTAAAATTTTATTTTATTTTATTGTGGACTTCAATTTATTGCTCTTAAGATTAATATTCTTCCTAATGGTAACAATTGCTATTGGAAAGGCAATGACAATTTCTCTTGTAAGAATGTGTACAGTTTGTCGTATTTATTGTCTTCTTAAAAATGATTAGAGCAAGCTTCTTTTGTTTAAATGGTACTCTCTTAAATATGCTTATTTTGCATGGAAGATCCTTGTAACGGGCCTTAAAACCAGGGTTGTGTTGGCTGACTGAGGCTTAGGTTTCGTTTGGAATGATTTTCTTATTATTTTTTAAAGCAGCTTTTTAATTTAAAAATTTGTCGAACTAGAATTTTTTATACTAAAAAGCTATTTTAGAAAGTACTAAGAAAGCTGTCCTAAATGAAGTCTTAGGCTTCGTTTAGGACGGCTTTTTTATTGCTTCTTAAAGCAATTTTTTGATATAAAAATTAAAATTTTTGTATTAAAAAGCTGTTTTAAGAAGCAGTAAGAAAGCCGTCCCAAACGAAAACGAGGAATACGTCCTCTATAATGTTCATAATGAACTTACTATCATCTCTTTTTTAGAATCCTCATCTGTTATAGCATTTATGCATAATTTCATTCCTCATGAGTCTTTCTTTTATTTGAGTTTCTCTTTCTCTCAAGCTCTCATCCATGTTGATGATATTTCTAATAGCTTCACAAAAAGGTTTTTCTGCTTGCTATTCCGAGCACTCTGCATTATATCAAATGAAAAAAAAAAATGTCAGAATATGCTGATAAAAAAAGTTAGGCCTCATAATTTTCAGATTTATTTTGATATTTGTGTAATATTAATTATTTATGTATTGCACTTATTTAATGCTTTCAAAACTTATCATATTTAAAATTTTGATCTAGATATCCTGATAGAATTTTTTTTCAGCAGACTCTTAATAGGATACAGTAAAGAAAAAAATTCATGTGATTATTTGGGACAACTTTCTTACTGCTTTCTAAAGCAGTTTTTTGATATAAAAATTTCTAGTTCAATAAAATTGTGAACTAAAAAATTGCTTTAAAAACCAATAAGAAAACCGTCTCAAACAAAATCTAAACCTTAAATCATAATGCTTAAGACCTTTAAAATCTTGGAGAGCTGCATCACCATGCACAATATCTCTGGGAAGTACCATTCCATTAACTTGATGGAGTTATTTTTTTTCAACCAAGGGAGATGGAGTAGGGCATAAATAGATCTGCCTATACCACCACCCAACCCCATTTCAATTCCAATTCCAATTCCAATCCCATTCTAACTAGTAAATGTAATTTCATTTCAATTTCATTTTATATTTTATGAAGTTTTATTTCATAGTAGTAGGATTGAATATGGATATGATGGTAGCATTAAGAATGAATATTATTGAAGGTTTTAAAATGAATCTAATGTGAAAAGCTTGTGAAATATTGGACTTTATGAAAAATATTCCCCGTATTTATTTCAATAAATAAGGACCCATTTGTGTGTGAAGAAAGACATTTAAGTTGAAAATATAAATACTTTTCTCCCCTCTCCTCCAGCTCTTCCTCTTCTATCTTCCTTTTTTGTTTGCTAGCCTTGTTACTCTTCTCTTATCGTCTCATCTTCTCATTTTAATATGTTCATTTTACTCCCTTTGATTTTCATATTTACAATATTTAACAAAGGAGACAATATAAAAAAGGTTAAGAGACTTTAATTGTGTTACATATTTACATATTCAACCCCAAATGCCAAAGAAAAGGGTTTCCCTCCCATTACTATTAAGGGAATGATCTTATGTGCTTAGAGAAGAAAAATATAATGTGTTTGACAATAATCCTCACTTTATTTGAAAACTTTCTAATGAGAAAATCTAGAATGAATTTATTTAAAATATTAACTTTTTCATTTGAGGATGATGACTAAAGTGAATTTCAATTTTATTTTTATCTTTATACATATGTTCACAAGTTATTGCTCGAGAATTGTTGACTATTACTAGTAAAATTGGTGAGAAGAGTCTCAAAATATATAAAGATCTAAAACTACATGAGGTTTGAGGTATTGCATGAGCTAAATGTACCACCTCAATCCATTTGGTAAAATGATCAGCTAGAAAAAAAAAAAAAACTTGCTATTATTGAATCTTAATTAAGAAAATACCAATGAAATTCATTTCCAAACAATGAATGCTAAGAGAAGTGATTGAGTTTAGCTGTTAACTTTGTTGAGGTAGTAACATGTAATGTGCTTGATAACTTTAGCACAATTTTGCAATATCTTCATAAATATAAGGGTCATAGTTGTGACGCCCTAGGATCTAATAGGAGGATTGAACTTTTTATATCTCATAATTATAATTGGACCACCAGCATAAACAACCAGAACCACTATAAAATTCAAATTATAAAACAGTTCAATCACATTTCATTTTATCAAAATACATATATAATAATCCAGCTAACTTCTAATTAGTATACCTAAAGAATTAAAATGGGATTACAAAATAATACCTTAATAACTCAGAACCAGAAGAAACTATCTCTATCCTTTTCTACTCCACCGTGCCTTAACATTTTCCTGAAATGTCAGAGAAATTTACAGCATCAGCACAACTAGCTTTGTAGACTTTTCCCATAACCTACCATAAATATCAATATTCAATTCAAAACATTAAATAACAAGTTAATTAAAGGCTAGATAATTAGTAAAGAATAAATAAAGTACTGATAGAACATGATTTCCTAATATTTCAGTGTATATTTAGTTCTCAAAGTCATTACTTGTACTTTCACAGATATTACCAGATACACCACAGAACAAGTTTCATAAGGGCTTCACTTGCACTTGACTTTCACATTTTATCAGAATTGATACAGGGATTTAGAATATATTAATATTTGATTTAGAATATTACTTATGCTTAATTCATTAAGTTATCGTAATATATAATGCATGACTATAATGCACATATCTTGATGCTTGTTAATAACTCAACTTTCACTTATGCCTCTATTTAAATGTCCCACACATGCATATAACGAATATGGCTAGAATTAGAATAGAACAGTATAATATAACCCCCCACATCTATTTTCAGCAAATGGGGTCAAAACTACACCCACATCTACACACGGCATATATGACCATAATAGAACATATATGTCCCTTTTTCACATATTAAAGAGTGTACTTTTTTGTATATCAGAATATCTCTAATGTTATACTATTAGTAATACAAATGTAAATGCAACATTAACTAGTTCATAATTTCAATGTAGTGCCTGTCTAATACATAAATTGCTAGAATTACCAATAAAAGCTACATTACATATATAACATTATACTCACTCAAATTTTTTAGTTCAAATTCCAACTACAGGGGATATTCACATGAACTTTTTAACACTTTTATTTAACTATTCCAATTATAAGAAAAACTTCAATAAACTTATTTACTCAAAAATTTGTGTAGGAAAAGCTAATCGGTGAAAATTCAATTTCTTATAGCAAAATTGTTTAGGATAAGACATACATCAATATGTTAAAAATTACACCGTGAAAACATCGTAAAACTAGAGAAAAATATATTGATCCTCAAACAGAGAGCTCAAAATCGTAGCATCGGCATTCCCAACATCGCGGTGCTTAATGCACATTTCTTTACTTATATTTCTCTTCCCCAATTCAAATTTCATACTTATTTAGAATGCTTGACTACATCAAAACTCATGATCACTAACTAAATCAAAACTCATAATTATGCAAATATTTATGTTCATTGCCTGAGTTTCTGGGCACCTGGCATTGCAATAGTAGTTTAGCTTAAGTTTTTAGTTAAATAGATTCTCACTTACTAAAAAACTTTTTGCACTCACCTCAATGATCTTTTTTTTTTCTCTTTAGTAATTCTCTTCTAAAGATGTATGAATTTAAGGTTAATTATTGAGTATGATTTATTGCATAAATCTCCTCATGAGATAAAACAAGTTGAATTGTAATGATTTGCTTCCACCAAAATTATTATGAATTTACGAGTGATTGAACTTTCCATTGAGATATGAACTCCTATATAAATCAATAAAGATTCATCATATTTAGGACTTTTGAGTATCAATAAAGTAGTTAGATATTACATAATCACTTGAAAAGTTTTTTTTTTTTTTCAAAATTTCAGTATAGCTAGAAGAGTTTATTTTTTCTAGAGCTTTGGACATTGGAGCAATTTTATTGGTTGAGGGAGAGATAAACAAACTTAAGCCAGTCAAGTTTTTGAACATCTTCTTAACATCTTGAATGAAATTTCAGGAATTTGTCTCCAAAACTACTTAGTTCTAATGACAATTTTACTTATTCCTCCCAACAAGATCATGTAACCCAATAATTTTCTTACATCTTATACCAAATGAACTTTTTATTGGGTTATGTTTTATGTTAAATCTTCCAAATATAAAAAATGTTTCAACAAAATTGGCGAGGTGATTGAGTAAATATTTACTCTTAATCAAAAGCTGGTTATTCACATATACCTATAAATTTATGCCTTCTTGGAGATATTCTCCAAACATCTTAGATGGATCCCAAGCAAACAAGTTTATGTTATTACAAAGTAATTTAATGAATTATATTTAAAAAGTACTTTTATAAAGTTGATTTGATGCAAAAGTATCTCTAAGGCTTTGTTTGGGACGGCTTTCTTACTGCTTCTTAAAGCAGTTTTCTAGTATAAAAATTTAAAATTTTAAATTAAAAAATTGTTTCAAGAAGCAATAAAAAAGCCGTCCCCAACACAGCCTTAGTTGTGCCAATCTTGCAAGTTAAGATCTTGACTATCTCTTCAATAGTATAAGAGGTTAAATTACTTCTTCTATTAGCTACAAGAATGATAGAGATAGCCTTCTCAATGATATTCAATTAGAAATTTCCAAACTAAATTAGATAGTACATAATTATGATTTTATTCATGGTTGAAAACTTTAGAGTGAGTTTTCAGTAGAAACTACAACTCTTAAAAATTATTTAAAATTGGGATATGTAAGATACTATGATAGCTAAAAGTTTCTCTAATGATCGATCTAGTAGGTTTTATTAAAATTGTAATATACTTTGATAATGATCATTCCTTCGAGACTTCCTTTATCTCCAAAAAAATAATAAGTGGCTCTTCATAGTTTTCCACCACATAGTATATATGGATGTATAAATTTTTCTATGAAAATTTAAAAAGAAAGGGAAATGTTTTATTATAGGTCTCATAATACCCAAAATTGACCATATATGTCAATTATTTGCTTTCTTTGGGAAATATGCCTTAAGTCCATTTAAGATGACAATACCCCTTTTTTTTTAATAAAAGTACTAGTTAAAATTCTTACACAAGAAACCACATGACATTTCAAAGAAGAAGTAACATGACCCTTCTCCTAGCACTTTCACCATCTTTGGCGGTCATTCTTCGCATGTGATCGAGTCTATGGGAAAGATCTAAGGTTAGGGTTTTGACTCTATATTTGACTAGTTGTTCAAGATTACTTATATTATAAATTTAAGTATTTAGGTTTGAAAAGAAAGTTCTCAATTTAAAACTTTAAACCAAAATGACATCAATCATCACATAATTTTGTTTGAATCATATTTGAACCATAATTGAATCTTGATCGAACCTTGTTTGAACTTGATTTAAACTTTGTTCATACTTTCAAGAAAGATTTATATAATATTAGAAGAAGAATTGATCAAGATTCAAACATGGTTCTAACATATATTATGAGGTCATCACCTTAAGAAAGAATGCCCCGACCCAGCACACTGTACTTGGATATGCCAAAGCATTACATCATTAGGCTTATGAAACCATTCTAGAGTTACGGAGGAAATATGCAAAGCTTCTTGGGGGCATAACACCAAGAATGTTGAATTAAAAGAGCAATAATGTGATCATGACCTTTTTTTTTGAATTACTAATGGATAATGATGTAATTATAGATTATAATTTTAAATTAATCAAAATATTTTTATTTGTGTGGTGGATCATTTACTCCAAGTTAGTTGTACACACTCCTACTTAGTTAATCACATCTAAAGTTATAAACAAAAAGTGATTTCTTCCGTTTTGAGGATAAAGCAGGCTAGGTAGTAAAAGTGAACTCTTCCATTTTTTCTGATAAAGCAGAAGAGGTAGTAAAAAGTCCTACTCAGTTAATCATGTCTAAAGTTATAAAGAAAAAGTGAACTCTTCCATTTTTGAGGAAAAAGCAGGAGAGGTAGTAAAAACAGAATCAACTACAAACCGATCCATACCCTTTTATGAAGGGCTTAGGTATCTTTTATTAATATAAAAGAGCTAGGGACAATCATATTAGGTTATATATTAATCAAATATGGTTTAGAATACAAATTAAATGCTCTAATTATTCATGGTTAATGGTTAGGACAAAAATGTTTTGTACATAGGAATAAACTAAAAAGGGAGGAGAGTGAGGAGGAACTTGCTTTTTTACTCAGCATTCATGCAGTTGAGGTTAGGGATGAGATGTAGAAGAAGAAGAAGGAGGAGATAGAGAAGATGGAGGATATATGGGACCAATTCTTGCCATCATATGTACAAATAAGGAGGTCGGGGTGCTGGGGATGTTATCCCATCTCTTGTTATTGTATATAAGAGTGATGCACAATTATTAGGGTTAGAAGAAGAAAGCACAAGAGTAAAGAGTACTTGGTTGAGGATTTGATAGATCCATTAAGAAAGAGGGCGCAAACTTATGGATCCATATACCATTGATCCCCTTTGCTCGATTGACGAGGATTAATTATTCTTCTTTAAGTTTTGGATATTAGGATTGATTGACAACAATCATGAGAAAGAGATCAGATTGGGAAGTGGAAGCGCAACATGTTTTCATTAGTTGATTACTCCCATAATATGGTTTGATAGTAAATATAAGAAATCTTGTACTTATCAAAGTATGAATTCTTGAATATTCTTTACATTAATTTTAATGTCTATTTTTGTAATCTTTTTAATTCCTTGTGTATCCTAAAAAGTGAGCAAGTCTAGCATTGCTTAAAGACTTATGGGTCTAGCATCAGTGTTGGATAAACTATTTGATAAGTATTCTAAATGAGCAATCTGCACTTACAACATGATTAAGAGAAAGAAAATTACTTGCTCAAATAGCCTTAGTAGGCCATCATGTACATTATTAAAAGTCGGAGACATTTTTGAAGCCATGGGCTGAAACAAAACTCATATTTTCTAATAAAATGAGACAAACTTGAAGACATGGCCTGATGCAAAACTCATATATTTTTAATATATTTGAACAAAGTTTATTAGCTGATGTATGAGATCTCACTTTCTTGCAAAGGCTATGAAGTTCTATAACTATAAACCCTCTTACATCTCAAAGTAGGACATACATGCAATGATGAGTTTGTTTTTTATATTATGTTTTAGCTTGGATCAAACTGGTCCAGGTGTTTCACTAGACATGAGCCGAACACCCCTCTTCGACACAACGAATTGAGTCGCCTCCTATTCGTCCTTCACACGTACAGGTCGAACGCCTCCCTAGCCGCGATTCCCACTCCAAATCTTGTTAATTTCAAAAATTTTGCTATTTTGGATTTAGCTCGTTTGATTCTCCCGCCCCCTTAACACCCCTCTCTCATTATTTAAGGCAAAATAAAGTTAGGGAATTGTTCTTAATTCTCCTCTACCTATCATAGCAACCGTCGTGCACTTTCTTCCCTTTCTCTCTGCAGCTGTCGAACCTCTCTCTCTTCCCTCCTCAGCAACAACTTTCTTCTCCTGACAATAGCCATTGGTGAACGTGACTTAATCTCCTCTCCTTCTATAGCGAGTTCCTTTCACTCTCCTCATGTCTTTCTTCTTCTTCTTATGTTTCTAGTCATCGAATTACTAGTATTTTGGGTTTTAGCTTGCATGTGAGAAATCCTTATTTACGATTGATGATTCATTATTTACGAATGATGATTCATTATTTACGATTGATGATTCAAGTCGACTAATCATATGCAATTTTGATCTTTTTATTGCATTGTAAATATTACTCTCTTAATTAAATTATTGGGAGATCTCCTCTAACTTATCATCAACTTGATGTGATTAAAATGATTATAAGATTAATAATATCCTTGTGAAAGTTAATATTAGGGTTGATGTGGTAGCTGGTCAATTAACTAGGATGTTTCAAAATGTGTGCTTATAATCATTTGGTTCTCACTTGTAGGACATTCGAGTCATTGCCCTCATAACTTTATTGGTTGAATATCTAGTAGGGTCGGAGTTTCGTGTTTCTCGCTCAAAGATAAATAACTATTATTTATTAAGGGATAAGCATACCCTTCTTCGTTAGAGGCGTTATCCTTGTTTCTTGTGCTAGACTTTTGGATATTAGGTTGTCAGTTACATTTTATATGCTTATTTATTAGTATTATGCATATCAGAAATCCTATTTATTGCTCATGTTGAAAGTATCATGTATCAAAATTAACGTCACTTCGATTTATTGATGCACGAGCTTTTATCATTTAAAATGATTTATGATATAGAAAATTTAATTCATACATATCAGTTATGTTTAATACAATAAATTTTACTCCTGTTATAAATTATGTTGGTTATACAATTTATTATTTTCATGTTGATTTATATAATACTGAATAGTTATTTGTAGAAGCACTTATATTGTATGATTGTGTGTGTCGGTAGAACTCTATTAGATTTTAGCTAGCTAGGCCGATGGGCTTCCAGAGTGATGACTCTCTATAGGAAATCATTGGATTTTTTTTGGTTGGTGTTTATCTTCTTGGTGATGGGTATTTGATAAATCGACTATAATTACATACATATAAATATATAATTGAACATTAATTGAAAACAAGGAATGACTGATAATGCATTTTGAGGTATGCTAATACCTAGTGCAGTTGCATTAATAAGCATTGAAAGGATTTGATATTAGTAGTAGTTTTACATATACACGTGTAACACTAGCATATTAAAATCTATCATAGGAAACATGTTAGGTGTCATTTCTACTTTGATATAGTGACTATATGTTATTACTCCCACCTTTTGGTTGTTCATACCGCATGCCCTATTTCTTTACCATTTATGCTTTACTAGATATGAGTTATTTGCTGGATTTGATTTATCAAACTCACTTGTTTTCTCTTTGGAGCAGGTCTTGCCAGTCTGATTAGTGGATCGTCACCTCAGGAGCAAATTTATCAGCAGTAGACTATATTTGATATTTTATATTTTGTAGTATATTATTATGCATTTTGATTTTGAGGGTTGGATAGTTTCATTCATGCTATTATTTTTTTCAAACATAATTCTTACTTTGTTCGAACATTACTTGAACCTTATTTGAATCATTTTTGAACTCTATTATAGCTGTTTGAATACATTTCAAATCCTATTCAAATAAGTTGTGAACATGGGTCAAATATGATTTAACTTTATTCGAATAATATTACAATAACATTTAAATATGATTTGAATATAATTCAAAACTTATGTGAACTTACATCTTTCGAGATATATTAAGGGCTCGTTTAGGATGGCTTTTTTATTGATTCTTAAAATAAATTTATAGTACAAAAATTAAAATTTTTATACTAAAAAGTTACTTTTAAAAAGCATTAAGAAAGCCGCCACAAACTAAGCCTAAATAAGTAGTTTGCAGTTAAAAATGAGATTTTCGGATTGAAATAAATTTTTAGATATATATATATATATACACGGGGCTTAATTTTCTAATAATAACTATCTTCATACATCAAATTAAGGCTTTATTTGGGAGAGCCTTTTTACTTTCTAAAATAAATTTTTAATATAAAAAATTTTATATTAAAAAATTATTTAAAAAAAAAATAAAAAAATTATTTCAAACAAAATTTAAATTTTCAAAAATAAGTTGTATCAGCAAAAAGGTGATTATTTCGGAAAAGAAATAGTGCGAGAGAAAATGTGATTATTTGGGGACCCTTTTTGGTTTTGCCTTGCATTTCCTTTGTGTTTCAGTCGTCCGAATCCTATTCTCCATGCAGCCCTTCGTTTTCCTCTTCCTGTAGGACAAAACCATGGAGGAAGACAATCCACAAACGCACGCCAAGATTTCCCGATCCCCTTCCCCTCGTCGGCAAGTCGCGGCGTCCTTATTGGAAGGTAGGGCGGGGACCCACTCCGCCGGCAGTGCTGTTCTCACCCTAGATTTGGACTCTGCCTCCACCGGTACTGGGGACCTCGATTCTTTGCCGGGCAGCAAGGACCGAGTTTATGACTCCTCCGCTGTGTCCACTGGAGAAATGGAAGCTGTCGCCTCAGATCTCAGTCACCCGAGTTCGTCGCCTAGCGGCGATGTGTCGGCATCAACATCTACTGAGCCCTTTATTCCTCCCATTTCTTCTGTGGTAGATGACGAGCCGCTTCATCTGACCTTTCACTCCATTGTTTCCGATGACCGAGGTCGCTCTCTCAGCGAGCCAGAGTTAGGGTTGGATAACGCTGATTTAATACCAGAGCTAGAATCATCCGCAGGAGTCACTGTAATGTCCTCGAACCTATCTCAGTCTCAGTCACCGTCCTGTCTCAGGCCATCGCACTTGCTTGTCTCTTGTGATGACCGGAACCATTTTTCCGAACCCGGCGATCATCCCACTGCTTCCTCTTCCTCCGAGTTGACTCTGGATGTGTCGGGCTCGGAATCCTTCTCCCCCAGGGCTCCACCTATCGCAACGCCGACTGCCCACCCTAGCCCACGTCCATTCGATCATATTTTTTCCCTAGTCAGCAAGGAATCGCGCGGTTCTCCTCTTGGATCTCCGAGAAGACCTTTGACACAGCCTTTGATGCCCGAAGTACCCCCGAAGCTCGCGCGTCTGCTTGACTTAGCGATCAGTGGCGATACTGTGTGCCTGGAAGATCTTAAGGGTGTTGTTTCGAAGGAAAGGGGTGACTCGAGATCGGTTGTGGACGCGCTTCTTGCGACGATGGGAGGTGTCGACGGTTTCGATGAGAGCAGTGGTAGAAATTCTGGTGATCCTCCTAGCATAATGCTCAGTTCCCAAGCAGCCATCGTCGCTGCCAAACTCATCCCCTGGCTTCCTTCTGAAGGCGATTCGAGGACCTCTGAATCTCCAAGATCTAGAATGGTTAGGGGGTTGCTTGCCATCTTGGATGCATGCACTCGAAACCGTGCAATGTGCTCCAGCTGTGGCCTGCTCTCAGCTCTCCTAGAGTCTGTTGAGCGGGTTTTTGAGTTTGATAATTTTTCTTGGGGTGGTGCGTCATTATGCCAATGCATTCAATTAATAGCAGGACATTCTGTCACTGTTGCTGATCTGAATCGATGGCTTGGTTTGGTTAAGAAAACTCTTAACACCGAGTGGGCGGCTCGGTTGATGCTTACATTAGAGAATGCCATGCTTAGTGAAGAAATGAGAGGTCCAGCATGTTCATTTGAATTTGATGGTGAAAGCTCTGGTTTGCTTGGGCCTGGGGAGAGCCGGTGGCCTTTCTGCAATGGATTTGCATTTGCTACTTGGATTTATATTGAGTCATTTGCTGATACCTTGAACACTGCAGCAGCTGCTGCTGCCATCGCTGCTGCTGCTGCTGCAAAGTCTGGCAAGTCTTCTGCCATGTCTGCAGCGGCTGCAGCAACTGCCCTTGCTGGGGAAGGGACAACCCATATGCCTAGACTATTTAGTTTCATTTCATCAGATAACCTTGGTTTTGAGGCTTACTTCCATGGCCAATTCTTGGTGGTGGAGAGTGGTGGTGGGAGGGGAAGGAAGGCTTCTTTACATTTCACGCATGCTTTTAAGCCCAGGTGCTGGTATTTTATTGGCCTGGAGCACAGTAGCAAGCAGGGCTTGATGGGTAAAGCAGAAAGTGAGTTGAGACTTTATGTGGATGGCCACATGTATGAGAGCCGCCCATTTGAACTCACAAGAATATCAAAATCTCTGGCTTTTTCATGCATTGGAACAAATCCACCTCCTACAATGGCTGGTTTGCAGCAACGACGGCGTCAATGCCCTTTATTTGCGGAGGTTGGCCCAATTTATATATTCAAAGAACCCATCGGGCCAGATATAATGCTTCGATTGGCCTCTAGGGGAGGAAATGCTCTGCCTTGTTTTGGAAATGGTGTAGGATCACATTGGATGGCAACGAATGTGTCTGTGAGAAATCTGGCTGAAGAAAGCTTGACGCTTGATGTTGCTATGGAAGGAAGCTTGCATCTTCTCTACCATCCCAGTTTACTCAGTGGTCGGTTCTGCCCAGATGCTTCACCTACTGGTGCAGCAGGTTGGTTTATTTAGGATTTCTTTTATTAATTAACATTTTAAATTTGTCAATCACTAATGTCAGAAAAACATTGTCGCGTTATGTCCTTCATAACTTGCCAAGCTTTAGAAAACTTTTGACAAAATTGAGTATGAATCAATTGAAAATAAATAATGAATTTTTTAAAACTTTTTAAAAAAGAACCTATAAGAGAATTCCTAGGGGTTTAGTTTAAGAGCTCAAATACTGTTTGTGGAGCTTGAAGAAGGATGCCAAATGAGCAAGAGCTTGAGAGAGTGCATTGCAAGTGAGATATTCAGGAATGATGAAGTATCACAAATATTTTTAACCCAACGCTTCAATGACATTTATAGAGCAAAAATGGAGATTGATGTTGCTAAAGTAGATGGAAAAAGTATTTCTTAACATACTTTCCAATTGTTTTTCAAACTTTGTTCACCTTTGCTACCATTTTATATGAGCATCCACGAGAGAATTGTCATAGGGCGTGTTTTCTTTTGGGTTTCACATTGACAGGTGGAAAAATCAAATCCTACATCCATATATTTGGTTAGTTGACATCATAATACTAGGATCCGTAAGATAAAGAATGAGAATTCTTTTTTGAGGTATTATTAATTTGAAGAAGGCTATGCAATCAACTCTCGAATCAAGCTCATTGTCACACCCTAACAACGCCCCCTTTGTGTTGTCCCTTGACGAAGCTCTTTTGTGTGCTCTAAAGCGTTCTGGTTTTAAGTGGTCCTCATATAATCATTTCACCTTATTCTTTTAGCAAGACTCTGTTCCACCTTAACATGAGAAATTAGTTACTTTTCAAGGCAAGATAGCACTTATTTTCATTGAAGATGAGACTTTAGAGCATTCCCATCCAATGTAGGCTTCTCTAGATTCATGTCAGACTTATATTTGGTTGGAGACTTCTCAACTAGGCTAATTGATCATTATCATATCATTATAATATTATCATTAGAAGTATATTACACCCAACTCTTTTCATGATCTTACCATTAGGGGTGTCAAACCGGGTCGGGTTCGGGTCCGACCCGAACTTAAGTCGACCTAAATCTGGTCAACCCAAACCCGAGATGATAACTCATTTTAATTTTAAAAGTATTTTTATTAACTTATTAACCATAGATTTTAGGTTAATTGATAAAAAATGAGAATATTGTGCAAACAAATAAAAGAATTTAAAAATATTAAATAGGTCTTTTTCAGATCAAAATTGGGTTGTTGGGTCAATCCGAACCTGATCCGTTTAATAAACGGGTCGGGATGCACGACCAGAACCCTACTTATTTATTAAACTAGTCAAAATGAACCCAGATAGGCTAAGGTTCAATCTCAACCGAGCACTCCAATGCTTATAATTCCACACCTTTTATTTTCTCGAGTTCCTATTTTAAGGATTACTTGCATATGTTTATAAGTTTTACTTCCTTCAATGGATCATCATTCAATGTCTTGAAAATTGTGCCTGGTACACTAGAGGGTTGATAGTTTATTGAAAGCATTCTTAAAAAAAGTCTTAATGCTTACATTTCATACAGATTAAAGAGTTAGGGGTGATTTATTTAAATTTTTGGAGATTTGAAGTGCAAATTCTATATGGAATATTGTTATAACTTCTGGGTGCCTTCTTATAAACTTTGTTATTGAGGTTTTCAGGTGTATATGAATAGGGGTGACAAAAATTGACCCGACCCGCTAACCTGATCTGGAAATTTCAGGTTTGGGTTGACTTGTTTAACAGGTCATATTTGGGTCTAAAAATTTGACCCGTTTAATAAATGAGGTATGTCCGGGTCAACCCGGCAATCTGGTTTTGACCCGGATTAGATGAATTTATGGATTTGGCTAAAGAAGCATGCGAAAATGGGAGACGTGATGGGAGGGGGGATTTTGCTTTGTTCGCAGTTCCAAGTTTCGGTTTGGGTTAGCGGCTTAGTGTGCATGCACGAAAGTGGAAAGCGGGTGAATTGGTGACAACGGGCGGATGATAAGATTTACGGGATTTGGATGAAGAAGCGCGTGAAGAAAGGGCATGCCGGACGCGGTTCACCATTTCGTTTCGGGTCAGCGCGCTAAAGCGAGCAGATTTATGGGATTTGGCTGAAGAAGCGCAAGAAATGGAATTAGCAATATATATATATATATATATATTAAAAATGCGTTGATGGGTTGTTCAGCTCAGCCCGGGTTTGAATCGAGTTGGGTCAATTGATGGCGGGTCATTTTCGGGTTGGACCCGAACCCAAACCGAAAACCCATTTTGACACCCCTGGATATGAATGATGATAAGTGTCAATGGCTCCAAATATTTAACCATTCCCTTTAAACTTGTCTGTATGTATAATTAGGCCTCTCATTGAGTTGCTTCTGATTCGACCGGCCAATCTTCCATAATTTTTTGCTGTTTATGGATCCTAGATTGCATCTTTCTGTGTGCTTGTAGATCAATTTGAGAATTGTGCTATACCTGTTGCTTCTCTCTTAATGCAGTGTATTGGCTGCTTCGGCTTTCTCCTGAAGCATCATAATGTGTTCCCTGATTCATTGTATTTCTACAATTCCTTCTGTACTGTTGATTGCTGCAGTTTATCTGCAACAATCTTGTACCCAGTTTTTTCTTATTTAATTATAAATTTCTACTTTATGCTTGCTATATTACCTAAAGCCATAAATGACGAACACTCTTTTTAACATCCATGCTCAGATTCAATTTTTGCTATCATGACCATCATATATTCCCAGTAAATCTCAAATTGAAAGCTGCGGTCAAACTTTGGATGGTACTTTGTTAATAAGGCTCGTTTCTATTGAACGAGACATAGAAATGTATTGAAAGTTTCCTTATAGACATTGAACTCTTTCAATATAGACTTCCGATATTCATTTGTAGTAAGAAACTCTTAAACATTGTCTGCTATTATTACCTGTGTTGTAGCGTACAAATGTTGAGGAGAATTTTATTTTTGATAGCCAAATCCCCTCCTTCTGTATCTCTACAGATTATCCCTATTTTCAATTTGTATAATTTTCATGTCGATGCCAAATAGTTAGGACAGGGCTAAGATGATGATGATGAGTGCATAATTTTCGTCAATTTTATAGATATTGTTCTTAAAGTTGTTTCTGGTTATATCTAAAAATTAGTCAGAATTTAGCTATTATATATTGTTAAAGCCCAGCCATCCCTTGGCATTTTGATCCTACAACTAAGATGAGAATTCGTGGGAGGCTCACCTATTAAATTCTAGCCGTCCCTTGGCATTTTGATTCCACAGCTAAGATGGGAATCCGTGAGAGGCTTACCTGGATCACTCTGATCCCCTTCTATATTTAGATGGCTGATTTAGGAAGGATTATATTAGAGCAATTATGTATTTTATGTAACTATTTGTTTATTTATTAAGATATCTTGTATAGATCAATATTTAAAATTGCATAATTGTGGGTATTGAGGCTTTTTTTGTTCGTGAGGCAAGGCCTAAGCCTCAAGACGTTTTGAGTAGTGAGCCTTAAAATCGAAAAATTGCATAAAGTGCAAATAAAGGTTAAAAGTGATTTTTTTTATATAATACCCAACTAATATGTTAAAAGATGATATATTATCTTTTTATTGAACTATGAAGTAGCAAATTGATTTGTATATGAAACAAAAAAATGCACAAGACGTAAAGTGGTAAGGTTGAGGCAGTCGAGTGGAAGTTGCTACGACTTGGGGGTGCATTAATGTATGATTTGTTCGGGGCTTTACTTTAGGATTTATGTAAGTTTTAAATAAAAGTATATATAAATTGGTGAGGCTTAAGCCTCACGCTAGTGAGGCGAGGCGCGCATCAAGGAGGGCCTCAACCAAGCTGAGGTGCAAGCCTCATAAAAAAAACTTGAGGCGTAAGTCTTGAGGCATTTTTCACTGGAATTGCGTTAAGGTGAGCCTCATATTGCGCAATTTTAAACAATAGTATAGATCTATAAATAGGGGCAAGTTTGTGCAAAACAATTAAGCCTTTTCCCTCTCCAATTCTCTAAATTTAACATGGTATCAAAGCCTTCATTGTCGTTGCCGGAATTCTAAATTTTTTTTACTGCCGCGCCTTCATTGCCGGCCTTCCCTTATTGTTGTTATCCTATCTATAACCAACGCAACCTTCATTGCTGCTCTGCTTGATATAGCCTTTATCGCTGCTCTTTGCTGCTGCAATGTCTGAAGCAAATTTCTCCCAAAGTTTTGACCAAATGGAGGACTCTATGGTGCACCAAAGAAGAGGAGATCTCCAAAATATGCAACCTTCCTATTACTTAAATGGGAAGAATTATTTGAAGTGGTCTCAATTTGTGAAGACCTATTTGAAAGGAAAAGAAAAGATGAATCACCTCCTTGGGGTATGACCAAAAGAAGAAGATCCTAATTTTTGGGCATGAGATGAAGCAGACTCCATGATTATATCATGGTTGTGGAATTCCATGACTCCAGAAATTAGTGATGCTTTCATGTACCTATTTACTACAAAAGATATATGGGATGCCGCCAGACAAACCTTCTCAAAAGCTCGGGATGCTGTACAAATCTTCGAAATTAAAGTCAAGGTGGAAAGCACAAAAAAAAAGGAAGCAGGATTGTGACTGAATATGCCACTCTCCTTCAAAGCTTGTGGCAAGAACTTGATCACTATAGATGCATAGAGATCAAATGTCTAGAAGATGCAGCTATCCTAAAAATCCTTATTGAGAAAGATAGGGTGTATGATTTTCTTGCAAGATTAAATACATAGTTTGACCAAGTTAGAGTTCAGATCGTTGGCAAACAGGAGACACCCTCACTAAATGCGACCATTTCTCTCATTTGTGCTGAGGAAAATCGACGAGGGGTAATGTTGGAATCAAAGATTGCTGAAGGTTCAACAATGGTGATAACCAAAGAGGTGTCATGGAAGGAAAGAGATAAGGATTTCTCAAAATCTCAAGACAAAGATGCCTTTTGGTGCAGCTATTACAAGAAATCAAGACACACAAAGGAGACATGCTGGAAGTTACATGAAAAGCCCCCAAGTAATGAGTGGAATCAAAGAAGTGAACAAATGGGAACATCACAAGCTAACACTACAATAAGTCAACCCAACCCATAAACATAATCCAGTTTTAGAGAGCTCAACAAAGAAGATATTGATAAGCTAAAACAACTCTTGGTATCGCTTGAAAAATCATCTGCATCTTCTTCTCTTGCACTTTCAGGTAAATTTTCTATATCCATTAGATTAAGTGCCTTTAGAAATCATTTAAAAGGAGTATGGATCATAGTTGTCAAGTCCTGTTTAACCCTATTTATTGCTTATTTCAGGACCAGAGATCGGGGAAGAAGATTGGACTTGTTAAGGAGAGAGATGAACTGTACTACCTGGAATAGCTGAACAAATCCACTATTATCAATAATGGCTATTCTATATTGTCCTTGTTTAATAAAAAAATTACTATTTGGCATCATCATTTTAGATTAGGACATCCATCTTTTGATGTCTTAAAAAATATGTACCTAAACCTATTTACAACTTGGAAAATGAATCTTTTCATTGTGAAACTTGTGACTTAGCCAAGTATAAACGAGTTTCTTTTCCAAACAAAATTGAGAGATGTCATACCCCTTTCTACCTTATTCATCGTGATATTTGATGACCCTAAAAAATTCTTAACATCTTAGGGGCCTGATGGTTTGCATCCTTCATTGATGATTGCACTCAAGTCTCTTGGATCTTTCTTTTAAAAAATAAATCCGATGTGAGCACTATCCTTCCTTCACATCATGATCCAGAATCAATTCGGGGTAAAAATAAAAAAATTTCGTTCCAATAATGCTAAAGATTTTTTTTATCAAACTCTCTCATCTTACTTTCAAAAGGAAGGTATCATTCACAAGTCTTCCTGCATTCATACCCCACAACAAAACAGAGTTGCAGAAAGAACAAATGGCCATCTTCTGACCTCCACCCGTGCACTTTTATTCCACCACAATGTACCCAAATCCTACTGTGGGGAAGCCCTTCTGACCACCGCATATCTCATAAACCGACTACCTTCAACAACCTTGGGACTAAAAATACCAATGGACATTCTATCCTCTTTTTACCTTGAATTTCGAACCCATAACAACCACACACCCAGAATATTTGGGTGCACTGTCTATGTTCGCATTCACATTGAAAATAGAGGAAAATTATATCCAAGAGCACTCAAATGTATCTTTGTTGGATATTTATCCACTAAGAAAGGTTATAAGTGTTATTATCCGTCTATCAAAAAAATTCTTGTATCTGTTGACGTTACTTTTGATAAACAAAAATCTCATTTTACCAAACCTCATCTTCAGGTTTGGTGGATTAAAATATTTTCTAATTCTAAAGAAATTTCTTGCAAAGGAACTTGAAATCAAAGATTCTTGGTGGATTAAAATATTTTCTTGGAATTGAAGTGACCCACTCCAGCAAAGGAACTTTCATTTCACAATAAAAATACATTAATGATCTTCTTAAAGAAACATGTAAACTAGCTTGTAAAGTAGCTCAACACCAGTAGAACCAAATCTTAAATTAGGGGAAGCTAAAGAAGATCCAAATGTAGATAAAGGAGCTTACCAGATACTTGTGGGGAAATTGATCTACCTTTCCCACACTAGATCAGATATAACATTTGCTATAAGTATGGTCAGTCAGTTAATGCAAAATCCAAAGCAAACTCACATGCAAGTTATAGACAAAATACTTCACTATCTTAAGGGGAACCTAGGTAAAGGGATTCTCTTCAGAAGAGACTGTGGAATAACCCCAAAAGCGTATACTGATGCATATTATACAGGATTATTAGTAGATAGACGATCTACCTCAGGATACTGCACATTTTTTAGAGGAAACCTTGTTACATGGAGAAGTAAGAAACAAAATGTGGTGGCTAGATCTAGTGGTGGCTAGATCTAGTGCATAAGGAGAATACAGAGCTATAACCTTAGGAATGTATGAACTACTGCGGATTAAGATAATTCTAGAAGACCTAAGGATCAAGTGGGAAGGACCTATGAAGCTATACTGTGACAACAAATCAACAATCAGCATAGCTTACAATCTGGTTCAACATGGTAGGACCAAGCACATAGAAATCGACATACATTTTATAAAGGAGAAATTAGACAGTGATCTTATATGTATTGGCCATGTCTCATCAAAAGATCTACTTGCAGATATTCTTACCAAAGGACATAACTCTACCTTTCTGGGGTTGATTACCAAGCTGGGAATGACAGATCTGTATTCTTCAGTTTGAGGGGGAGTGTTAAATCCCAGCTGTCCCTTGGCATTTTGATCCCACGGCTAGGATGAGAATCCGTGGGAGGCTCACCTATTAAATCCTAGCCGTCCCTTGGCATTTTGATCCCACAGCTAAAATGGGAATCTGTGGGAGGCTCACCTGGATCACGCTGATCCCCTTCAATATTTAGATGGCTGATTTAGGAAGGATTATATTTGAGCAATTATGTATTATTATGTAATTATTTGTTTCTTTATTATATTATGTAGATCTATAAATAGGGACAAGCTTGTGCAATAAAATTAAGCTTTTTCCCTCTCCAGTTCTCTGAATTTAACATATATCAAGTAATTAACTTTTCAATTCTCTACACCAATGATATGTGGACTTTTGAGGATGGCATGGACCACTTGGATAAAACTTAGTTTTGGTTTATATATTTAGCATCGGGATGCAATTCAGCACAAAATTGTCACCAACAATGAAATTGTTGTTAGTGTTGTTTACTTTGCTAATTTTTCATCTTTGGAGTAGGTTTCAAGTCATTATGCCAAAAAAATAAATGCTAGATTGAATTTACTTAGAAAAAAGAGAAAGTTTATAATTTTTCTTGGAGCCTTCTTGTAGAAAAATGACCCCTTAAACCAGCCGAGGTAAGCTTTAAGCTGCACTTATTTATTTCTTGCGATGAGTAAATATGCCATTCATCAACTTAGTGTCCACTAATCCAATAAACCATACTGTTGATTTGTGTCATAGCCTATTGAGCTTTATAGCATGAGTTACTGCAAATGTTCTAGTGAAAATGTGAAAAAGCAGTGCAATTGATATGTGCATATTGCGTATTGTGGTTTATTGAATGGTGCCGGCGCATCATGATGAAGTATTAAACAAATAATTTCATTTGTGGGTAAAACTCTATGTGAGAAAGCTTGACAAATATTAACAAAACATCTCATTTACATGTTTTTAGTGTGGAATATGCATTATCTGGCTGATTTTGGCAAGACTGATAGAATTATAGAAATCTCTATTACAAGCACTATCCTGATTGATAGAACTGTGTTCTGTTTGTTTACAATTTTATATGAACTAACTTATGTGAAACCGTTAACAGGATATTGTATGAAATTCACATCGACTAAACATAACTGATAATAGATTGTTATATTATGCACATGTTCAATGGATGGTATGAGAAACAATTGTATTTTGCGAATAGGCTATGAATGAAATGGTTTACCATGCATACTAGTTGTATAAAAATATTGTTCATACTAAACCAAAATTTAATGTGCTCTTCATTTTTGCCCTTTTTTCTCTCTAATGCCTTTAGCATTGAGAATCTCCGACAATTTCATTGCTTGTTGGTGATCACCTACACTCTCTTTTGCCAAAACCTATTTATGTTTGTGATGAGGACATCTCTACATGGAAAGTTTATCGAAGACGTGGTCGTCGATCTACGGCCACGATCGAGTCCTTATATTTTTGAGTCTTGTTGTGTCTTTGCTTTATTTCATTAGTTCTATGTTTTATTTCCCGATTTTACCCCTTATGCAAGGGGGGATTGTTTGTAAGCCCGGAGGGCATCGTTGTCTTTTTGTTATGTCTTTGTGTGAGGCTATTTAAAGCCCTCTATGTATCTTTTAAGTTTAATGAATGATTATTACAAAATTTCCTACACTCTTGTCTTGAGAGATTGAGAGTTGAGAGCTATTGAGGAGGATCCCTAGGAGAGGGAGAATGATGCATCACCCACCAACCTAGACGTGTCGAGTTCGTGGTTCTAGTTCTTTGTGTTCTTCTTCCCTTCCTAATCACCCCCACCTTACCCCATCCCCGTCCCCTCCCCAAAACCGCCGGCCTACCCCTCAAAACAGCCCCCACATCTCCCCTTACACCCCCACGGCCCACCACCCCAACCACCTACCCGACGGCCACCACCCTCCACCCAAGCCGCCGCCCCTTGCTCACCCCCTCCCCTCTTCCTTGTCTTGTTTCCTAATGTGGATTGATTATATTTAGGATTAAATTTTGAATTCAAATCCAAAGAATTTAAAATTCAAAATCTTTCCTAATATATGAAATCTATTTTGGAAAGTCTTGAAATCTCAATCCAATCAAATTCTAATTGAATGGGATTTGATTATATCTTTCCTATTTCCTAAATCCCAATTTAGAAACTCAAAGCAATCACCACAAATCCCTCCCCACCCCATTAATGCCGCCGGCCCCTTGCTCATGCCGCCGCCCCTCTCTCCCCTTTTCTCTCCAATCTTCCTCCAATCAATAAATCCTATTTCCTTTTTCTAATTCCCACCTAATTTCAAAATCTGAAAATAATTTCAGGTTTGGAAATTTTAAACTCTCTTAACCCTAACTCTACAAACAACTTTCCCTCCCTAGCCCTACCTTGGCCGCCCACTTCCCCTAGCCCTTTCTACTTGTTTTTCCAAGGGAAATCTTTAATCCCTTGGAAGGAACCTTCAAGGACAGCAAAGCCACGCCATCTTCGCTCCACTTACTCCACAAAAGCATGAATGGAAGTCCGCCCTTGGGATTCGGGCTTGGTGCTTGACGATCAAGACAATATTGACGTATTCCGCTCTCCCTTCTTCGACGTCGGATTTGGCTACGAAACCACTGTCAACGAATACTTCGAGCGGATTCACATCCCCTTGGTTGATACAATTGACGGTCAGAGATTCAAAGGACGATGGACTACAGTTGGACGATTCACACCCGCCATCCCTCCGGCTACTTCACCGTTTCCCTTCAAAGGCTACTTCAATCGTCTTCTACGAATCATCACCGGTACCATTGGCAAATCAAAGGAGTTCCTCCGGCGACGACTCCACTCCACGTAAGGATTGACTTTTCTTCCCTTTTCAATTCCCTCGTCGTTTCCTAACCTTGTAGGTAGTGACAAAAACGCAAGGGATCGCTCCACTTAAATCTTGCCAAAGCGTAGTAAATGTAGGATATGAGTTATTGATTTTCTATGTTTTCTAATCTCATTGTTAGAGTAGGGATTTTAAATGAACTCTTATCATTACGCATATTGTTGAATTTCTAGTTTATTTTGTTTGTCCAAGTGCTTAGCTAGTGATTTGGCCTAAACGTAGGCATCCGTATCTTGTTTTACTTTATCGTTCTAATAGCTAATGATTGTATCATTAATGTTCTAAACAAGAAATCGTGCAATAATCTATTTCATTCATTTTAAGCACGTAGTCCTACATCAGTTTGTCTCTTTGTTGACACTGCATAAACTATTGCAATGCTCGCTGCACACACACATTGACAACACAATTGTGTATCATCTTGCCGACTATTGCTCTTGGCATCCACTCCAATCACATGGCCTTGCAACTATTGGCAGGCTTTTGCTTTGGCATGTGGGCGGCTGTTTGCTGTTGCCGGCATTCTTGCCTCCACTCCCCATTGGTGTGGGCATATATGTTGCCGGTCTTGGCATCTAGTATGGTGCCCTTGCTTCATTTTGGCTTGCCTCTGATAAATTTTTATTCTATTTCTTGGGCCATATGTGCATCCTCACTCCCTTTAGTACCAATTCTTTCCTCAACATCCATTCTACACATTTCAATTGCTATTAATATGGTTCATTTGAATTGTGATGCTTCTTCTATGGCTATAACTACGTTGGATTGTTCCTTTGTGGTTTCTCCCTTGCCTTTGTCCCCACGTTCTTTTACGAAGGCTATTAGAGGGGATATGGGTCATGGACCTCTGTCCGATCCTTCTTGTTTCCCAACTCATTTTTAGAATGGGTTTGCATCTTCTTATTGCAAGCTACCTTATGTCGAGATAAACCTATGTTGATTTTATCTTATGAGGAGATTTTTGAGTTGGTTTTGCATTTCCCCCTCTTTTGGTTGGCAATTTTTACTGAGGTCATCCTAGTATAGTGATTATTCGTAGATTCATGGTCAATCTTCGCTTGGTTGAGGGTTATAATGTGGGAATTATTGATTCTCATCATGTTCTAATCAATAGGACTTTGTCACCCAGAGAACTTATAATATGGATGAGTTCCCAATGAGTATGCTTACATGAACTTTTTCGTTTGAATATTGTGTGGAATATCTTATTGCTCTACTTTAAATTGTTTTCCTTCATTTACAGATTTACTTATTTGATCAATCCATTTTGTACTTAGTTCAAATTTTGGCAAATCGATTTAGATTGATGCTGCCACTACTTGGCTGCCGTTAATGGCTAGCATTCTGGTTAGAAATAAATTTAAATTGGTTATATATCTAATAGCTATTCTCAGAAGGTTGAGTTTGAAAACCCCTTATCGCTCTTCTTACAAAATATTTCTCACAACTTCTCAGGATGATTTAGGGCACACCTAGAGTTGTAAAACCTAATAATCGTGGCGGTGAGAATCTGTCATATAAAATAATCAAATCTTCCAATGCAATGGTGGCAGTTTCATCTTCTGCTAATATGGCCTGTACTCAAAACTTGAAATCTATTTTGATTCTGTTTTATAATCAGTGCCTTTTGGAGTTGCTATCCCAATCTTTACCCATACTCACATGATAAGTGATCCTGTCCCTTATGGGGTTATTGCTTCTGCTGTTCTCTCTGATTCCAGGAAGATGGGTGATCTTGACTCTCTTTTTATTGCCTCTGATGTTAGAATTTCAAGTAAAAAGGAGTTTGTGGACAAGAAGTTTCGCCTTCTATATATTCAGAGATGCATAAATAAGAAGCAAGTATAAAGTCACTCTTCAAAATATATCAGGCTCAAAGTTTGAGATTCTAATATATCCTTTTCTCTTCTGTAGGCTTGATCGTTTTATTTATTTTTAGTTTTTCATTTTATCTAGCAATGATTTATTATTGCTTCTTGTTGTATTCTTTTCATTGAATGATAATATATCATTTTACTTAAAAAATAAAAATTAAATACTGCATAAATGAAAATAGTTCACGTCTGCCATTTATCGCACAAGCTCCTTTCTGTCCCTCAGCTCTTGACTGCAAGTGGCTTTGCCACCCAGCATTAGGCTCGTACATTCTACTCACGTCACCACATGCACTTCTTCTCGCTTGTGTTTGCTTCTCTTTAACTCAAAATTTTCTCTGCATCTCGGGCTGTGTGCACAATTCACTCAATTTTTCTTTGAAATGAATGCCTCATGGTGTTAGCATCTCGTTTGTCTTGCACTTAGGGATTTTGAGCTTGATTATTCCTGTAGTTAGGATGGTCCTCTTATGGTCTCCTGACTTTTTCAAGCTTTGGACATATGTCCTTCTCTCACTTCTCACTTTGTGTTCAATCACGTCCTTTGGTTTTGGATGGTACTATTACTATTTTTCTAAATTTCGACTTGAAGCTTTCTCCTATCGTCTTTCTTTCTTTGTTGTTATGTTTTCAACATATGACACTTCTTTCTTCTTCAGCATTGGTTGCGATTATGGTTTTGGTTGAATTGACAATTCGGTCTCCATCACTGCCACTTGTTTTGACGATCCTATTATGTTAATGACTATTCGATGTGAATGCTAAAATTATTTACCCATTTAACTTTTCTGGGGAGCTACTTATAATCCTATTTTGGTTGTATTCCCTTTGCTTCGTCTACATTGCTTAAGCCAATCCGTTTTATATGCCATGTGTTATATATCTGATAGATCTGTGCAACTGGTTGTCTTTATGGGCCCTTTATATCCAAAGTTTTGGTTGAATTGGACATTACTTTTCTGTTTGAAAAGGAGGTGCGGATTGTCTCTTCTTCGTATGGACATTGAAAAAGGCTTGAATTTAAATGCATCCCGTTTTTTTTTTTTTTTTTTTTTAATTATTTAGATATTTTAAATAAATCCCGTTTTATTGCTTATACTGCATAAGTTTTGGGCATAGGTTTTCATAATATTTCAAGACCCATCCTGATATGAGAAAATCTAATCATCTGGTGCTAGAGGAATAAACTAATGTTTAAAATCAACCACGTACCACTATGGTGCTGTTGCTCCTTCATGAGATTAGGCCTGCACTTTAGTCTCTGAACTATTGTTAGACTCTCCTTTGGAGTTAGAGACTCTTGTGCATACCCTTGCTAGTCCCATGGAGTTGATCATTGCACCATATGCCAGTAATATCATTGATACTGACTTGCCTATTCTTGAAGTACGTTATCTCCTGCCAATTAGTGAAGACATCAATGGTTATGATTATCAGCACCTTGATTTAGATGGGAGCATTCAGAGTGGTACTACTTTGGTATGTAGGAGGTTTCAAATCTTATTTAGCAGATGATCCAGAAACTGGGAAAATAATTATTGACATTGTTATATTCATTAGGTGGTGGTGGAATAGTTGGTGGTGGAATTCAAATGTGCAAGAAAAGATTAAAAATAAGAAGATTTGTTATAAACATTGGTTTAATTGTAAAAATTCTGATAATTGGAAATTATATAAAGAGGCACGTAAGGAATCTAAGAAAGCAATATGTGATGCAAAGAGTTTAGCTTTTAGTGATTTATATAATAGATTAGATACTAAGGAGGGAGAAAGATATATGTATAAGCTAGCCAAACAAAGAGATAGGAGTAGTAAGGATTTAGTTCAAGTGAAGTGTATTAAGGATGAAGATCAAAAAGTACTTTTTTTAGAAGATGATATTCAACAAAGGTGGATGAGATATTTTGCTAAACTTTTTAACAAAGAATATGAAAATAAAATTGACTGTAGTGACCTTAGCACCTTAAATGAAAATAAAGATTTCTGTTTTTATCGGCGTATTAGTAAAACCGAAGTTAGAGAGGCTTTAAAGAAAATGAAGGGTGGAAAAGCTGTTGGACCTGATGATATTCCAATAGAGGTGTGGAAATGCTTAGGAGATGAAGGAATTTCTTGGCTTACTAAACTTTTTAATACTGTTTTGAAGACTAAAAAGATGCCAGATGAGTGGAGAATGAGTGTGTTAATCCCTATTTTTAAGAATAAAGGTGATGCACAAGATTGTGCGAATTATAGAGGAATTAAGTTAATGTGTCATACTTTAAAACTATGGGAACGAGTTATGGAGCATAGGTTGCGGCGTGATACTAATGTTTCTCAAAATCAATTTGGATTTATGCCGGGTAGGTCTACTATGGAAGCCATACATTTATTAAGAGGTTTGATGGAGAAATATAGAGAGAATAAGGAGGATTTATATATGATATTTATTGATTTAGAAAAAGCATATCATAAAGTTCCAAGAGAAGTGCTATGGAGAGTTCTTGAAAAGAAAGAAGTTAATAACGCTTATATTCAAATCATTAAAGATATGTATGCAGGAGCTATTACTTGTGTTCAAACACAAGGTGGTTTGACCAAGTATTTTCCTATTTCGGTTGGATTACACCAAGGATCAGCCTTAAGCCCATATCTTTTTGCTTTAGTCATCGATGTTCTCACTAGACATTTGCAAGAGGATGTACCTTGGTGTATGCTTTTTGCTGATGATATTCTTCTTGTTGATAAGACTAGAGAGGGAGTTGAAGGTAAACTAGAATTGTGGAGGTCAACCTTAGAGTCTAAAGGTTTTCGCTTGAGTAGATCTAAAACGGAATATATGGAGTGTAATTTTAGTAATAATAGACCTAGTGAGGGCATTGTGACTTTGGCCGATCAAGTCATTAATAAGAGTACACGTTTTAGATATCTTGGATCTATTGTTCAGAGTGATGGTGATATAGATGGGGATATTATCAGCAGAATCCAAGTTGGATGGTTGAAGTGGAGGAATGCATCGGGCTTATTGTGTGATAGAAAAGTACCCCTCAAACTTAAGGGAAAATTCTATAAGATGGTGGTGAGACCTGCAATGCTTTATGGTGCTGAATGTTGGCCATTAAAAGAGAAGCATAATTCTAAGTTAAGTGTTGCAGAGATGAGGATGCTCAGGTGGATGAGTGGCTTTACCCTTAGAGATAGGATACGAAATGAGCATATTCGTGAAAAGGTTGGAGTAGCTCCAGTGGAAGATAAGATTAGAGAGAGTCGCCTTAGATGGTTTGGTCACGTAAAACGGCGGCCTCCCGATGACCCGGTTAGGAAAGTAGAGGTCTTAGATTTGACTTATGTTAAGAAAGGTAGATGTAGACCTAAAAAGACTTGGTTAGAAAATATTAGAAATGATCTTTCTTTATTAGATTTAAACGAGAATTTGACTTTTAATAGGACACAATGGAGAAAAAGGATTCATGTAGCCGACCCCACGTAGTGGGATAAAGGCTTGATGTTGTTGTTGTTGTTGTTGTTATATTCATTAGGTCTCAAGCAAGACGTTCAAAATAAGTGTCTTTTGTAGTTTTCACGGTCTGTTGGATTTTCATACTTATCCATCATAATATGTTTTATATTGCCTTAGTTATTTTCCTTTTTTTTTCTAGCAATTCTTGATAATTGTCTTTGTTGTACTCATATCATTTTTCTGGTTAGTAAATTATGCTTTTAAAAAAATTGCGATAAGGATTAATAAAAGTTGGCTTAGTTTGAATAAAGATTGAAAATGACATGGTAATCATCCAATATAATTATTTCAATACATTCTTCTAATTTTTCAGGTATACACCGAAGACCTGCTGAAGTTCTTGGTCAAGTTCATGTTGCAACTCGAGTTCGCATAGCTGAATCTTTATGGGCTCTTGCTTATGGTGGTCCAATGGCTTTACTTCCACTGACCATAAGCCATGTGAAGATGGATAGCCTTGAGCCCATCCTTGGTGACTTTTCTTTATCTCTTGGGTGTGCTTCAATTTCAGCCTCCATGCTAAGAATTATCACCATTGCCATCCAACATACTGGAAACAGGGAGGAAATATGCCGTAGTTGGGCGCCAGAGATCTTGTTGAGAATTCTCTATCATCTAGTCCAATCTATTTCTGTTTTGGAACTTAGGAAGCAAAATGTGCTTTATGATGAAGAACTCCTTGCTGCTGTTATATGTCTCTGTCAGGCTGACAAAAATAATCATTCGCTAAAGGTGCAACTTTTTAGTACTCTCCTCTTGGATTTGAAACCATGGAGCTTGTGCAAATATGGCTTACAAAAAAAGCTTCTATCATCGCTTGCAGACATGGTGTTTATTGAGTCTTTAGCAATGCGTGATGCCAATGCCCTACAACTTCTTCTTGATGGATGCAGACGATGCTACTGGGTGGTCCCAGAAGTGGGAATGTTTGACTCATTTCCTAATAATCTAGAAACTAGGCATGCTGGCGAAGTTAATCTACTCGTAGATGAGCTTATGGTAGTCATTGAACTTTTGATTGGGGCTGCACCATCCTCAATGGCTACTGCTGATATGAGATGTTTAATCAGCTTTCTAATTGAATGTCCACAGTCAAATCAGGTATTGTGTTAATCATTTCAGAATTTGTTCTTTTTGTTTGCAGTTATTTGTTTGTAATGATTAGAAAGCAATTGCTGCAACATGACTCTTGATCAGAGTTTCCTAATACAACTAATATGACGCGTAGTATGATTTACACAAAATCAGAAATTCACTGATCACAATCGCTAATTAATTCAACAACTTGCTTTCATTCTGTGAAATATAACGAAACTGGCAATAACATGGTCAAAATAATTTAAGAGATTTAATGAAGAATTGGAAGCAATTAATGTCAAGGAGTTGTTGAATTTAATTTGCATAAATTCGATTTTTTACATGCTGTTCTTTGATCATAGTCAAAATATCTTATTAAGTCAACATCAACATTTTCAAATAATAGTGCAAGGAATGAAATTATTGAAGTAAGAAAAAAATTAGCTTGATGCTGGTACAAGGAGATGACTTTCCCTAAACATTTGCTCAAACTCTCTCATTACTTGCTTAGTACACCCAGCATATTCAGAATGAGCTTCGTGTCTGTGCCAGGAGTGAAAAAGAAAAATGAAAAAGGGGAGTAATCATTATATCTTCAGCACACCCAAGAACCTGAGTATGATTTATGGATCAATGAAGTACAAATTGGTTAGAATAAAGGTTCGTTTGATGCAGCTGAAGTTGGTTGCAAAAGCTGCTATAGAATTAATACGGAGAAAGTATTTTTTTTTGAAAATCATTGTGGATGATAAAATTTTTTTCTCTTTTGAAGGAGTCTGACAATAGCTTTCATATATCTACCACATTCTAGCATATTTGAATGTAAAAATTTGCCTCCTACCACATATATATTTGAAAAACAATGAATTAGCTATAGCCAAATAAGATTGTGCTTACTATATGGAAAGTAAAATAATGAGACTGACGCCCCAAATGAACCCTAAATTTATAGACGGTAATACTAATCTCAACTATCTTATTGCCTTAAGGAATGGGATGAGGTCATGCACGAAACATCCAATTAGTAATTTCATGACTTAAAAGCTTTCACTTGATTTCATACTTTGCCACTTCTCTTAATGAAATATAAAATTGAAACAATGCTCAAGAAGCTCTTAAAATTCTTCGAGTGGAAGAAAATTACAAAAAAAATTCATGCTTTGGATAAAATGGTGTGTGAGAAGTTTATGAAAGTTAAAAAAAAAAAAAATCAATTGCATGCAAGTGGATCTTTATAGTCAAATATAAAGTTGGTGAGAGCATAGATAAATTTAAAGCCATTATTCTTGCAACGGCTACACAAATCATATGGTATTGACTACCAAGAAATTTTCTTTCGCATTGCTAAACTCAGCACATTTGAGTTTTGCACTCTTTTGTGGCAAATTTTGATTGGCCCTTCACATTTAATTGACAATAACAATGCTTTTCATAATGGGACCTTGAGGAGGAGTTTCATATGGAGATCCCCTTTGGATTGGAAAATCAGTGGAACACCGGTTGGGTATGCAGACTAAAAAATTCTTTCTATGGCCTCAAATAGTACCCTTGTGCCTAGTTGGTCAAATTATTTGAATATTTTGAAAGTGTGGGTGCACTCAATCTCAAGTTAATCATACTCTTTTTGTCAAGTGATCACCTAAGGGGAAAAAAGGTGATTTTGTTTATATATGTAGATGATATTGTATTGACAAATGATTTTGATGAAGAGCTCACTAGATTAAGAGAGTTTCTAGCAAGAAAATTTGAGTTAAAAGATTTTGGAAATCTAAAATCCTTTCTTGGTATGGAAATGATATGATCAAAATAAGGTGTTTTTATTTTTCAGAGTATATTTTTTATCTATATTAAGACATAAAAAATTTTGGATGTAAGCTGCCAAAAACTTTGGTGTGCATGGAAGTGGGGTGGGGGTGTGGAAGTGTGGAAGTTGGGTGGGCTTGGGGATCACCATTAACAATATACTTGTTGCTAAAGGTAGTTATCAACATTTTGTAGGTAAACTCATCCACCTCTCTGTCACTTGTTCTGGTATTTGGTTCCCAGTTAGTGTTGTGAGTTAATACATGAACAATCTTACCATATACCACACAAAATCTATTAACTATGCTTAAAAGTATCTCAAATGATACCAGGGAATGGCCTATTATATAAAATCTCTTCTAATAAGGAAATAAAAAATTTCATAGATGTTGATGCAATGGACCAAATATCCACTACTTCTTACTATATTACTTATGTATGAGAAAACTTGGTTATAAAGAAAAAAATCGTATATGGTGTTAAGGAGCAGTTTTGAATAAATGGTAGTGGCACTTGGCATTTGTGAATGAATGTGGTTTACAATATTATTAAAAGAACTAAACTATCAATTGAAAACTTTTTTAAAAGTGTACTGTAACAATTAACAATTAGACTGCCATTAAATACATTGAGATAGTTCTACGTTTTATCACAAAACATTTGAAAATAAATTAGCCCAACTTAAATATGTTTCAATAAACTCTCAAATTACTTGTATAGCCTCAAGAATGGTTTACCCATTATGATTTTTGATATTCAAAATCAGCAACTTAGGCATGATTAATATATACAACCTAGTTTGAGGGATAGTATTGAAATAATTCTGAATTTGTGGCCTACACTTTTTTATTTGTTGCTGCCCAGCAGTTCGTTGACAACAACTTTCCATCTACAACAATTCAATAATTTTTGGGCAACAATTTTCAATCTAAAACAAACAAATAATACTTGAACAATATATTGTGTACTTAATTATGGATTTTAGAATTAGAGATCGGCTTTCTGATTTACTTATTTCCTTGATAAATATCTCTACCTTTTAACGTGCAACTTTTCATCTTTTTTTTTTTTCGGTCATAAAACAAGTGAATAAATCTCAATAATAAAATATCTCATTTTGTACTATCCTCTCTTCTCATCTATTTCCAAGGCTTCTTAATCCTGTACTTTGTAATTGTTTCTTTTCTTCACTCAAGAAGAAGGGATTTACCGAACTTATCAATAATAATAATAATAATAATAAAACTTTACACTTGTCATTTCTTCTAGTCTGCTGCTGTCTTTATCATGTTCTCTTCATCTAGTGTTATTTATAATGAAAATGAATTGTATTGTGTTCTTTAATAACTTCCAAAGCACAGTTGAAAATGTTATTTGGTCCTCATTTGTTATTTTCTTTGTGGCTTGATAGAAGTTTAACTTGTTATATTTGTTGGTGTTCTAGCGAAGCATCTTTTCTGAGTAAAGTTGAGCCTAAGCCCTTCTCATTTACCATACCAAGGTTTGAAATTTTTTTTTTTCTGAGTAGGATGCTATTGCTTCAGCATTTTGCTATTTAGATCCTGGAACATTATTGTCTCAGTACTACTGTTTGCTGATTTGCACTTTTTCCTGTGTGTAATGTTTGAAGCTTTAATTGTTCTATGGTAAGTTTTTACACTATGCATTGAGTTTGTTGAGACATATACCTGGGTTATGATATGAAGTATTTTACGTATCCTCTCTTGATAGTATGTATATGGATGCGAAAGAAAAAAGAATAAAAACACCTAAATTGTTGGGTGTTTAATGGTCTCTTACATTAGATTTTTTTATCTTAATTTTTTTTTTACTTTTCTGCAGGTTGTAAGAGTGTTGCATCTTATATATAGATTGGTTGTGCAGCCAAACTCTGCTAAGGCGGATGCGTATGCACAATCATTTATTTCTTGTGGAGGTATAGAGGCCTTTATTTTTCTTCTACAGAGAGAAACAAAGATTAAAGATGATGATAAACTGCCAGATAAATCAAGCTTTCAATACGCTGCAAATTTAGTGGATAAGGCCTCTGTCCAATCTGCTTTTGAGAAAGGTGGAGGTGAAGAGAGCCATGAAAAACCAGTGATTGATTATGATAAACTTGATTCATTGAAGCAGAAGGAAACGGACTGGCATGAAAAGCACATGCATCGTGGTTTGAATAGTTACGGCAATGATATTAAGTGTCCCCTTGAAACAAATATAGAAGGCTCATGGACATCTGAGAGTCAGATATCTAACGCAATACGCAGCAATAGTTTGTCAATAAATTCTGAAAGTGTTGTTATATTTAATTCACATAACATTGACAATGGGGATGGTATTGTTGTTGGAATAATCAAGCTTTTGGGTGCCATTGTCTCATCTGGTTATTTGAAAATTGAACAGAGTTATATCCTTTCAAATTTACCAGACAAAACACAAAGTGGTGGATTAGGCAGTGTCATATCTGGTGACATGATCTCTCTTTTATTATTTGCGTTTCATAAAGCTTTTCAAGCAGCACCATTCAGGCTTATGACGAACAATACCTACGTGGCTTTGCTATCTGCCGTGGTAAGGTTACAAATATTTATATTTTCATGGTTCTGCGTAGGGTCCTTTCAAATTGAATTTCTTTTAGTTGCTTCATGCTTATTTAATTCAATTTATAAATTCCTTGCTACTATTATTTTACAGTTTGATGTTTTATCTGTGGTAAAGCTTGTACTGCAATGTGATATTTTGTTCTGTTGCGATGCCCCCGCCTATTTATCTGTACTGTGCCCATCTAGAGCTAGCTTCATTCCTTTATTCAAGTGTCATCTATGAATTGCGTCAGGACCAAGTTCAAATAGGGAACATCCTTTGCCTATGGTTTTACTACCACGCACCAACAATGGGGTTAAAAGACCTTTGAGCATGAACTTTTTTTGTTTCATTGGACCATAGTTTCACATACTTTGTTGTAAATTTTTTTCCAGTTTGTTCGATTTAGAAGCATCCAAGTTTGGAATTATTAAATGTTCTCCGCCATCCTTTGTCATCTTATCATAGTTACACTTTTTTTTTTGACTTTTTTATGCTTTTTTTAAAGTTCCCTGAAATGATAAACCTTTAAGGTCATTTATTTTTCCTGGTTCTTGCATGATTGATCTTGTTATTGAGTATTTATCCATCTTTGTTTGAGAATTTACTTTTTCGTACTCTTCATTATTCTCTTTTGGATAATAAATCTTTTTCAGCTTAACATCTGTCTTTAATTACTTGCCTTCTTTTATTTGGTGTTTGTTGTTACGTTTAGTGTTCGTGACAGAATCTTTGCTTAACTTGTCGCACAGAGAAGCTTATATAGGCACACATATTGAGGACTTCTTAAATAGTAAATGTGTTCACCTATACTTTTTCACTTCATCACACGACACAGCTTTTTTAACTTTTTCTTTTGGTTTTTGTTCCCTGAGATTATGTGTTTAGTCGTTGGTCACATCTTTTGTTTCTCTATCATTCCTATATATGATCCGGCTTTTTTTTAATGATACTTGTTTACTTCTTTGGTAACATTTTACTTGTTCATGTTTCTATTAATTCTTTTTTCTTGACATTCAGTGGTATTTAGATGATATCTGTTACCATCTTCTTCTCCTCTATGTTATTGATATTTGCTGGCTACTTGTACCGTTCGTCATAGCTGCATGGAAAAATTGTGATAAAAGCACTTTCATAAATAACTTTCTCAACATTATGTGACATTCTTCTCGTTATGATTATGTAAATGTAATGAAAAGTGTAAAGAGATAAATATTTATGAGAAATATGATTAGTCATTTCGGACAAGCCTTGGCTGCTTGTAATGCTAAAGTTGGAAAACGTTTAAGCTTGTTTTTAACTTTATATGATAGCTGAATATATTTCCCTTTATTTAAAAAGGAGAGAAAAGGACCAAGTTGATTCCTCAACTCTTTGTGAGGGACCAAAATGGTACCTATCTCTTGAGAGATCAATTTGGTCCCTCAGCTCCTCCAAATGAGATCTTTTTGGTCTTGCCATCTAATGATAGAGTTGATGGTGTTTAGTATCAGGATAATTTGATATTTTTTTATGAAAATATTTAATAAATCTAATTTTTTAGGGATTGTATTTTTGTAAAAAATTTATTAAACTTTTCTTTAATAAAAAAATTATAAATAATTTTAGTTTTAATAATTTCAAAAATTTAAGTCATATTTTATAAAATATGATTGGTAAAAATATGTATTACTAAGTTGAAAATAACATCTATCTATATATGATTTCTAAATCAATAAATATCATATGTAGATCCTCTTAGATCAAAATAATCAGAAAGTTTTTAATAAATCAACGATGCTCTATGGCTCAAATTTCCAATTTTGAAGTAGCTACACAAAGATAATTACACGGAATTGCAAAAAAAAAACTTTTGACAATTAAAAGTTCTCTCAATGCTTAACTTGATTAATCCATTGTTTCATTATATACATTGTAGATTAAAGAAGCATACAAAAGAAAAAAAAATCACAAAACAAGTAAAAATACATTTCAAGAAGCATATGCTATTACTATTGAATAGTTAAATTCCATTCATTAAAGGCTTCTCCATCCTCCATTGTTGAAAGCAAAAAAGGCATGCAGTTGAACTCCATCCCCCATTGTTGAAAGCAAAAAAGGCATGCAGCTGAACCAATGACAAATTTTGGATAAATCCTGATGTAGGCAAGGGGGGGGGGGGGGGGTCAAATCAAGATGAGAATTTTGGGTGGTTGCTGTTTCTCAGGTTGGGCCTTGGTTGCTTGTATATTGGAGCTTGGCATGAAAGTTCTACTTGGAGAAAGTTCATTTATGTTTGAGCTAAAGTTAGCTCATTAATGGTTGGAGTATTTCACTTCCTAGATCATTAATTCTAAAAGGAATGCTTCTAGATTGAGGTGTTGTGATAGCTCATTATGGTGGAGTGTGGCTTTTCTTTTCCCCTTGCTGCCTTCTCGTTTTTCCCCTTGTTGCCTTCTCGGTTTCTGGTGGCTTTTGCCCTTCCCGTGAAGCTTGGCTGGTTTCCCCTTGTTGCCTCTTCGGGTCCCTCATCTGGCGTGTTTTCCCGAGTGGTGCTGGCTGGTTTTTTGTGCTGGCTGTATTGTTTTTGGTGCTGCCTCTTTGGGTTCTTGGCTGGGAGGTTTTCCCATGGCTGTTTGGGGGAGGTTTGACGTGGCTTTTGTGGTGATGTCTCTTGGGTTCCTGTACCAGATTTTGGGCTGCTGTTTGGTGGCTTTTGAGCTGCTGTTTGGTGGCTTTTGGGCTGCTGTTTGGAGGGTCTTTTGGCCTTCCATTTCCTTATTTTAATTAGGATTAAATATAAGTTTTAGGGGGCTGTTTGACTGCCCTCTTTTAGCTATATATATGTGGTGTTTTGTAATAGAAAAGAGGTTGATTATGATGTTATTTTTGGACAAAACCTGAGGGTTTTTCTTCCTTCTTTGGAAAAGCTTGCGAGCTTGTTCCGTGCTTCTCTTCTCCTTCTTCTAGGATGGTTTGCGAGCTACTCCTCTTTCGTTTGAGCTTCTAACCTATTTCTTCTCTACGCAAGGTCCACTCCACTTGTATCCTTCTTCTAAATCAAAGAATGCAACTTTAGGTGTTTTTATATCATGTTTGAATGTGTTTTGTTTATTTATCTATAAAAGTGGGTCTTTTATTTGTGTTTTGTAGTAGTTTTTATATGAATATGAGAGAGGTCTAAATTTTGTAATTTGTGGGCTTTTCTTGCCTACATCAAATTGGTATCAGAGCAAGTTAGGGTGTCCTAGGTTTGGTTGTAATGTGTCCTAAGTTGTCAAGAAAGTCTTTGTGTCTTTTGTAAGTGTCATGTGAGTTGGTTTTGTGTGTTTTTTTTAAGTGTTTAAAAAAATGAAAAAAATCAAAAGAAAGTATGAGTCTTTGCTTCAAGAAGTGGATGCAGCGCCTTTGACTCATCAGAAAAAAGAATCTACAGCAATTTCATCGGGAGATGAAAAGTTTCAAGAAGGGGAGTCTGATGTAGGCAAGGGGGGGGGGGGGGTCAAATTAAGATGAGAATTTTGGGTGGTTGCTGTTTCTCAGGTTGGGCCTTGGTTGCTTGTATATTGGAGCTTGGCATGAAAGTTCTACTTGGAGAAAGCTCATTTATGTTTGAGCTAAAGTTATCTCATTAATGGTTGGAGTATTTCACTTCCTAGATCATTAATTCTAAAAGGAATGCTTCTAGATTGAGGTGCTGTGACAACTCATTATGGTGGAGTGTGGCTTTTCTTTTCCCCTTGCTGCCTTCTCGTTTTTCCCCTTGCTACCTTCTCGGTTTCTGGTGGCTTTTGCCCTTCCTGTGAAGCTTGGCTGGTTTCCCCTTGTTGCCTCTTCGGGTCCCTCATCTGGCTGGTTTTCCCGAGTGGTGCTGCCTCTTTGGGTTCTTGGCTGGGAGGTTTTCCCATGGCTGTTTGGGGGAGGTTTGACGTGTTGGGTTCCTGTACCAGATTTTGGGCTGCTGTTTGGTGGCTTTTGAGCTGCTGTTTGGTGGCTTTTGAGCTGCTGTTTGGTGGCTTTTGGGCTGCTGTTTGGAGGGTCTTTTGGCCTTCTATTTCCTTATTTTAATTAGGATTAAATATAGGTTTTAGGGGGCTGTTTGGCTGCCCTCTTTTAGCTATATATATGTGGTGTTTTGTAATAGAATAGAGGTTGATTATGATGTTATTTTTGGACAAAACCTGAGGGTTTTTCTTCCTTCTTTGGAAAAGCTTGCGAGCTTATTCCGTGCTTCTCTTCTCTTTCTTCTAGGATGGCTTGCGAGCTACTCCTCTTTCGTCTGAGCTTCTAACCTATTTCTTCTCTACGCAAGGTCCACTCCACTTGTATCCTTCTTCTAAATCAAAGAAATGCAACTTTAGGTGTTTTTATATCATGTTTGAATGTGTTTTGTTTATTTATCTATAAAAGTGGGTCTTTTATTTGTGTTTTGTAGTAGTTTTTATATGAATATGAGAGAGGTCTAAATTTTGTAATTTGTGGGCTTTTCTTGCCTACATCAAATCCTGTGCTTCAAAAGTTTCATTCAATGAGATCTTTTTTCTTTTGGAGGAGTAAACCTACGAAAAAAGAGATTTGTTTAGATTTATATAGCAAAAGAAAAAGTCAATTATGAAGAAAAAAATAAAATCAACATACTAAAACTTTTGTATTGGAAGATCATTGAGTGAGAACTTCAAAAGCAGGTTCAGTTTGTGGTCGACACTCCAACAACTCTGAAGGCTATCTGCTGGATAATACTCGTCTCGGCAACTCTTAGCTCGAGAGAAGTGGACAAGTTAGGTGAGTTGAATCAGGGTGAATCCATGGCTAAGTCCTCCTTAAAGGCTGCGGTGGTTAAGACTATCATATAGTTTTAGAGCATGGCTGCGGGATCGACGTGAATAAAACTCATTCAACTTCTAAGGGATCTAAGCCGTACCTGCTGCTGGATACGGGATCGACTGCGATTGATGGACACTTGGGATTGACTGCAGAATTGATGCCGCCGGACTGCGGGGTCGACACATTTTACATTATAAACTAATATTAAGGAAATTAAATATAAATATTTACATAAATTCAATTGTGTCTGATCCTCTATTGACAAGCAAACATCGTCACTAAGGTCCCCATCTCTATCATCCTAAAAAAAATAAAAATCAAAGTAGAGGTGAAATTGAATTTCCTTAAACTTTCAGGTTGTAATCCCCACATCTGAGTTTGATGCTTGGTGAGCAAACAACAAAGTTGGCAAGATGCATAACATAAAAATATTCATGCAATAAGTAGAATAAGTGGGCCTTAACCCTGATGAACCCTGATGGTGGGTAAATTTTTTAATAGATTATAGCTTGAATAGTCCATAATCCAAATGAAGCTCTTGGTCATAAACTAATATTCTGAGCCATTCCCTTATGATGGGTATGTTTATTACTAATCATAACCCATTGGGATTACAACAACAACAACAAGCCTCTATCCCATTATATGGGGATAATCAACTAGGATTCTCATTATTAAAGTATACTCTCAAATTCCAAGAAAAATAAATTTATAACTCTTCTCTCATTGATGGGCATAATTTAAGTAAAATCATAATACAAGGGAACTCTAAATTAAAGCCCCTTTAAAAATATAAAAGAAAAATATTACAAAAGAGCAAGAAATAACTAGCACTTTGTGTTTAGACATACATCCTCCATGTCAAGTTTCTAAGTTTAATGTTTAAATTTGACGAAAATCAGAAAAAAAGCCATAGTCATGTCAATTATTTTTATATGATCACCCTAAAAAATTCACATCACTAAGGACATGGCACATATGTCTGACCAAGGGGTGAGCTTGATTGCAATGATGCCATTATGTTATGAATTCACCTAAACCATAGTGCTTTTTAATGGATAAGCTTTGAGTTGTGAACTGTAAAACCCAAAAATTTTCAATTTGACATGTTGCACGCATTTCGATGCGCCACAACGAATCTAGGCAAAAATTTCAAAGTTGTCGGAAAATTACGAAATAAATTTTATTAAATTCGACACGAAATTTCGATCAAAATGATATAAAGAACTTATAGCAAATTTTGCGCGGTTTGCGAATTAAAAATCGGCAAAGGTAGTTTAAGTAAATTTTAGGTGTTGTGACTATTTTGCCTTTAGGAGCCTTTAGGAATTCTTAAGGAAAATGATGTGTGGAGGGGTACATGCGTCTTTTGCCTCTTAACACTCCTTTTGAGCCTCTCCATCTAAGGGACCGAATTCATTTCGGTCCCTTGTTTCGTTCGGCCGAGAACTAGAAGGCGAGAGTGAGAGAGCGGAAGAGGGGCGGCGGAAGGTCTACGAGAGGCGGCGCCGGTGGGTTTTCCGGCGAAATCTTGGGGGAAATCAAAGAAGAAAGGCTAAGGAAGAAGAAGGTAGGTTTCTCTTGCAGAGAAATTCAATGTTTCTAGATTTTTTTTATGTTTCAAATTTTAGGGTTTCTCCAAATGAATTTAATTTGAAAGGAATTCAAAGGGAAAGTGTAAGGTATGATTACTTAAAGGAAATTCTAAGTTTTCATGTCATTTTCTTTGAATAAGAATTTTAGGGTTTCTCTCAAAAGATTATTTATCCAAAAATTTCTTTATAAGAATGATTATGTTGGCTATTAGGAACAATTTTATGAATTAAAAATCTAATTTCATGGGAAAACTTTTAAGTTTAGAAATTAGGAAAACTTTTAAGTTTTGAAGGGGAATGTTAAAAGAGCATAGGAGAAGTAGTTTTATATAGAAAAATGCAAAGTTTTTTTTTTTAGATTTTAGGTTTTCAAAATTAGGGCATTTCCTAAATTTGTAATTTTAAGTTGCATGTTAACTAAATTTTATGCTTAAGGGTCATGGGAGGTCTCTAATTAAGAGGGAATTGAATTTTGATTAAAATATATTTTTCCCAATGCCTACATTATTTCAAATCCGAAAATTTAAGGTCTTGAAATTTTAATTAGGTAAGAGGGTTATTTTTTTATACAAATTTAATGATTTTATAAATGAAATAGGTTTCCAAAAATTTGGTTTTATGTAAAACCTAAAATGATTTATTAAAATTCAAAATTTTTGTAGTGATGGTATATAAATGCTATTTTCATGTTATTGTTATTGTTGTATCTCTTACCTTGAGGATATGAATAGGAAGAATATATCTCTTACCTTGAGGATATGAGTAGGAAGAATATAAGGAGTCTAAGGGGGAGTTTGTTTGAATATGACATGTGTAGGATTAGTGTATCTTAATAGTTCAATTGGTAGCTTAAGAAATTTATGTTGTAAAATTTTTCTTTAGGTTTGGAAAAGAAGAAGAAGTGATAGGTTGGGGGTGAAGAGGAAGCTTCAATTCAAAGTGCTTAAGGTAGGAATCTCTTTTCCTACATGTTCATATTTCTTATTATTCTTAACTGTTCCATGTATCTCACTTGCTTCTTAAATGGGAAATGCTATTGTTATAAGAAGGAATATGTTGGCAAATAAACTCTTTGATACACACTTTAGTTCATATATAAAGTAAGGTGGCAAGTGAAAACCTTACAAGTATATGTTTCCATAAGTTACATTGTTACAAAAAGGAATATGTTGGCAAATAAACTCTTTGATGCACTCTTTAGTTCATATATAAAGTAAGGTGGCAAGTGAAAACCTTCGATGACATTTGATCAAATGCATTGTTTATTTTGTGTTGGTTATGTCTAACATCCTAAGCATCTTTTCTTATTTCATTGGGGCTACATATCTCATAGATACCCCTATATGAAAATATATGCTTATGCAATTGCTTGTGTATGTTGAATACGGAGTATCAAATATATTGCAAAAGCACAAACTTATGAGAGATACGGGAGCAATATGGCCCTTTTTGGGGCAAAAGAGAAAAAGAAATAAGTGGCCAAAAGATGTTGTGTACCTGATCAGTACACCCCTGGTACTCCGGTACGGTTGTATAGATACTTATGGCATTGAGACATTTACATTGATTGAGACATTTACATTAAAACATTTATGTGACATTGTGGCATTTACACATTTATATGACATTGTGGCAATTAAAACTTATGACATTGAGATACTTAGATAACAGTGAGACATCTTATATGGCATTGAAACAACTATATGGTACTGAGACATTTATATGGTACTGGGACATTTATATGGTTTAAGGCATTTATGTATCTATGGTTTAAGGCATTTATGTATCACTGGCATTGAGAAATATATGTGGCATTGAAACACCGATGTGGCATTGAGAAAATGTTGTGGCATTAAGAAACTTATGTGGCATTGAAAATCTTATGTAGCATGAAACAACTATATGGCATTAAGACACTTATATGGTTTAAGACATTTATGTATCATTGGCATTGAGAAAAATATGTGGCATTAGCATGACATGTGAAGTAAAAATATTTAAGGCATTTCTCTTTTAGTTTCCGATGTAAAATTTTCTTTAAAGACATATGAAAATGTTAGGATTAGAGTTTTCCTATTGAGCTTTAGCTCACTCCCTTGTGTTGGGAAATTTTAGGAGAACCTGCTGCAAGAAATGGCTGACAACCCAAGGTTCACCTACAGTCGTCGTACACCGGTTGACAGGTTCTTCTGTTGTTTTCTTAGTAGTAGTTTGTTATTTTTGGGGTGATTTAACATGCATTCGAGAGTTTGAAAATCACCTTTGTATATACGAATTCTCTTTTGATGATATGACATGTGTTGATATGACATGATATGAAAGCTGTTGTATATGTTTTGAAAAATTTAGAGGCGCTTTTGTGTATTATGACGTCTTTTAGATTATTAAATGCTTGTTTTAAGACTATTGAAATGTTTTACATGTCCGATTCCGTTTCCGCCTCGTATACACGAGCTAACCGGGCCGGGTCGTGACACGAACTATAAGGTTCACTTAGTTGTTCAAATTTTGCTTAAAATTGTCCCCCTTCAACAAGCTTTCAGCCAAGTCTATGAAACCCCTTGGAGGATGCAACTATGGTTGCTAGCATGGATTCTCAGGTTAGACTTCAACTAAGTAGACTAGGGTTTATTACAACCACGATGTAGAAATCATAGGATTGTGATTGGGTTTGTTGTCATCATCTTACCATCGTGTTTGTGAGCCAATGGTGGCATTTTTATTTATTTTCTTCCAATTGATATTGATGTTACTAAAACAATGCATCGGAAAGTTTATAGATTAGTCTTCATCGAAAGTTTGCTCGTACGATTTACATGGGTAATTAATCATAAGGGCTAAATGCCTGAAGTTTAAATCAGGTCATGAAGTTCTTGTAAGAGTTCAAAACCTCCAAGTAGTTTTGTTCTAATAACTGATCTGCTTTCTTAAAAGTCAATCTGGATCATTTAAACATGGATAGAACTCGATGGGGATTTTCATAGCTGGCATGACACCGATAGGAAGAAGAACGAGACAAGGTTAATTCATAAAACAATGGAAAAGAACACCCTCAAATTCCTAAAATTTTCAAAACCTACAAGAAGTCTTGGCAACCAACTAACACTCTTTAAACCCCAATAAAGATCTAGAGATTGAAAAGAAACAGAAGAAAGAACAGAAAAGAAACAGAAAGTATAGAAATATATTAAAAAAACAAACTATGCTGCTGTATGCTTGGAATTGTGTTAATGAATTCCTTGGCTGGCTGCTTTATTTAGTTTCTGTTGTAGTAAAACAGCTGCACCTGATTTCTGGATGAAGACAGTAACGGAAAACGGCTGGTGAAGGCCTTGGACAGTCTTGGTTCCTGAAATAGAACATTAAAAAATCAGTAGATGAATGTTCAGGGCCAAATAAGATGTTAGAAAGGAAGAAACTGGACAATAGAGACCTAATGTAGGCTTGGTGTAATCAAATAACCCTTCCTTCCAGCTAGATGTTATTGGGCTTTCTTGAAACCCGAATTGGCTTCCTGCTGTTGGTGTAATCCATGGAGGAGGAGGATGCTTGAATAGTGGTGTTCAAGGTTCCAAATGCTGGTGGGTTTTTCTGGAAACCGAGCCTAGAAACAGGGTGAAAAACCTATAGGTAGTGCCACAGATTTGATAGAAAACTGCTGCAAGGTAATCCGACAGTTGGGCCTAAGTGGTTGGAAGTAATCTGTAGTTTTGTACACCAAGATTGCCAGGTGAAAAAGGATGAAGAAGCTTCTGGTATGATTTTGGCGGAATCCTGGATTCCACTACGCTCCCTTCTTCCTCTCTGAATATTCAAGAAAATCCACCCCAAGGATAGGAACTCTCTTTCCTCTCTTCAATTTTTAGAAAACTGATCTAAAAACAAAGTCCCCTCTTTCAAAGGTAAAAGGCTATTTATAAGCAAGTTTAAGGCCAAGGAGGCAGGCCACTAATTACCAAACTACTATTTTAAAGATATATATAAGAAAACAGAAAATAAAAAAAGTAAAAAAAAAAAAGAAACTTATCTAAGAGGTTTTAAAAATACCTAATGACCCACATGCTGACTAGTTGACTATTAGTGATTCTGTTTCCACGATTTTGTTCCAGTGATTTTACTCATTTAAGTGAAGATCATCCTTCTCTCACACTGGAGATATCATCCACCTTTCCATGCATAGAAGACAGTTACTCTAAAACCTTTGGAGACTCTAAAACCTTTGAAAGAGGAAAGTTCAAAGATATCTTATGTTTTGGGTTGCATGGAAGGTCGGTTTTAGTTCTGCCACTGGCCTATGATTGGTGGTGAATGTCTTCCGCTATTAGAGTGTGTAAAGGATGGAAGCGATCCTCATTGTCTACATGGAGAAATCAGAGGACCTGGTTGATCATAGTTTAATGGATGGAAGCATTACTAGCTGGTTTGAGGTCACAAATCAAACTGTGCCTGCTAATTGGAATTTTGAACAAGACGGTAGGTAATAGAAAGTTTCATGGAGTTTCCCTTACTTTATTGATGTCTGCTTTCCACAATATGTGGGATGCTTTGATAATTGATGTCTTGTTTTTACAGTTCTCTTCTGTTGTGGATAATAAAGACTTACAACCGGAGGAACCTTAGAAAAAAAAAAAAAGGCTTGTTTAACGATATCTGATGAAAATTTTGGTAAAGATGTTAGAAAATATTGGATTTAGTTTGAGGTGAGTTCATGTTCGAAGGCTCTGGGCTAAAATTTAGTTAGGATAACTTCACCCAAAATTTTTTTTGAACTTTACCTTTTATTTGAAAGTTATAGTCATGATTGAAGATATGGTTGGAACATGGGGTTGTCTGTTGGTGGTTTCATTTGAATCAAAATACATATTTACAATGTATACAGTAAAGTCCTTTTCATTGTTTCATTTATTGCCTATTTCATGTTCGTATCTTCAGATTTCATCAAAATAACAAGCTTAAGTATGTCCAAAGCAACACAATAACGTAAGCTCTTGCATGTTATTTTGTAAGCATGGCCATGCAACCCGTGGTTTTTTACTCTATTGTGAAACTTGAATTTTTCAGGCTGCTTAATGCGGTTTTTAATGGTATTATCCAAGAACTCTAAATCACTTCTTTTTCTTTTCATAAGATGAATGTTCCTTCATATGATGTCGGCCTGAAAATTTATGACTCTGGTCACCGCGTTGAACATGTGCAACTTTTGTTGGTGCTTCTCCGTTCACTTCCATATGCATCTAGGGCATTCCAAGTTCGAGCTTTGCAGGTAAGCCCAAGAAACCTTAATGCCATTCAATCAATCAAGTTTTTAGTAAAAATGGATTTCCTATCCGCCGTGACTGCAGCTGAAAATAAATGCTTGGGAGGATGTACTTTAGTGCCACTAGGAAGGCAGTTGCTACTAGATTTAAGCAAGTGAAACAAGAAAATCATTTTCATTTTCATGTTTGGACCTGGCTTTATTATTATCTAAAGTGAAATCCAAAGCCCAATCTTCATTGGTAGCTTAAAAAAAAAAAGAATGACCAAGATCTTCATATCATTTAATCCAGCAAGAAATGTTTTCTTCTTAATTACCATTCTTTTTTTATTAACTAGCTTGCTTGGAGTCCAATTGCTTTTCTTATACATTAAATATGCAAGGTTTATTTATTGTCCTGTTGTGAATTTCCTTGAGATCATCCCATCTAATATGCATGACGTGAATGATTTCTTCTTGTCTTATACCCAAGGCATGAGATATTCATATTGTCAGATTATAATATATAATGTGAATGATTTATTATTAAGCTTCACAAACCTATACTGTGAGAATAGTAAAATCTTAACGTATCCACATCAAAATTTAGTTTCCCCGTCATTATCTTGCATTACTTACCAACCAGCTATATCTGGGACTCCTAACACTTCGCATATACATCTGAAAGATGTCTTTCAATTTCTTCTACAAGTGCTTCTTGTACCTTGTTGATGCAACCTTTTTAATTTGAAGACACAGATTGATCGGTGAAATGATCTCTAAAAAAGCCTAGGAAAATAAAGATACTGGGGCCCATCAGTCTTTATCTCGTATATGCTAATATAAATCGCAATCAATTACACTTTTTGGATTTTGTGTAATCTAGTAATCCTAACTTAATAGTGAATATTTTAACTTTGTGCCGTTGTCTTCTGTCTGATCATAAGATTCTGTTACATGTGCTTGCCTAAATTCAAAACTGAAACTTTGTGTGGTTAAATTTATATCCTCTTTTATCCAACTTCCTTTCAATTGAAAATTGATATTGAACGAATTGGTTGAAAATTTTGGCATATAATGATGGATATTGTCATGACCCATTTCGATCCATCTCCAGTAAACCATAATATATAGCAGAGGTAGACAATCTAGTTAGACATTGTTATATCCCAAATCGACGAAGGTTTGTTCTGCGCACCTGAAGTTGAGGGAGGACGAAGAAGATGGATAAAGATGAGCTCGATCTTTCATTTATGAGTGTGTCAGTTCTGTCAATTGGAAGTCGAAGAGGGCGAAGAAGATGAGGAGCTTACCATTCCCATCGCTTGGAATCTCGGTAGCCGAACGAGCGAGAAATCATTCGCATGAAGACGAAGAGGACGAAGGAATAGTCGTCGGTTACCTGGTCGCGAGCAGTGCTTCTGTCGATTGGAGTCGCGGAAGCCAAGCAAGCGAGGAGTCCCGATTGCCTGAATTCAAAGAAACGAAGTGGAATCGTTGTTTGCAAACGAGGGGTTTTGTACCTATATAAGAGGCCAAGTGAGAGTAAGATATCGAGGAATGAGTGGGGGTCGAGGGAGATTAGGAGTGAAGGAGAAAGAGATAGCGAGAGAAGAGGGAAATCAGAGGGAGGGAGAGAGAGAGAGAGAGACCCAGAAACTTTGATCGGTCGACATCAGAGAGAGAAAGGTTAGTTTTGAAAATTTTAGAATTTATTTAGGGTTTTTATAGTTTTAAAATTTTGATTTTGGGAATAAAGAGTAAAATATCTCGATATAAGTAGAAATAGAAAGAATAATTAGATTTTAGATTAAGACTTGATTATGATGAATATGTAATTAAATTATTAAATAACTATTATATGAAATTTATTGAATTATAGATAAAATTTATAATAAATTAATAATCAGAATTTTAGAAATTCTATTAAATTTATTTATGAAATTAAAATTAACATAATGATGATAAGATCTTAAGGCTAATTATTGAAATAACTAATGGTTTAAGAGCAAATTTCATCATACAATGTCAATATATTTATATGAAATAAATTGTAAATTAATTTAAGAAAAAAAATAGATTTAGAATAGCAGAGGGTAAGTAAAGAATGAAAGTTTATTTAAAAGATTATTTAATTATTATTAGGTTATGAATATTACATTTAATTTAAGTAGTACATACAGAGAGATAAAGTATACATGTATATATATTTTAAAACTCAATAACATATGATAATTAAATAAGAAATTTATTTAATGTTAAGTAATATTGAAACCAAGAAAGTTTGCGAGCTATTTTGATAGTAATAATGTTTTTGTATAGGTATTAAGTATATCGACAGTAGATTAAGGAGTAAGAGTGGAACTTCAAAAAATTTGAATCAAGGTGAGTACTCATGTTCCTATTCTTATAGTAATAATACTATTTTCTCTAATTGACTGCATTGAATCAATCAACACTTGTTAGTCAATGACTATTGTAAAATTTTTGCATTTATTTTTTATTTCAAGGATTGGCCATCTTGAATTTATTGATAGTTAGCATGATTCAACTTATATACTAGAGAAAGTTCTTGAATGATAAATGAATGAAATGATTAGATATAATTACTTGCATATCTTTATGGTACTGATTAGAGACGCAATGTATCTGCACTCATAAATGAAAAATGTTATGGAAAAGAAAGTACTTTCATTGGTGCTATTTTTAGTGCCTCCAGTATTAGTTGTATTATTTATAGAAATGACAAAGATATGACATATTTGACACGTATAAATATACATAACATTGATGATCATATTCAAAATGAATTTTAAATCAAATTATTTTATGTTATGAAATAAGCATTCATATTATTCACAATGTCTTGTATTACTGTAATTTATAAATATGATATACTTATTAAGTTGTGACTCACTTTATATTTGCAAAAAAGCATTCACAAGTATTATTCAAATAATTTAAATGAGTAGAAGAG
>CM034315.1:84259678-84444914 GCA_019925795.1 Dendrobium chrysotoxum | reverse complement strand
TTTTTGCACCTAACCCAGGTCTTGGGTCAACCCAGTTGACCAGGTCAACCTGGGTTGACCTAAAGGGACCCATTTAGCTTAGGTTAGCCCCAAATCAGATCTTGATCAAACCAAATTCATCCAAGGCTCAACCCCTCTCCCTCTTTGACCTATTTGACTAGGTTGACCAAGTCAACCCTTGACTTGGTCAACCCAAGTCATTAATGGGTCAATATGACCCATTAAGAGCCATTTAAAGCTCCAATTATTTCCTAATCCATTCAAAGCTCTAAACCACGGCCTAATGGGCTTAATAACCTCCTAATCAAACCCTAGATAGGATCTTAGCCGTTGGTCTTGACCCTAGAGCTTTAAATAGATGGAATTAGGGTTGATTTAGGGGACTTTTACTCTTGCCCGATCTCTAAGCCCCCAAGCCTGTGAGATTCTGTGTGAGAGCTCACGACCCGTCCCACCTTTTCCAACCCAAATCCGCCACCAAGACCCCGCCGGCGGCAGACTTTCCGGCGAACCGAGGGCTAGAACCTTCCTACGCGAATCCCGTCCGATCCAAGGCGTTTCGAGGCTCGAGATCAACTAGGGGATTACTCGTGGACAGTCTACAAGTTCAACAAGCCAAGATCGCCCAATCCACCGTGTGGATTAGGTATAATACCTAACCCTAGTTAGAAACACCTAGGGTTAATTAGCATCGTCATTAGTGCGTTTTAAGCCAAATGAATCATCCCACACGATTTCTGTTCATCCATAGATCACATGTTTAAAATTTCATCGTGTTTGGTTCAGCCGATCTCGAGAACGAGCCAGAATAGTGTATTAGGGTTCGGTCTCGGCTTCTCGTCCAGGGGGAGTTGATCTCCGCCGTTGATTTCGAAATCAATGGCGGAGATCTGGTCATTCCGCGGTTTGGAACGACGTGGGGATCCCTCCTTGGCATCGGCGCGTCGTCGACTCCATCACGACCGTCGATTCATCGCGGCGAGAGATCGGACGGCGGGTACGGCCTGCTGACGTGGATAAGTGATTACCGCGGTCCGCGGTAATGATTGCCTTAATCATTGGCAATCATCGCCGGCGGCGCGATCATTGCGCCGCCAGGCAATGATTGCCCGCGGACCGCGGGGCGAATCTGGGGCTGCCAAGTGTCGGGCCGGGGTTTTATATATATATTTTTATTTATTTTAATTATTTTTAGCCTATTTTAACTTCAAAAAAAATCATATAAAATCTAATTTAATCCAAAAATACGTATAATATGTCAAATCGCTCGTATTTTAATTCCCTTTATTTTAAAACTAATTTTGATTAAAAATGTTGAATTATTTTAAAAAGAAAAATATTAAATGAGTAATATTAGTTATTTTTGTTATTGTTATTATTATTGTTTTTTTTTTCTTTATTATTGTTATTTATATTATTATTATCATATTTATTATTATTATTATTATTATTATTACTATTATTATTATTTTAATTATTTTTTATTATTTTAATTATTCTTATTATTATTTATTATTATTATTATTATTATTATTATTATTATTATTATTATTATAGTTATTATTATTATTTTAATTACTTTGATTATTTTAATTATTTTTTATTATTCATTATTATTATTATTATCATTATTTTAATTATCTTAATTATTTTTTAATTATTATTATTATTATTATTATTATTATTATTAAATTATTTGATTATTATTATATTATATTAATGTTATAATTAATAATAATATTATTATTTTCAATAATAGTATTATTATATTATTATAATATTAATTATTATCATTATATTAATATTAATGTTATAAGTAATAATAATATTATTATTTTTAATAATGATATTATTATATTATTCTAATATTATTGTCATCATTATTAGTATTATATAATATTATATTATAATTAATAATATTATTATTTTAATAGTATTATTATTATTGTTAATATTATTATTATAATATTAATTATTATTAGTGTTATTATAATATGAATATTGTAATCAATAATATTATTATTTTAATAATATTATTATTGAAATTAATATTTATATTAATATAATAGTATTCTATTGTTTATTAATATTATTATAATATTAGTATTGTTAACTAATAATAATATTATTATCTTTAATAATGGTGTTATTATGTTAATATTAATATTATTATAATATTAACACTTATTATTTCATATTATTGTAATATTTTAATTATTATTATTTAAAATTTAAAAATTCCAGATATTATTATATCTGATTTATTTTAAAATTATTATTTATTTTCAAATATTAATTATTTTAATTTTTTTTAAAATTACCTTTAAACCTATTTAACTTCAAAAATTCATAACTTTGCCATTTTAAATCGGATTTTGACGCACAATACCTTAAACTTTTCAGAAAAATATGAATTTTAATTTAAAAATATTTGTTATATGTGATTCTGTCATTTCTGAATATTTTCTGTATTACTGTGTTATTTACTTATTTAAATATTATTTAATTAATATAATTAATTATTTTAAAATAAAAAATTATTTTAAAACCCCTTCGGTGGCTGGTAGACCTCCCATGCTTATGAACTGAAGTATTTTCAATTATCTTATTTTTTAAACTTATATTATTATTATTTATAATATTTATGTATTTTAAAGATGATTTTAAAATTACATATTATTTAAATCCTTTAATTTTGGGAGGTTCACCTCCTATGAAACTTTAAACCTAGGACCTATATGTGAACAGAATTCATGTGGGAGAAGGATTAGTGAATGATTGTGTCTCAATCATTCACTAATCACTTCATTAGGTTTCTTTACTTAGTGTTTTCGTAGTCCTTGCATGTGTAGGTTGCACAAACACGTAGCCTAGGCTCTCATAGATCTAAGGACATGGCTTGGTGTGTTTATATCTGCTGCATTTACCCTCTGTATTATGCCTAAGGGTTAGTTACTTCATTTCACTCCTATATAACGTAGTGACACCCTAAGGACAACAATTAAGGACCCGTCTAGCAAACTTAGAAAAATTCTAGGAATTAGGGTAGAACCCGAATGACTTGAAATTTGAAACACTTAAACATAGTGACATCTGGAACCCTCTAGAATTTTCTAGGAATTTTCTGGACTCTTTAAAACACTTAATTAGCAAACCCTAATTTACCCGTTAATTAAGCCTTAGAAACTTCAGAAAAATCTAATAAATCCATTTTAAATCAGAAAAATACCCATAATACCTCAAACTCTCCAGAATTCAGTTCCCAACCTTAGATAATTAGGGCCCCTTAATTGGATCTTAATCTGGACTTTAATTCGACCTTAATCAAAAATCACCTTTTTGCCTTAATTAAATCATTAAAAATTATTAAAAATCCCAAATTTTCCCAAAATACTTGGGAACACCTTCTTAGGTCATTTCTGACCTTTGGGGGTGATTCCAATCAGTTTGGAGCTGATTTGGGCCAAAACCCCAAAATACCCCTAACTAGGCAATTTCGATAATTCCTTTAATTGCCCCAACTTCTGAAAATCATAACTAATTATAGAAAATTCCAAAATGGGCAAACTAAAAGGCACCTAACTCTAGTTAAGGTCTAGTATTTGTTAAAAATATTAGGTGTCCAGAAATCAACCTAAAACAAAAAGTCAACTCTTCGGTCAACCGTAGTCTATAGTCTAGGGCCCGAAACTTCTAAAATTCATAACTTTGCGTAGGAAACTCCAAATCCAGCAAACTAAAAGGCATTCAACTCACATTAAGGTCTAGTATTTGTTAAAAATATTAGGTGTCCAGAAATCAACTTAAATCAAAAAGTCAAACAATCCGGTCAAACCTAGTTCAAAAACAAGACCAAAACTTCAGAAATTCATAACTTTGGATAGAAGAATCCAAATCGGGCATGCTAACTGTCTAACTGATCAGGTTAAGGCCTAGTATTTTATAAAAATATTAGCTGGTCATAAATACCCTTTAATCAAAAAATCAATTTTGGACCCCCTTTTACTTAGTGTATAGGTGGACCCCGAACCCCCTAAAACTCACTAATGCAATTTAAACTTCAAATATTATTACCCTAAGAACTAAAATCGATCCACACATTAAATCAACTAAGATAAATCTCAATTCACTAATATTTGGACTTTAAATAAAACTTCCTTTTTAGACCTACAACCAACCTGGACAGTAGGCAACTGTAACTAACTACCCAGCTTAGGATCTACCTCAGCTACACAGCTTTTCACACACATCTAGATGGTTTGTTAGGGCACCACTTCTAGATCTAGGCTAGGCCGGTGTTTACTTTTCTGTTGTGTGCCGAGATTTTTGAGATTTCATTGCATGTTGTGATTGAACTATTGGTGTGTTTGTTTACTTTTACTGCACTCTGGGAATTGATGTGATTGCACGATAGACTACCCATAGGTTAGGATCGAGGTTGATACTAACAATGTTTTCTGCAGGTGGCCATGCTCATGCAGCGCTAAATATAAGGGGGGCAATAATCATGATTTAAAAATTAATACTGTTTTATGCAGGTGCTTCAGAAATTGCTCAGCCCCCCTAAATAAATGAGGGCTAAAATAATAAATCATTATAAATTGCTACAGGTGCTCCAGAGCTTGCTTAGCCCTCAAAATAATTAAGAGCATGGCCAGTGTGGCTGTGATGAGTATTTTACTTTCCTTATAATTGCTTGTGATATATTAAACTGCTTGGGATGACTTTTATTAGGATAACCTTGCAGGGGAGTCTAGATTTACTGCTTTCATTAATGTAAATCACTTGTAATTTGGTATAGAGTTGTGAAAGTTTATTTTGAGTGGGGATACAAGAATCCAAAGGTTGGATGCCCAAAGAGAAAAGGACACCCAATATGAGGATAGTCCTTTTCTGTTTGGGAATCCAAATTTGGATTATTCTACTACCCGAGGAGTCCAAGGAAGCTGAGGTCCAAGGAGTCCGAGGGAGCTCAGATCCAAGGAGTCTAAGAAAGAGAAGATCAAGAAGATGAAGACCAAGTGTATCCCACTCAAAATAACTTGCGTCAGTCTTAGGATTAGAAATCCGGGTTGTTGGCAGTGGTGCCCGGCCACTTTAATTTTCTGCAGACCCTGGGTTGTAATTAAGGGCAGTTGGCCTATGGACATTTATTAATTTGTTTGGATAATTTTGATGTGTTTTATGATTGTGTGCCTCTAGGATTGTTTGCTTTTCTTAGTTTCTTGGCGTTTTGCATGTCGCTTTTGTTTTAGCCTGGATTTCGTTAGGCTCTTTAAGGACTAAAACTTTTCTACTCATAACTAACATTCAAATTTTAAGATTTAAATAATTTAGAAACTTAACGACCTAGGGAATTGCCGGAATCGTCCGGGGTAGCATGCATATCGTTGCATTTCTCTCTTTCCTTCTATAAGACACTTCCCCGCCCGTGGGTAGAGTCCGGATAATCTGACCTATGAGGATGAGGTGCCGGACCTGGGGAAGCCAGTCTAATTCTAAAAATTATTTTTATAAGCCTTTTTTTAAAGTTCTATGCATACCTGATTCGGATACTTTAACTAGCATGCATTGCATTAGAAACTAACTAAATCAAAATTTTAATTGCATTAGTCATAGGAGCATTCACCCAACATCAGTCCGGGGCCAATTAGGAAATCCTCTAGACGTCGGCCCTACTTCCAAAAAACTATAACCTACCCACCATCTTTCATTAAATGACTGGACAACATGGTTTTAAAGCGATTAGGTGGTTAGCTGGCTCCCCCTTTCAGGCCGGGGTAAGTCCAGGTTTTGCATCGCATTAGTTAGGACACGGGTGTTAGTGTTGCGTAGAACACAAAACCCACCATAGATTTAGGAATCGAGGCTACTATTGCTCCGTAGTACGCCTCATCAGTAGGTAGGTCTTCTGTCTTCCAGAGACCCTAAACCCTACATATCCGCGTCACACGGATGACGCCACCTCCATCCTTCCCTCCTGCATGTTTCGAGTGCATGATTTATTTATTTTTCTCCAGTTTCTTCTCACTATCTTAGTCCCTCCGGATGCTGATGTGAGCCGTGCATGTTGACTAAGCCTAATTGAACCTCTCTTTCCCTTCGAGTAGGACTTCCTAGTCTTCCCCCTATGTGCCAATCCCAATTTCGAAAGAATAATGTAGAAATCCTTAATCGAGAGTATTCTCAGGCTCCGGCTTGAGATGTAATTAACCACGGGGGCTTGCGCCCGTGGGAAACCGCATCCCACTCTCAAATAAACCCCATTCGAGCTAATGTATCGGGTGGGGGAAACCCGTTGTGACGATCAGATCATATATATTATTACCCATCGGGGTGTGCTGGGTGAGAGCCACTATCCTCAATGGTTAATCATATGCATGATCGAATCTGCCCTTCCATTGGCCAGATACTGTCTCCCCTCGCGGGGCGATGGTGTCTGTAGTTCCTTTCAGAGGTCCACAGGTTTTCTGGCGACCACGGTGGGACAAGTTTCTCTCTCCATCTTTGGATTCTATATTATTCTTTCTTGTGTGTACTCCGGGATTGGTACTCCTTAGATTAGGTTCGTCCCACTCTTAGTTAGGGTCCTTCCTTAGTTAGGATCGTCCTTCTTTTTCTTAGTTAGGGTTCCCCCCCCCTAGCTAGGTTTCTTTCTTTCCGTTCTTCTTAGTTAGGGTTTCCCCCTAGCTAAGCTTCCTTTCCTTCTGACCTTCTAGGTCATTCCGTTCCCTATCTATCATTCATCTTCTCGTTATTTCTTACTAATCATTTTTAAATTTCTTTTCTTCTTCTTGGCAGACAGTGCCATGGCTTCCTTCGTGCCTTCCGTTACTTTCAGTTTTGGTTCTGACGCGCGGGTGACACTTCCTGAGTCCCTGCTAGCCAGTCCTCCCGCTGGAGGAATCACTTTTGGTTCCTTCACTAACTCGGCCTTCGTCACTCTTGGCGGACCGACCCCTGCCGAGGCTGCTGCCTACTCTCCTCCCCAGAGGAGGGCTCGTGCAGCCATGCGACCTTTTGGACGTCCAGTTGCTCGGCGGACAGCCCGGGCACCTGCTCGTCCTACTCCTGTTCGTGTACAGCCGGCACACCCTGTGGTTAGGCAGCCAGTGCCTAGACCACTCCCTGTTCAGCCCACTCGTCCAGCGGTTAGGCGACCAGTGCCTATCGCACCTGTTGTTCAGGCTGCCCGGCCCCTCAGCGCCGGCAGGCGGTAGTTACCCCTGTTGTTACTCCGGCAGAGGTAGCTCGTGTTCGGGTTCCCCCTCCTTCTTCCTCCAGGAAGAGGGGTGCCCAGACCGAGGCTCCTTCGCCTTCCTCCCGTCGGGTTTCAGCTTTCGCTCGACTGTCTCACCCAGAGACCCTCGTGCAGACCCCGACACTTCCCGTACTTCCCGTTCCCCTGCCACTCAGGTGGTGGGTTCAGATGTTGCTTCGTCTCCCGCCTCCGGCCTTGGGAGAAGGGCCCGGAGGAATAGAAACCGTAGACTTTGGTTGGCTGCATCCGAGGCAGACAGACAGCGGATGGCAGATTCATTGGCTCACCAGGAGACAGTTCAGAGGAGAGTGGTCCCTAGGCAGCGGGCACCACGACCAGTTGCAGTTTCCCCTACCCCGGACGTTACAGTTGCCCCTGAGATAGCAGCGGTTCAGGGAGGACGCTTTTCCCCACTGACATACAGTGGTGATGAGGAGGACGTTGCTCGCATTGTGGCGGCCCCTCCTGTCGCTACTACTTTACCACGCGCTAGGGTCCCCAGGGATGATGCTGCTCGAACCCTCTCTCAGAGGATTCGGAGTATTATCCGCTTAGCGCGGGGTCGAGGCCCTGTCAGTCGAGAGAGGTTACTCCACCAGATTTCTCAGGCGTCCGTTCAGTTGCAGAGACAGACTGCTAGACAGAGGTACAGGTGGCAGAGAGGACAGCCACCCAGGCAGCCTGTTAGTTCAGTTCCGTTGGAGAGACCACAGACAGTTACTCCGGTTGTTGGACGACGCCCACGTCGTCATGGACAGAGGCAGCAGTTGGAGCCTCCCAGACCCCAGCTCCCTTCAGTTGTAGTAGCCCCGCAGCAGTCAGTTGCCCCTACTGGGTCCCGTCGCAGCAGATGGGTGTGGAGACGACGACAGGCAGAGTCCCCTGTCGATGCAGTACAGCCAGTTCAGGCAGTTGAGCAGTTAGAGGCAGTTGTTCCTTCCGGATCAGAGGCAGTTCCGATGGTCTGTGATGCAGCAACGGACGGTGATGTTGCAGTTTCTCCTAGTGGTTCACCGGTTCGGGCAGAGCCAGCCCTTAGCCCTTACGAGACTTCTTCCCCTTTGAGTCCGTATGCAGAGGACTTCCATCAGACCCTCTACGAGGATGAGGCACTTGAGGATGACTTACTCGAGGAGGAGTCAGATGGAGACATACCGGTACACAGAGTGTGTGTGGTTACTAGACGTGGCCACTCAGACGAGCAGATAGAGGCAGATGATGATGATGAGCAGGGAGAAGCTGAGGTAGGAGGATCTCCCCGGTCAGTTGAGACAGATGCCACAGTACTACAGTTACAGACTCAGATGGCAGAGATGGCCAGGGCCATGGCAGCGATGACAGCCCAGTTGACAGCTTTGGGGGCGATGCCCCAGATGACGGGCGTAGGCACTCCTGCTACGTCCAGGGACGAGCCAGCAGCACCACCTGTAGTAGCACCAGGTCCTGTGGGAGTAGACAGGGCCCAGAGAGCAGTTCCAGTGGCACCGACAGCAGTTGCTTTTACTACCCCGGTCCAGAGTCAGTCAGTTCAGTTGTCAGCCGGACAGATTCAGGATCTGATTGCCCAGAAGGTCGAACAGGCCATTTCCTCCAGGAAGTCTGGAGAGGTAGTTAGCAGGGGGCGTCCTTACCCAGTAGAGTACGAGCACGAGCCCTACCCCCCTGGTTTTGTCCCTCCTAGGTTCAGAGTCTTTGATGGGTTTGGGAACCCGAGGCAGCACGTGGCCCAGTACCGAGCCATCTGTTGCAACATAGGAGGGAACGATGCACTGATGTTGAGACTCTTTGTCAGCAGTTTAGTTGGGGTGGCCTTTGCTTGGTACGCCGACCTCCCCAACGATTCAGTACGCACCTTTGCAGAGTTGGAGCAGTTGTTTGTTCAGAGGTTTGTCAGTGCAGAGCACCGAGTTACAGTTGGAGAGCTAGTTGTGACTAGACAGCGGCCCCGAGAGCCTCTCCCAGATTACATAGTCAGATGGAGGAACCTCAGCCTACAGTGTGAGCCCCAGTTACAGGAGCAGCATGCAGTAGAAATTTTGTTGAAGAACATAGATGGTCCGATAGCACCTTATCTGAAGGGTTTCAGCATTAGAACCTTTCAGAAGTTGTTGACAAAGGTGATCAGTTTGCAGGACAGCATACCCGATGCAGTCCCTCCTAAGGTTGAGAGTCAACCTTCACGTAGACCTCAGCGGCAGGAGTCATCAGGAGCACCTCCACCTAGGAGAGGGGAGGTACACAGTACTTATGGGCCATCAGATAAGGGCAAGAAGCCCTCAGTCAGTTCAGCACCACCTCAGCAGTCTCACACACCGGGCCAGTCGGCAGTGCAGTCTAGACCCTCCCGTAGGACCCCAGAGAGTCAGCAGTACCTACGGGAGAAGCTTAGTAAGGAATATCCCTTTAAAAGGGAAAGTGTGATGAAGATCTTCAAGTTCCTTACTAAGAGAAACATCTTAACATTCCCGAACAACAATAGAGTGGAAGAGGAGGGGCAGACAGAACACCCACTCTATTGTCCATTTCACAGACATATCGGGCATGTCATAGAAGACTGCTATGTGTTCAAGGACAGAGTTGAGAAGCTCATGGCTAGTGGGCAGATCCACCTACAGGACAGCGACCTGGTTCAGCCCAAGGGCAAGACACCTCAGACAGTTCAGATGATCTCGGGCTCCAGTAGTTGTAGTGACAGCCAGAGTGGCAGACAGAGCAGTCGTAGCAGATCACCCAGAGGTTCTGAGGGGGAGTGGCAGTTAGCACTCTCTCGGAAGACGAGGCAGATGATCCGGCAGACAGTTCAGAGTTCAGAGGCAGTTGAGAGGAGGCCTACCCAGGCCAAATCGACAGTTGCCAGCCCAGTTTCTTCGCCAGCACCTTTTTCTTCTCCTATTGTAATGCCTACTGAGCACATTTCTTTTCCTATTTTATGTAATAAAAAGATGTATGAAAAGGAAAAGTTTGTTGTAACTTCTGAGGGGAAGACGGGACGCCTTCCAGCACTTACGCTGAAGGATTTCGTTCTCCCTTCAACTGATGATGAAATAATAGAAGAAGGTGATTCTGGCTACTTCTGGTGTTCTGCTCCTACTTTTATTTCTTCTAGCACTCGCTCTTTCAATATTTTACATGTTTCTTATGATGGTTCTGTATGTGATGAAGAGTCTGAGTGTGATGAGGAACCAGTCTTTATGATTCCGGAGGGTGGTTGTTACATGGATTCAGAAGATGAATCCGAGAACCCACTCCAGTTACTTTCCTTGGAGCCAACACATGCCATCACCGTTGAACCAAGTGAATCTCCTGTCAAAGATGACTCGATACAGGAAGTTCACTTGCATTCAGGGAAGGTTCTTCCACCTAGGATGGCTAAGAATACAAAAGAGAAAGATAAGAACATTGTTACCCAGCAGGACGATCCTATCCCTTCCTCCCAAGAGCAGTCTGAGGAGAAAGGGAAAGGCCCTCAGCTGGAGGTCGATTACAATGTGTTGGCCCATTTAAGGAAAATTCCTGCCCTTCTCAGTGTCTATGATGCTTTGATGATGTCTTCTGACTTGAGAGAGACCCTGGTAAAAGCACTACTCGAACCAGAGTCCTATCAAGCCTTCTTTGCTTCCGAATCTGTTGGAGATGCATGCCTTTTGAGAGAGATGCCATGCATTACCTTTTCAGATCGTGATCTCCTCTTGGGTACCTCTGATCACAATCGTCCTTTGTATGTCACCGCTGAAGTCAATGGTTATGAGTTGAACAGGGTCCTCATTGACCAAGGAGCTTCAGTAAACATTCTGAGTTATGAAACTTTGAAGAGCCTCTCCCTGGGTCATTTGAAGTTAACCTCCGATAAGATTATGTTGAAAGGCTTCAATGACCAAGGACAGCGTGCCCTAGGGTCTATCACCCTACCCCTGAAGTTTGGAAATTTCCTTACTGAGGCGAAGTTTCATGTGATCGAGGCAGATACTTCATACAGGGCTCTCTTAGGAAGGCCCTGGATTCATGAGTATGGAATGGTGCCCTCCACCCTGCACCAATGTATGAAGTATATGAGGAATGAAGTCGAGTACTCCATTCCCGGGGATACCCAACCCTTTTCCGTGCATGAGGTCTCTATTTACGATGATGCTGAGCATTACATACCTCGTAAGAAGAGTAAACCTCCTTCTGCCCAGTCACCAGTGACACCTGCCAGTACTGTACAGGGTCCTGTACAGCTACCTGTGCAAGGTCCGTCACAGGTTAGTATTGAGGCAGATACCTCCACTGCAGATCCTGTTAGATCTCCTTTCCAATTTGCAGTTGGGCACGATGTTCCCCCTAGTAGAGGAAGGGGAGAGCGAGGTAGAGGTAGAGGTAGAGGATCGACTCGCCCGCCGCGAAACTACGATACTCAAATCCCTCCTCCCTCATATCTTTATGCTTCTCCTTTGACTGTCGAGTCCGACTCCTCTGACGATGAGATGATCACTACCCCTCATCGCTCAGCTCCCTCACCAGCCCCGGACTTCACTGATTATAGTTCACTGCCTACCTTTTGTAGGTACCTCATACCCGAGGGTGGTTTAGTTATTGACAGTGGTTCAGACGAGGAAGTAGACCCCCGACGTCAGACCACTAGTCAACAGTCCCTTTCCCGTCAGATACGTGGAATAAGAGTTGAGGAGTCTCACCAAAGATCTTTGGTTACCCCCTCCACCAGTGATGGTGGCGCACTACAAGTTAGAGGTCGCCCTCCGCCTCCTCTGTACGAAACCTTTGTGCCACCACGAGCTAGTGAGTGTGCCTCGTTATCCCATAGTGTAGGTGCCCCACTGGGTCCTGGGAGTCAGGGTTCAGCGGAGACCGCTATAGATAACAGGGTCACAACTGCCCCTCGTTATTTTTCCCCTTTCGTGGAAGACTGTGTAGAGCGGGGTGTAGTCATCTCGACTTGGTCAGATGAACAAGCTCTACGACAGGCTCGCGTTTGGCGGACTGATATGCCTCAAACTAAGCAAGGTTTAGGTTATGTCGAGCAGAGCTCACCTAACCATGCTAACATCCGAACGGTTTCCCACTCATACCCGGTTGTTTCTCTTACCGATAAAGAAGGCCCGGGTGATGATGAGGATAGAGTACTCGATGCTCCTCAAGAGTTTGAAGATGGCATCACTTCTGCCATGGACGAATTGTGTGAGGTAAACTTAGGCACTGAATCAGATCCTAGACCTATTTTTCATAGTGTCTTGTTATCTGACTCAGAGGCTCAAGAATACATCGAGCTACTCTCAGAGTTTAAAGATTGCTTTGCCTGGAACTACACCGAGATGCCTGGTCTAAATCCAGATGTAGCAGTCCATAAACTAGCCATTAAGTCTGATGCAGTCCCTGTTAAACAAGCACCTCGTAGGATGAGGTTAGAAATAGAACAACAGGTGATCGCTGAGACTAAGAAGCTTATAGAGGCTGATTTCATTCGTGAAGAGAAGTACCCTACTTGGCTTGCCAACATTGTTCCAGTCCGGAAAAAGAACGGGCAGATTCGTGTCTGTATCGACTTTCGTGATTTAAACAAGGCATGTCCTAAGGATGATTTTCCTCTTCCTATCCCCGAGCTTATGGTGGATATAGCGTCGTCCCATAGCATTTTCTCCTTCATGGATGGTTCATCTGGTTACAATCAGATAAAGATGGACCCCGAAGAGGAAAAGTTTACTGCGTTTCGCACACCTATAGGTGTGTTCTGCTACAAGGTGATGCCCTTTGGTCTCAAGAATGCCGGGGCCACTTATCAACGTGCTATGACTGTTATCTTCGACGAGATGATACACGAGCAAGTTGAATGCTATGTGGATGATCTGGTAGTCAAAAGCAAGGTCCGTGGAGATCACCTTCGAGATCTACGAATCGTTTTTGAACGCCTACGCAAATACGATTTGAAAATGAACCCTCTAAAATGCGCATTTGGAGTTAGTGCAGGAAAGTTCCTGGGGTTTATAGTTCGCTACCGTGGCATTGAGATTGATCCTTCCATGATCAAAGCCATAGTAGATCTAAAACCCCCTAAAAGTCTTACCCAGCTAAGGTCTTTTCAAGGAAAGTTAGCCTTCCTGCGGAGATTTATCTCCAATTTGTCCGGTAGATGTCACCCCTTTGCTGCCCTGGCAAAGAAAGACGCCCGCTTTCACTGGGATGAGCGTTGTCAGGAGGCCTTTGAGAGTATAAAGCGCTACCTGATAAACCCCCCTGTTTTAGCTGCACCCATCCCGGGGAGGCCGTTAATTCTCTACACTACGGCCCTGGATGAGTCCTTGGGTGCATTATTGGCTCAAGAGAATGAGGAAGGCAAGGAGAATGCCTTGTACTACCTCAGTAGACGGTTGATACCCGCAGAGCTGAAGTACCCCGCGATGGAAAAGCAGTGTTTAGCTTTGATCTTCGCGGTACAGAAGCTTAGGCATTATATGCTTTCACACAAGGTCAACCTAATCTCTCGAGTCAACCCCTTGCAGTATCTCATGACCCGTCCGACCCTCTCAGGTCGTCTGGCACGATGGTCTATGATCTTGCTGCAGTTTGACATCACTTTCGTCCCGCAGCGGGCCGTCAAAGGACAGGCTCTAGCTGATTTTCTTGCTGCTCACCCGATCCCTGCAGACTCCCCACTCAATGATGAGCTGCCTGACGAGCTAATCATGAGTGCGGAGGAGCAGGAGTCCCCTACTTGGGAGTTTTACTTCGACGGTGCGTCATCCGTTAGAGCCTTGAGCCCGAACGAAACTCCTATAGTTAGGGTAGGTCTGGGCCTCATTTTCGTATCCCCTGAAGGTCACACTCTGAGATATTCCTACAGTCTTTCAGAACCTCGTACTAATAATGAAGCTGAGTACGAAGCTCTGATTTTAGGACTAGAGTTGGCCATTCAGATGAATGTCATGCGGGTGAAAATCTTTGGAGACTCACAACTGATCATAAATCAAGTAGCGGGAGTCTACAAAGTGCTTAAACCTGAGCTCTTGCCTTATCACAGCAAGGCAATGGAGCTCTTGTGTTTGATTCCTGAAGTGACCTTAGCTAAAATCCCTAGATCTGCCAATGGCAAGGCAGATGCATTAGCTAAGTTAGCAAAGGAACTGGCTGACCCAACTGGCAACCCACTGTCTATCGTTGTCCAGTGCCGTCAAGCCCTGTGCCCCGCAGACCTGTCTTCTCCCGATCAGACCCTCATAGTGTTCTCAGTTGAGGAAGAATCAGACTGGAGAATACCCTTTATAGAGTATTTGAAGCATGGCAGGCTTCCAGATGATAGATCTCTTGCTGCCCAGATCAGAAAGAGAGCCCTATCATTCACTTATGTGAACGACACCTTGTATCGACGCTCTTTCGACCAAATGTGGTTGCGTTGCCTTAACAACGAGGAGGCTCGCAAGGTCATGGGCGAGATACATGAAGGTCTTTGCGGTGCCCATCAGTCCGGACCAAAAATGAAAGGCAGAATTAAACGCCTCGGTTACTATTGGCCGACTATGATCCGTGATTGTATGGAGCACGCTAGAAAGTGCCACCAGTGCCAAATTCATGGCACGGTGATTCACCAACCCCCTAATCCGCTGCACCCTACTGTATCATCTTGGCCATTCGAGGGCTGGGGCACGGATGTAGTGGGTCCTATTGACCCTCCTTCCTCTAAGGGCCATAGATTCATTTTAGCTGCCACTGATTACTTCTCTAAGTGGGCAGAAGCTGTGCCACTTAAGGAAGTCAAATCAGAAGATGTGATGCGTTTCTTTCGTGATCATATCGTCTATCGTTTTGGTGTCCCGCGCCGTATCATCTCAGATAACGGCCCGTCATTTAGAAGCACCAAAATTGCCAGATTTGCCCGCTGTCATAACATCAATTGGCGATACTCTTCAATTTACTATCCCAAGGCCAATGGCTTGGCGGAAGCATTCAATAAAACTCTCGTGCAATTAATAAGAAAAATCCTGGTTGCAAACAAACGAGAGTGGCACGATAGACTTCCTGAAGCACTATGGGCCTATAGGACTACATACCGTACTCCTACTCAGTCTACCCCATATGCTTTGGCTTTCGGGGTCGAGGCCGTCCTCCCACTTGAGGTCGAGCTCCCCTCGCTACGTGTGGCAGTCAGCCACAATCTTTCCCACGAAGATAACGACCGATTACGGACGGAAGAGCTTGATGGTTTAGAAGAGCTTCGCCTACAAGCTTATCAGAACCTCAAACTATACCAGGCACGTATGGCTCGATCACATGATCGCCTTGTTCGACCCCGTGCTTTCCGGGTTGGCGAGTTGGTCCTTGTTTTACGTAGACCTATCGTTTCGCGTCGTCGCCGAAGTGGTAAGTTCGAGCCTGTCTGGGAAGGCCCCTTTGCTGTGGAGCAAGTCTACGAAGGTGGTGCCTACCTACTCGTTGATGCCAATGGTGTTCACCCTATGCCTGTCATCAACGGGCAGTACTTAAAAAAGTACTATGCCTGAGTTCGCTCTTCGAGAGGGAGGGGATCTCCTTACCGCCTGCAAATACTCCCCTGTATATGTACCCCCTTTGGAGGGGCTTCTTCACTTTTCGACAGTCTGTGTGGCCACGACGATTTGTCCTCTACCACACGATGTTTGGTTGCGAGAAGTATGAGGCTATCCTTAGGGGTGATGAGGTGAGATGATATGATTCGTACACTGACATAAACTCTAGTCTCTATCATCTCCCTTGTCTGAACTCTTCTAGGCCAGATTTTGACCCATATCAGTCCAAATACAAATTCAAGTTCTATTTTCAATAGTGGGATCTTTAAATTTAATGTGCAAAATTTTTAAAAGAAAGATTGATCTGAGAAAAGTCTGAGAGCTTAAAACACGAAGTAAACCTTTTAGAGAATTTTTCCTTGGAAAGTATAGAATTTATTTTTCCTAATGAAAGATTTACCCCTGTCTTCTTTAGAAAATTAAGTAATTGGTGGTTGACTCCTCTAAACGCTTGAAGGACGATTATAATGATTCAAAAAAAATGTATGCCTTCTCTCTCATCCCTTGCTTGGGATGATTTCCTATTTTGAACTAAAATCTATATCAAATTGAAATTAGATTTAGAGACGTGTATTTTCCCAATCATCTTGCAGTTTTCTATCTCATAGGCGTCTTTCACACGCTGATAAATCTACCTCATAATTTTCTTATTCAAGTCATTCATTCTTATCATAAGATTGGATTTGCTTTGTGAGTTCTTCTTCCTTGCACGAGAGAGTGAGTTTTTCTTCTCTTATGTTTGGAAGATAATCTTACAACTGAGAAAGTTTTCCTTTAGAGGTTTGGAAAGGGAGCCAGTTACGAAGTGAAAGATACACAAAGTGTATCAAAAGTGAAAAGATGCGCAGTGCGCCAAAAATCAAAGATACACAAAGTGTATCAAAAGTGGAAAGTTGCGCAAAATGCGCCACAAGGTTAAGGATGCACAAAGTGTATCAAGTAATCAAAAGATGCGCAGTGCGCCAAATCAAGTTGAGGGGCTCAAAATGAGCCCAAAGTGGATAAGTAAATGGCTTCCCTTTCTTGTAAATCTCTAAATCTCAGAAAATCCATACCCTTTGATATTTGTGATACTTGAGTTTGAAAATCATGATTTCGGATTTATCATCGTGCAAGAATGTTCTATTAGATATAAAAATATTCTCATGCAAGAGGATTGAGAAGATTCAGTTTCTCTCTCTAATTTATACCCTTTTGAATTAGATATTTATTCATAATATGTAAGGGAGAAAGCCCAGCTTAGCCTGTAGGGAGCTTAAGCTAGGTTAGCAAAATTTAAATCCCTAACCTTCTCGGGTTTAGATGGAGTCAACCTATATTGCTGAACTTTCTGAACCTCTTCTAAGGTTCAAGATGATTCAGAGGTTAATTTTTCATTTCTAAAAATAGTCTTTTCACTCTCTGATGAAATTTTCACTCTTTAGGAAATGTGTGAATCAGACTTCTCTCAGATTGATTGGCAAGGGCTTAAACATCTCTTAGTGGTCCCACTATTGAGTTTGTTTAAATGCTTGCCATATTCTTTTAAAAATTCGTGCACGAAAATATTTTGACCCCACCATCTGGTTATAGACCATTCTTAAGGACTGATAAGAGTCTCGCATTTATTCTATTTTCCTCTTCTGAGTTCTGGTAATTTGGGAGTTTCCCCCTCTCTGTCCCCCAGTTTCACTGGGTGCTCCCAAGTGTGGTCTGAAATATCAAAACCAATTCAGACTTCCTTTGTACTGGGTCCATACCAACCTATGCTAGATAGGGATGGTAATGTTGATCCACTATCCTAACCTAAATTTTATTCACATATCAATCGTGCTCTGATTGTGCCCCCAGTTTTATTCATGTGGCGAATATGGCCTGGGTTATCAAAGCCAATCTTACCTCCCTCTTTGTGTTCCAATCATTAGAGGATATCTCATACTAGGAGTAACGCACGGATATGGTAAATGTTCCCTCTGCCGGGTGTTGTCTTCGACAGTACGAGATATACTTAGTCTATGGTCGAGAACATATAAAAAATGCATCTATAAAATAAAAGAGGGAAGCTCTTAGTAGAGTAAAACCGGTTGCCCTTGTCACAGGTGGAACCCGGTAATACTCTCTAAGAGCTCAAATTCCCCAAAGTCTTTCTTTCCTTCTCCTACGAAGCGTCTGAGTGATTGCTTCAAGGATGAGTTTGCACTTGTGATTATTATGATCTTTTACAACCATGATAGTCCTTGTTAGTGGTGTGATACATCTTGCTCAAGATGTTAACATCCCACCTTCGCGAGCTCTGATTCCCTAACAGGGAATCAACTCTCTAGTTTCTTTTAGTGACCTACTTTTTCACCCTTGCCCTGCTCCCAGCCACTAGAGCAGTCCTATGGGTCTGGTAGTGTCGCTCCTGCCTCTCACAGGGCCCCCCGGTCAGGGTGAGTGTTACCGCTGTGATGTTTGATGTTTATTGATTTTACTCATAAATCATTTCCCTCAATGGCGAGTGTGTCTCCTCGCCATCTTGAGTTGCTTCCCCAGTAGTGTTGCAGTACGCCTGGTTACCGGCGTTAGCATCACTGACTTGAGAGCTCTGATTTTCTGGTAGAAAATCAACTCAGTTTCTACTTTACTCTCTCTCTCTCATTCGTACTCTACCCTCAGCTGCTGGGGTAGCTCTACGGATGCACTGATATTATTCCACTTCCCGCAGGGTCCCACCAGTTTGTGTGGGTGCTACTACTGTGGGCCTTTCATAAATATTATTCCTATGCAATGTTACTTCCCTTAGTGGCGAGTGTGTCCCCTCGCTACCCTTGTGTGCTTTCTTAGTTGTGATGCAGTACATCGAGTCTCAGATGTTAGCGTCGCTTCTTAGTGAACTTTGATTTTCTAGCAGAAAATCACTTCACTTGTCTTAGAGTGACATACTTTCCCGCCGTGACCCGACTCCTGGTTGTAGAGCGGTCCCTTGGATGTGTTTATGTTGCTTTCCACCTCTACAGGGTCCCACTAGCTTACGTGGGTGTACCACTGTAGTCTTCTATGATTATTTCTCATTGATATAGTCCTTTTTTCTGTAGCAAGTGTGTCCTCCTTGCTACTTTAGCTACTCAGTGGGAATGGGATTACCCCTCTCACACTTTGTTGAGGGCGTACCTTTCCCTATGGTCTCTCGAGGCATCATTCTGGTGCTTCCAGGTTTGTATGATTTTGGTTTCGCCTAGGCAGTTTCACTGGCATTTGGATACTCGTGGCCACGACGACTTGTCCTCTACCACGTGGTACCCAAAACACTAGTTTGAAACTCCTTAGACGACCCTTCTCTCTTTGAAATTTTCCATTTTCTACTCCTCTTCCCATCCCTACACATATGCGTGTTAGGGAATGGTTGAGATGACTTTCCCCTGGTCGCTCTACTGCAGGCATATGCGCCGGGTAGGCATCAGACTTTACTTGGTTGAGAGTGCCCCACAGAGCCCCTGGGAGGCATATCTCACCACCTCTTTTCCCTGATTGCTCTGCTGCGGGCATATGTGCCGAGTAGACATCAGGCTTTACTTGGTTGGGAGCACCCCGCAGAGCCCCTGCGAGGCATAGCTCACCACACCTTTACCCTGACTGTCCTGCCGCTCTGGTAGACATCAGACCCTTACCCTGGTCGTCTTGCTCTGATCAAGCAGACATCAGACCTTACCCGGTTGAGTGGGAGCCCGACAGAGTCCCTGGGAGGCATTCCTCACCACCCCTTTACTCTGGATGTTCTGTAAAAGACTACGCAGACTCCAATTTCGTGGCTTATTTACTTTTGTTGAGGTCAGGCAGAAGTATTGAGTCACCCCTATCCGCTGTTCTGAAAGGAGCAGGAGGAGACGGGATCCTTTCACCTTCTATTCTGCTGTTTGAAATGAACAGTCGGGTAGTTGGTTTTACTTACCGGTTGAGAGAGCCCGACAGAGTCCCTGGGAGGCATTCCTCACCACCCCTTTACTCTGGATGTTCTGTAAAAGACTACGCAGACTCCAATTTCGTGGCTTATTTACTTTTGTTGAGGTCAGGCAGAAGTATTGAGTCACCCCTATCCGCTGTTCTGAAAGGAGCAGGAGGAGACGGGATCCTTTCACCTTCTATTCTGCTGTTTGAAATGAACAGTCAGGTAGTTGGTTTTACTTACCGGTTGAGAGAGCCCGACAGAGTCCCTGGGAGGCATTCCTCACCACCCCTTTACTCTGGATGTTCTGTAAAAGACTACGCAGACTCCAATTTCGTGGCTTATTTACTTTTGTTGAGGTCAGACGGAAGTATTGAGTCACCCCTATCCGCTGTTCCGAAAGGAGCAGGAGGAGACGGGATCCTTTCACCTTCTATTCTGCTGTTTGAAATGAACAGTCAGGTAGTTGGTTTTACTTACCGGTTGAGAGAGCCCGACAGAGTCCCTGGGAGGCATTCCTCACCACTACTTCTTCCCTGATTGTTTTGCTCTGATCAAGCAGACATCAGACTTTACTTGGTCGAGTGAGCCTGGCAGTGTCCCTGGAAGGCATACCTCACCACTCTTTCACCTTCTATCTTGTTGTTTCGATACGGTCCAATGGATAGTTGGTTTGCTTTACTACCTTACTTTTTTTGGGTTCTCTCTCCTCAGTTCTGCCCTCACTATAGGGTAAGGCAAAGAGAAGATCTCCCCCACTTTGTTACCTTTTGGTGGCATGTTACTACTTCGCTCTTTGTTCTATCCTTGGCTCTGCCCTCGCTATAGGGCAAGGTCAGGGGAAAATTCCCCTTTGCTCTCTCTCATCTCTTTTGATGTTCTTTTCTCTGATCTTTACTCTACTTCTTCTATCACGTCCGGTCAACGCCAACACGAGCGGTTCACTAGTTTGTTCGCCACTCCTGTTGGGGGTCCGTTTGTTGACCTAGTTTTTGCACCTAACCCCAGGTCTTGGGTCAACCCAGTTGACCAGGTCAACCTGGGTTGACCTAAAGGGACCCATTTAGCTTAGGTTAGCCCCAAATCAGATCTTGATCAAACCAAATTCATCCAAGGCTCAACCCCTCCCCTCTTTGACATATTTGACTAGGTTGACCAAGTCAACCCTTGACTTGGTCAACCCAAGTCATTAATGGGTCAATATGACCCATTAAGAGCCATTTAAAGCTCCAATTATTTCCTAATCCATTCAAAGCTCTAAACCACGGCCTAATGGGCTTAATAACCTCCTAATCAAACCCTAGATAGGATCTTAGCCGTTGGTCTTGACCCTAGAGCTTTAAATAGATGGAATTAGGGTTGATTTAGGGGACTTTTACTCTTGCCCGATCTCTAAGCCCCCAAAGCCTGTGAGATTCTGTGTGAGAGCTCCCACGACCCGTCCCCACCTTTTCCAACCCAAATCCGCCACCAAGACCCCGCCGGCGGCAGACTTTCCGGCGAACCGAGGGCTAGAACCTTCCTACGCGAATCCCGTCCGATCCAAGGCGTTTCGAGGCTCGAGATCAACTAGGGGATTACTCGTGGACAGTCTACAAGTTCAACAAGCCCAAGATCGCCCAAATCCACCGTGTGGATTAGGTATAATACCTAACCCTAGTTAGAAACACCTAGGGTTAATTAGCATCGTCATTAGTGCGTTTTAAGCCAAATGAATCATCCCACACGATTTCTGTTCATCCATAGATCACATGTTTAAAATTTCATCGTGTTTGGTTCAGCCGATCTCGAGAACGAGCCAGAATAGTGTATTAGGGTTCGGTCTCGGCTTCTCGTCCAGGGGGAGTTGATCTCCGCCGTTGATTTCGAAATCAATGGCGGAGATCTGGTCATTCCGCGGTTTGGAACGACCGTGGGGATCCCTCCTTGGCATCGGCGCGTCGTCTGACTCCATCACGACCGTCGATTCATCGCGGCGAGAGATCGGACGGCGGGTACGGCCTGCTGACGTGGATAAGTGATTACCGCGGTCCGCGGTAATGATTGCCTTAATCATTGGCAATCATCGCCGGCGGCGCGATCATTGCGCCGCCAGGCAATGATTGCCCGCGGACCGCGGGACGAATCTGGGGCTGCCAAGTGTCGGGCCGGGGTTTTATATATATATTTTTATTTATTTTAATTATTTTTAGCCTATTTTAACTTCAAAAAAAAATCATATAAAATCTAAATTTAATCCAAAAAATACGTATAATATGTCAAATCGCTCGTATTTTAATTCCCTTTATTTTAAAACTAATTTTGATTAAAAATGTTGAATATATTTTAAAAAGAAAAATATTAAATGAGTAATATTAGTTATTTTTGTTATTGTTATTATTATTGTTTTTTTTTTCTTTATTATTGTTATTTATATTATTATTATCATATTTATTATTATTATTATTATTATTACTATTATTATTATTTTAATTATTTTTATTATTTTAATTATTCTTATTATTATTATTATTATTATTATTATTATTATTATTATTATTATTATTATTATTATTATAGTTATTATTATTATTTTAATTACTTTGATTATTTTAATTATTTTTATTATTATCATTATTATTATTATTATCATTATTTTAATTATCTTAATTATTTTATTATTATTATTATTATTATTATTATTATTAATTATTATGATTATTATTATATTAATATTAATGTTATAATTAATAATAATATTATTATTTTCAATAATAGTATTATTATATTATTATAATATTAATTATTATCATTATATTAATATTAATGTTATAAGTAATAATAATATTATTATTTTTAATAATGATATTATTATATTATTCTAATATTAATTGTCATCATTATTAGTATTATTATAATATTAATATTATAATTAATAATATTATTATTTTAATAGTATTATTATTATTGTTAATATTATTATTATAATATTAATTATTATTAGTGTTATTATAATATGAATATTGTAATCAATAATAATATTATTTTAATAATATTATTATTGAAATTAATATTTATATTAATATAATAGTAATATCTATTGTTATTAATATTATTATAATATTAGTATTGTTAACTAATAATAATATTATTATCTTTAATAATGGTGTTATTATGTTAATATTAATATTATTATAATATTAACACTTATTATTTCATATTATTGTAATATTTTAATTATTATTATTTAAAATTTAAAAATTCCAGATATTATTATATCTGATTTATTTTAAAATTATTATTTATTTTCAAATATTAATTATTTTAATTTTTTTTAAAATTACCTTTAAACCTATTTAACTTCAAAAATTCATAACTTTGCCATTTTAAATCGGATTTTGACGCACAATACCTTAAACTTTTCAGAAAAATATGAATTTTAATTTAAAAATATTTGTTATATGTGATTCTGTCATTTCTGAATATTTTCTGTATTACTGTGTTATTTACTTATTTAAATATTATTTAATTAATATAATTAATTATTTTAAAATAAAAATTATTTTGAAACCCCCTCGGTGGCTGGTAGACCTCCCATGCTTATGAACTGAAGTATTTTCAATTATCTTATTTTTTAAACTTATATTATTATTATTTATAATATTTATGTATTTTAAAGATGATTTTAAAATTACATATTATTTAAATCCTTTAATTTTGGGAGGTTCACCTCCTATGAAACTTTAAACCTAGGACCTATATGTGAACAGAATTCATGTGGGAGAAGGATTAGTGAATGATTGTGTCTCAATCATTCACTAATCACTTCATTAGGTTTCTTTACTTAGTGTTTTCGTAGTCCTTGCATGTGTAGGTTGCACAAACACGTAGCCTAGGCTCTCATAGATCTAAGGACATGGCTTGGTGTGTTTATATCTGCTGCATTTACCCTCTGTATTATGCCTAAGGGTTAGTTACTTCATTTCACTCCTATATAACGTAGTGACACCCTAAGGACAACAATTAAGGACCCGTCTAGCAAACTTAGAAAAATTCTAGGAATTAGGGTAGAACCCCGAATGACTTGAAATTTGAAACACTTAAACATAGTGACATCTGGAACCCTCTAGAATTTTCTAGGAATTTTCTGGACTCTTTAAAACACTTAATTAGCAAACCCTAATTTACCCGTTAATTAAGCCTTAGAAACTTCAGAAAAATCTAATAAATCCATTTTAAATCAGAAAAATACCCATAATACCTCAAACTCTCCAGAATTCAGTTCCCAACCTTAGATAATTAGGGCCCCTTAATTGGATCTTAATCTGGACTTTAATTCGACCTTAATCAAAAATCACCTTTTTGCCTTAATTAAATCATTAAAAATTATTAAAAATCCCAAATTTTCCCAAAATACTTGGGAACACCTTCTTAGGTCATTTCTGACCTTTGGGGGTGATTCCAATCAGTTTGGAGCTGATTTGGGCCAAAACCCCCAAAATACCCCTAACTAGGCAATTTCGATAATTCCTTTAATTGCCCCAACTTCTGAAAATCATAACTAATTATAGAAAATTCCAAAATGGGCAAACTAAAAGGCACCTAACTCTAGTTAAGGTCTAGTATTTGTTAAAAATATTAGGTGTCCAGAAATCAACCTAAAACAAAAAGTCAACTCTTCGGTCAACCGTAGTCTATAGTCTAGGGCCCGAAACTTCTAAAATTCATAACTTTGCGTAGGAAACTCCAAATGTTACAACTCGGGCTCCTGAGTATATAATTTTGATGATGACAATATTATTGAGTGCCTCTTTATTTCTCCTAATATTTGTTGTGTATACATGTTTGTGTGTTGACTAACATTTCAGGTACAACAGGCACCGATCTTTAAAGATTCAGGGCTCAAGACTGGGTAGAATAGGTTATGTCGAAAGAGAATGTAATTTTCATTTATTTATTTTAACTTCTTGAGTCAAGTCCTGTAAAGGTGCATGATAGCCTGGTGACCGTGCACACACACACAAGGGGAGAAATTTTAATGTTAAATATTTTAATTTTTCTGTACATCGTACTGTACGATCTGAATCGTACTGTACGATCTGGTGTTACAGAAATTAATTAAAATATTTAATTTTTTCTGAAAAAATTCTTTTGAAATATAACTAATCGTACAGTACGAACACCACATCGTACTGGACGATTTGGTATAATTAGAAACCCCGTCGAACATTAAATTAGGCAAAAATTTGAATTTGAAAATTGTTCTATTCGTACTGTACGATCTTAATCGTACTGTACGATGATTAAAATATTGCCTAATTTAATCCTGTGATTAGTCAATCGAATTTGCGTAATTTTGATATTTGGTTCGTACTGTACGAACTGGATCGTACTGTACGACTGACAGAGACGATTTTGGTCGTCCCAGGATTCGTCCTGGACGATTTGCACTTCGATTGAACTAATCGTACTGTACGATTCTGAGATCGTACAGTACTAACAGGTCAAATTCTGCACATAGTACTGGACGATCCTGCGATCGTACTGTACGATATTTGACGGCTGAATTGGATTTTTAGGGTTTTTTTAAGCCCTCTATTTAAGCTTTCTCATAAGACTTTTTAGGAGTCTTTTGGGCATTCATTGAGTTGTTTTATTCTAAAGAAAGCTTGAAGAGAGAGCTTTGGACTAAGGAGAGAAAGGGTGGAGTTTGTAAGAGAGGGAGAAGATCCTTGTGGGCTTCAAGGGAGTGTGAGAGGGGGTTTTCACACGGTTGCTCCGGCGAACTTGCACCTGAGTTCCTCCAAGAGTCAAGGTTTGTCTTGAGGGAAGCTTTGGGAAGAAGAAGACCTCTTTGGTGTCAAAAGACCCGGCTACTCCGCCGCACCGGGGAAGGTGAAAGTGATTCAAGGTCCTCTGCCTCACCAGGAGGGTGAAAAGAAGTCAAGGTTCTCTGCCTGTGAAAGGAGTATGGTCCTCTGCCACACCGAGTTGGTGGAAGAGAGTTTGTAAGGGCTTCTCCGCCTAGCTGAGGGGGCTAAAGGAGAGACACTATAGTGATAGTGCAATACCCGGAGAGGAGGCTCCGGGGAGTGGACGTAGGTCATGGTTTGACCGAACCACTATAAATCTGGTGTGCTCTTTCTGATTTTATTTTCCGCACTTTATTTTCTTGCATCTTATTTTCTATTATAACTGCTTGGTGAAAATCTGAGAATACTTTTTCATTGTGATAATTAGAGAATAATCACCATCTTTATAATTAGTTATAAATCATCAGCTTCCGCATTTAACTAGTTAAGTTATCATTGTAAGAAATCTGAAAAATCAATAAATATTAGAACTCTTAGCGCATCTCGTACTTTCAAGTGGTATCAGAGCGGTACTCAAAATAGTGTTTTAGAAAACCTAGAGAAAACGATCAATGGCACAATTTGGAAATAGAAATATTATTGAAGGTTATTCAATAACTCGTCCGCCACTTTTAGAAAATATTCCTTTTAATTTTTGGAAAATTCGCATGTCTGTATTCATACAATCCATTGATTTTAGGATGTGGCATATGATTGAATCTGGATATTCTATACCATCACGTATTATTAATGGTGTGAAAAGTGATATTCCTTTTACTGAATGGAGTAGAGAAGAAAAACTTTATGCTCAATTGAATGCTAAATCCTTGAACTGCTTTTTCTGTGCTTTAACTTCTGAAGATTATATGATTATTTCTAATTGTATCACTGGCAAGGAAGTTTGGGATAAACTATGCATGACATATGAAGGTAGTAGTGAAGTCAAACAATCTAGATTAAATGTATTATTGCATGACTATGATCTTTTTTGCATGAAACCTTATGAGACTATCTTAGACATGTACACTAGGTTTACTCAGATTGTGACGTCATTACATGCTTTAGGTAGAGAACTTTCAAACTTAGAAAAAGTCAATAAAATTCTACGTTGTCTACCTGATAAATTTGATGTCAAAGTGACTGCTATATATGAATCAAAAGACTTGAATTCTTATTCTATTGATAATCTAATCGGCTCACTCATTGCCTATGAGCAAAGTGTGAGTCAAAGACTTTTGAATGCAGGTGATGAAAATGTTATAGTGCTAAAAGCAAAAGACACAGATAAAGATGACTTAGAAAGTGATGAGAATGAGAAAATGGCATTAATAACAAGCCAATTCAAAAGTCTGCTGAAGCACAAGCACAAGAGAGAACAAAAGCGAAGCAGAGGTAAAAATGACAAGTATGATAAGCCTGCTTCTGACATTATTTGTTTTAGGTGTAGGAAACCTGGACATTTTAAAAATGAATGCCCCAATCTTAAGAAACATCTTGTAAAGAAAAAGAGTGAGGATAAGCCAATTCCAATAAGGGGAAATGAAAAGAAGCAAAAAATCTCCTGGGCAGACTTAGCTTCTGAATCATCAGAACAGGAGCAAGAGGATGAGGTAACAAGCTTATGCTAAATCATCAAGAATTTGATTGGTAATGTTGATCAGGTATAAGTATATTGAGGTTTGTTTGTGTGTTTTATTTATGTGTTTTGTATGTTTGTTTATCTATTTTGTGTGTTTGATGTTTAGTATGTTTTAGGCATGATTTCATATTTTAGTTTCTTATATGTTATTACCTTCCTTTGCATGTAGTTTAATTTATGTGTTTGCATTATATCTCTTCTTTTTGATAATGTCAAAGGGGGAGAATGTATTATGGTTGGTTGCATTTATGGTTTAGTTTTTAGTTTTTTTTATAAAATTTTTCTGTTATTTAGTTTTTTTAAGTCTTATGTTATTTAATTTTAAAATATATAAAAAAAAAAAAAAAAAATGCTTACCCCTATTTTTAATATAATTCTCGTAGTGAGGGGGAGATTAGGAGAAAATATTTTTAATTTATAAATTCAACCAATAATATTTGCCATCATCAAAAAGGGGGAGATTGTTACAACTCGGGCTCCTGAGTATATAATTTTGATGATGACAATATTATTGAGTGCCTCTTTATTTCTCCTAATATTTGTTGTGTATACATGTTTGTGTGTTGACTAACATTTCAGGTACAACAGGCACCGATCTTTAAAGATTCAGGGCTCAAGACTGGGTAGAATAGGTTATGTCGAAAGAGAATGTAATTTTCATTTATTTATTTTAACTTCTTGAGTCAAGTCCTGTAAAGGTGCATGATAGCCTGGTGACCGTGCACACACACACAAGGGGAGAAATTTTAATGTTAAATATTTTAATTTTTCTGTACATCGTACTGTACGATCTGAATCGTACTGTACGATCTGGTGTTACAGAAATTAATTAAAATATTTAACATTAAAATTTCTCCCCTTGTGTGTGTGTGCACGGTCACCAGGCTATCATGCACCTTTACAGGACTTGACTCAAGAAGTTAAAATAAATAAATGAAAATTACATTCTCTTTCGACATAACCTATTCTACCCAGTCTTGAGCCCTGAATCTTTAAAGATCGGTGCCTGTTGTACCTGAAATGTTAGTCAACACACAAACATGTATACACAACAAATATTAGGAGAAATAAAGAGGCACTCAATAATATTGTCATCATCAAAATTATATACTCAGGAGCCCGAGTTGTAACAATCTCCCCCTTTTTGATGATGGCAAATATTATTGGTTGAATTTATAAATTAAAAATATTTTCTCCTAATCTCCCCCTCACTACGAGAATTATATTAAAAATAGGGGTAAGCATTTTTTTTTTTTTTTTTTTATATATTTTAAAATTAAATAACATAAGACTTAAAAAAACTAAATAACAGAAAAATTTTATAAAAAAAACTAAAAACTAAACCATAAATGCAACCAACCATAATACATTTGGTATCAGAGAGCGCATTTATTGTTACAACTCGGGCTCCTGAGTATATAATTTTGATGATGACAATATTATTGAGTGCCTCTTTATTTCTCCTAATATTTGTTGTGTATACATGTTTGTGTGTTGACTAACATTTCAGGTACAACAGGCACCGATCTTTAAAGATTCAGGGCTCAAGACTGGGTAGAATAGGTTATGTCGAAAGAGAATGTAATTTTCATTTATTTATTTTAACTTCTTGAGTCAAGTCCTGTAAAGGTGCATGATAGCCTGGTGACCGTGCACACACACACAAGGGGAGAAATTTTAATGTTAAATATTTTAATTTTTCTGTACATCGTACTGTACGATCTGAATCGTACTGTACGATCTGGTGTTACAGAAATTAATTAAAATATTTAATTTTTTCTGAAAAAATTCTTTTGAAATATAACTAATCGTACAGTACGAACACCACATCGTACTGGACGATTTGGTATAATTAGAAACCCCGTCGAACATTAAATTAGGCAAAAATTTGAATTTGAAAATTGTTCTATTCGTACTGTACGATCTTAATCGTACTGTACGATGATTAAAATATTGCCTAATTTAATCCTGTGATTAGTCAATCGAATTTGCGTAATTTTGATATTTGGTTCGTACTGTACGAACTGGATCGTACTGTACGACTGACAGAGACGATTTTGGTCGTCCCAGGATTCGTCCTGGACGATTTGCACTTCGATTGAACTAATCGTACTGTACGATTCTGAGATCGTACAGTACTAACAGGTCAAATTCTGCACATAGTACTGGACGATCCTGCGATCGTACTGTACGATATTTGACGGCTGAATTGGATTTTTAGGGTTTTTTTAAGCCCTCTATTTAAGCTTTCTCATAAGACTTTTTAGGAGTCTTTTGGGCATTCATTGAGTTGTTTTATTCTAAAGAAAGCTTGAAGAGAGAGCTTTGGACTAAGGAGAGAAAGGGTGGAGTTTGTAAGAGAGGGAGAAGATCCTTGTGGGCTTCAAGGGAGTGTGAGAGGGGGTTTTCACACGGTTGCTCCGGCGAACTTGCACCTGAGTTCCTCCAAGAGTCAAGGTTTGTCTTGAGGGAAGCTTTGGGAAGAAGAAGACCTCTTTGGTGTCAAAAGACCCGGCTACTCCGCCGCACCGGGGAAGGTGAAAGTGATTCAAGGTCCTCTGCCTCACCAGGAGGGTGAAAAGAAGTCAAGGTTCTCTGCCTGTGAAAGGAGTATGGTCCTCTGCCACACCGAGTTGGTGGAAGAGAGTTTGTAAGGGCTTCTCCGCCTAGCTGAGGGGGCTAAAGGAGAGACACTATAGTGATAGTGCAATACCCGGAGAGGAGGCTCCGGGGAGTGGACGTAGGTCATGGTTTGACCGAACCACTATAAATCTGGTGTGCTCTTTCTGATTTTATTTTCCGCACTTTATTTTCTTGCATCTTATTTTCTATTATAACTGCTTGGTGAAAATCTGAGAATACTTTTTCATTGTGATAATTAGAGAATAATCACCATCTTTATAATTAGTTATAAATCATCAGCTTCCGCATTTAACTAGTTAAGTTATCATTGTAAGAAATCTGAAAAATCAATAAATATTAGAACTCTTAGCGCATCTCGTACTTTCAAGTGGTATCAGAGCGGTACTCAAAATAGTGTTTTAGAAAACCTAGAGAAAACGATCAATGGCACAATTTGGAAATAGAAATATTATTGAAGGTTATTCAATAACTCGTCCGCCACTTTTAGAAAATATTCCTTTTAATTTTTGGAAAATTCGCATGTCTGTATTCATACAATCCATTGATTTTAGGATGTGGCATATGATTGAATCTGGATATTCTATACCATCACGTATTATTAATGGTGTGAAAAGTGATATTCCTTTTACTGAATGGAGTAGAGAAGAAAAACTTTATGCTCAATTGAATGCTAAATCCTTGAACTGCTTTTTCTGTGCTTTAACTTCTGAAGATTATATGATTATTTCTAATTGTATCACTGGCAAGGAAGTTTGGGATAAACTATGCATGACATATGAAGGTAGTAGTGAAGTCAAACAATCTAGATTAAATGTATTATTGCATGACTATGATCTTTTTTGCATGAAACCTTATGAGACTATCTTAGACATGTACACTAGGTTTACTCAGATTGTGACGTCATTACATGCTTTAGGTAGAGAACTTTCAAACTTAGAAAAAGTCAATAAAATTCTACGTTGTCTACCTGATAAATTTGATGTCAAAGTGACTGCTATATATGAATCAAAAGACTTGAATTCTTATTCTATTGATAATCTAATCGGCTCACTCATTGCCTATGAGCAAAGTGTGAGTCAAAGACTTTTGAATGCAGGTGATGAAAATGTTATAGTGCTAAAAGCAAAAGACACAGATAAAGATGACTTAGAAAGTGATGAGAATGAGAAAATGGCATTAATAACAAGCCAATTCAAAAGTCTGCTGAAGCACAAGCACAAGAGAGAACAAAAGCGAAGCAGAGGTAAAAATGACAAGTATGATAAGCCTGCTTCTGACATTATTTGTTTTAGGTGTAGGAAACCTGGACATTTTAAAAATGAATGCCCCAATCTTAAGAAACATCTTGTAAAGAAAAAGAGTGAGGATAAGCCAATTCCAATAAGGGGAAATGAAAAGAAGCAAAAAATCTCCTGGGCAGACTTAGCTTCTGAATCATCAGAACAGGAGCAAGAGGATGAGGTAACAAGCTTATGCTAAATCATCAAGAATTTGATTGGTAATGTTGATCAGGTATAAGTATATTGAGGTTTGTTTGTGTGTTTTATTTATGTGTTTTGTATGTTTGTTTATCTATTTTGTGTGTTTGATGTTTAGTATGTTTTAGGCATGATTTCATATTTTAGTTTCTTATATGTTATTACCTTCCTTTGCATGTAGTTTAATTTATGTGTTTGCATTATATCTCTTCTTTTTGATAATGTCAAAGGGGGAGAATGTATTATGGTTGGTTGCATTTATGGTTTAGTTTTTAGTTTTTTTTATAAAATTTTTCTGTTATTTAGTTTTTTTAAGTCTTATGTTATTTAATTTTAAAATATATAAAAAAAACTAAAAACTAAACCATAAATGCAACCAACCATAATACATTCTCCCCCTTTGACATTATCAAAAAGAAGAGATATAATGCAAACACATAAATTAAACTACATGCAAAGGAAGGTAATAACATATAAGAAACTAAAATATGAAATCATGCCTAAAACATACTAAACATCAAACACACAAAATAGATAAACAAACATACAAAACACATAAATAAAACACACAAACAAACCTCAATATACTTATACCTGATCAACATTACCAATCAAATTCTTGATGATTTAGCATAAGCTTGTTACCTCATCCTCTTGCTCCTGTTCTGATGATTCAGAAGCTAAGTCTGCCCAGGAGATTTTTTGCTTCTTTTCATTTCCCCTTATTGGAATTGGCTTATCCTCACTCTTTTTCTTTACAAGATGTTTCTTAAGATTGGGGCATTCATTTTTAAAATGTCCAGGTTTCCTACACCTAAAACAAATAATGTCAGAAGCAGGCTTATCATACTTGTCATTTTTACCTCTGCTTCGCTTTTGTTCTCTCTTGTGCTTGTGCTTCAGCAGACTTTTGAATTGGCTTGTTATTAATGCCATTTTCTCATTCTCATCACTTTCTAAGTCATCTTTATCTGTGTCTTTTGCTTTTAGCACTATAACATTTTCATCACCTGCATTCAAAAGTCTTTGACTCACACTTTGCTCATAGGCAATGAGTGAGCCGATTAGATTATCAATAGAATAAGAATTCAAGTCTTTTGATTCATATATAGCAGTCACTTTGACATCAAATTTATCAGGTAGACAACGTAGAATTTTATTGACTTTTTCTAAGTTTGAAAGTTCTCTACCTAAAGCATGTAATGACGTCACAATCTGAGTAAACCTAGTGTACATGTCTAAGATAGTCTCATAAGGTTTCATGCAAATCGTACTGTACGATCTGAATCGTACTGTACGATCTGGTGTTACAGAAATTAATTAAAATATTTAATTTTTTCTGAAAAAATTCTTTTGAAATATAACTAATCGTACAGTACGAACACCACATCGTACTGGACGATTTGGTATAATTAGAAACCCCGTCGAACATTAAATTAGGCAAAAATTTGAATTTGAAAATTGTTCTATTCGTACTGTACGATCTTAATCGTACTGTACGATGATTAAAATATTGCCTAATTTAATCCTGTGATTAGTCAATCGAATTTGCGTAATTTTGATATTTGGTTCGTACTGTACGAACTGGATCGTACTGTACGACTGACAGAGACGATTTTGGTCGTCCCAGGATTCGTCCTGGACGATTTGCACTTTGATTGAACTAATCGTACTGTACGATTCTGAGATCGTATAGTACTAACAGGTCAAATTCTGCACATAGTACTGGACGATCCTGCGATCGTACTGTACGATATTTGACGGCTGAATTGGATTTTTAGGGTTTTTTTAAGCCCTCTATTTAAGCTTTCTCATAAGACTTTTTAGGAGTCTTTTGGGCATTCATTGAGTTGTTTTATTCTAAAGAAAGCTTGAAGAGAGAGCTTTGGACTAAGGAGAGAAAGGGTGGAGTTTGTAAGAGAGGGAGAAGATCCTTGTGGGCTTCAAGGGAGTGTGAGAGGGGGTTTTCACACGGTTGCTCCGGCGAACTTGCACCTGAGTTCCTCCAAGAGTCAAGGTTTGTCTTGAGGGAAGCTTTGGGAAGAAGAAGACCTCTTTGGTGTCAAAAGACCCGGCTACTCCGCCGCACCGGGGAAGGTGAAAGTGATTCAAGGTCCTCTGCCTCACCAGGAGGGTGAAAAGAAGTCAAGGTTCTCTGCCTGTGAAAGGAGTATGGTCCTCTGCCACACCGAGTTGGTGGAAGAGAGTTTGTAAGGGCTTCTCCGCCTAGCTGAGGGGGCTAAAGGAGAGACACTATAGTGATAGTGCAATACCCGGAGAGGAGGCTCCGGGGAGTGGACGTAGGTCATGGTTTGACCGAACCACTATAAATCTGGTGTGCTCTTTCTGATTTTATTTTCCGCACTTTATTTTCTTGCATCTTATTTTCTATTATAACTGCTTGGTGAAAATCTGAGAATACTTTTTCATTGTGATAATTAGAGAATAATCACCATCTTTATAATTAGTTATAAATCATCAGCTTCCGCATTTAACTAGTTAAGTTATCATTGTAAGAAATCTGAAAAATCAATAAATATTAGAACTCTTAGCGCATCTCGTACTTTCAAGTGGTATCAGAGCGGTACTCAAAATAGTGTTTTAGAAAACCTAGAGAAAACGATCAATGGCACAATTTGGAAATAGAAATATTATTGAAGGTTATTCAATAACTCGTCCGCCACTTTTAGAAAATATTCCTTTTAATTTTTGGAAAATTCGCATGTCTGTATTCATACAATCCATTGATTTTAGGATGTGGCATATGATTGAATCTGGATATTCTATACCATCACGTATTATTAATGGTGTGAAAAGTGATATTCCTTTTACTGAATGGAGTAGAGAAGAAAAACTTTATGCTCAATTGAATGCTAAATCCTTGAACTGCTTTTTCTGTGCTTTAACTTCTGAAGATTATATGATTATTTCTAATTGTATCACTGGCAAGGAAGTTTGGGATAAACTATGCATGACATATGAAGGTAGTAGTGAAGTCAAACAATCTAGATTAAATGTATTATTGCATGACTATGATCTTTTTTGCATGAAACCTTATGAGACTATCTTAGACATGTACACTAGGTTTACTCAGATTGTGACGTCATTACATGCTTTAGGTAGAGAACTTTCAAACTTAGAAAAAGTCAATAAAATTCTACGTTGTCTACCTGATAAATTTGATGTCAAAGTGACTGCTATATATGAATCAAAAGACTTGAATTCTTATTCTATTGATAATCTAATCGGCTCACTCATTGCCTATGAGCAAAGTGTGAGTCAAAGACTTTTGAATGCAGGTGATGAAAATGTTATAGTGCTAAAAGCAAAAGACACAGATAAAGATGACTTAGAAAGTGATGAGAATGAGAAAATGGCATTAATAACAAGCCAATTCAAAAGTCTGCTGAAGCACAAGCACAAGAGAGAACAAAAGCGAAGCAGAGGTAAAAATGACAAGTATGATAAGCCTGCTTCTGACATTATTTGTTTTAGGTGTAGGAAACCTGGACATTTTAAAAATGAATGCCCCAATCTTAAGAAACATCTTGTAAAGAAAAAGAGTGAGGATAAGCCAATTCCAATAAGGGGAAATGAAAAGAAGCAAAAAATCTCCTGGGCAGACTTAGCTTCTGAATCATCAGAACAGGAGCAAGAGGATGAGGTAACAAGCTTATGCTAAATCATCAAGAATTTGATTGGTAATGTTGATCAGGTATAAGTATATTGAGGTTTGTTTGTGTGTTTTATTTATGTGTTTTGTATGTTTGTTTATCTATTTTGTGTGTTTGATGTTTAGTATGTTTTAGGCATGATTTCATATTTTAGTTTCTTATATGTTATTACCTTCCTTTGCATGTAGTTTAATTTATGTGTTTGCATTATATCTCTTCTTTTTGATAATGTCAAAGGGGGAGAATGTATTATGGTTGGTTGCATTTATGGTTTAGTTTTTAGTTTTTTTTATAAAATTTTTCTGTTATTTAGTTTTTTTAAGTCTTATGTTATTTAATTTTAAAATATATAAAAAAAAAAAAAAAAATGCTTACCCCTATTTTTAATATAATTCTCGTAGTGAGGGGGAGATTAGGAGAAAATATTTTTAATTTATAAATTCAACCAATAATATTTGCCATCATCAAAAAGGGGGAGATTGTTACAACTCGGGCTCCTGAGTATATAATTTTGATGATGACAATATTATTGAGTGCCTCTTTATTTCTCCTAATATTTGTTGTGTATACATGTTTGTGTGTTGACTAACATTTCAGGTACAACAGGCACCGATCTTTAAAGATTCAGGGCTCAAGACTGGGTAGAATAGGTTATGTCGAAAGAGAATGTAATTTTCATTTATTTATTTTAACTTCTTGAGTCAAGTCCTGTAAAGGTGCATGATAGCCTGGTGACCGTGCACACACACACAAGGGGAGAAATTTTAATGTTAAATATTTTAATTTTTCTGTACATCGTACTGTACGATCTGAATCGTACTGTACGATCTGGTGTTACAGAAATTAATTAAAATATTTAATTTTTTCTGAAAAAATTCTTTTGAAATATAACTAATCGTACAGTACGAACACCACATCGTACTGGACGATTTGGTATAATTAGAAACCCCGTCGAACATTAAATTAGGCAAAAATTTGAATTTGAAAATTGTTCTATTCGTACTGTACGATCTTAATCGTACTGTACGATGATTAAAATATTGCCTAATTTAATCCTGTGATTAGTCAATCGAATTTGCGTAATTTTGATATTTGGTTCGTACTGTACGAACTGGATCGTACTGTACGACTGACAGAGACGATTTTGGTCGTCCCAGGATTCGTCCTGGACGATTTGCACTTCGATTGAACTAATCGTACTGTACGATTCTGAGATCGTACAGTACTAACAGGTCAAATTCTGCACATAGTACTGGACGATCCTGCGATCGTACTGTACGATATTTGACGGCTGAATTGGATTTTTAGGGTTTTTTTAAGCCCTCTATTTAAGCTTTCTCATAAGACTTTTTAGGAGTCTTTTGGGCATTCATTGAGTTGTTTTATTCTAAAGAAAGCTTGAAGAGAGAGCTTTGGACTAAGGAGAGAAAGGGTGGAGTTTGTAAGAGAGGGAGAAGATCCTTGTGGGCTTCAAGGGAGTGTGAGAGGGGGTTTTCACACGGTTGCTCCGGCGAACTTGCACCTGAGTTCCTCCAAGAGTCAAGGTTTGTCTTGAGGGAAGCTTTGGGAAGAAGAAGACCTCTTTGGTGTCAAAAGACCCGGCTACTCCGCCGCACCGGGGAAGGTGAAAGTGATTCAAGGTCCTCTGCCTCACCAGGAGGGTGAAAAGAAGTCAAGGTTCTCTGCCTGTGAAAGGAGTATGGTCCTCTGCCACACCGAGTTGGTGGAAGAGAGTTTGTAAGGGCTTCTCCGCCTAGCTGAGGGGGCTAAAGGAGAGACACTATAGTGATAGTGCAATACCCGGAGAGGAGGCTCCGGGGAGTGGACGTAGGTCATGGTTTGACCGAACCACTATAAATCTGGTGTGCTCTTTCTGATTTTATTTTCCGCACTTTATTTTCTTGCATCTTATTTTCTATTATAACTGCTTGGTGAAAATCTGAGAATACTTTTTCATTGTGATAATTAGAGAATAATCACCATCTTTATAATTAGTTATAAATCATCAGCTTCCGCATTTAACTAGTTAAGTTATCATTGTAAGAAATCTGAAAAATCAATAAATATTAGAACTCTTAGCGCATCTCGTACTTTCAAGATACCACTTGAAAGTACGAGATGCGCTAAGAGTTCTAATATTTATTGATTTTTCAGATTTCTTACAATGATAACTTAACTAGTTAAATGCGGAAGCTGATGATTTATAACTAATTATAAAGATGGTGATTATTCTCTAATTATCACAATGAAAAAGTATTCTCAGATTTTCACCAAGCAGTTATAATAGAAAATAAGATGCAAGAAAATAAAGTGCGGAAAATAAAATCAGAAAGAGCACACCAGATTTATAGTGGTTCGGTCAAACCATGACCTACGTCCACTCCCCGGAGCCTCCTCTCCGGGTATTGCACTATCACTATAGTGTCTCTCCTTTAGCCCCCTCAGCTAGGCGGAGAAGCCCTTACAAACTCTCTTCCACCAACTCGGTGTGGCAGAGGACCATACTCCTTTCACAGGCAGAGAACCTTGACTTCTTTTCACCCTCCTGGTGAGGCAGAGGACCTTGAATCACTTTCACCTTCCCCGGTGCGGCGGAGTAGCCGGGTCTTTTGACACCAAAGAGGTCTTCTTCTTCCCAAAGCTTCCCTCAAGACAAACCTTGACTCTTGGAGGAACTCAGGTGCAAGTTCGCCGGAGCAACCGTGTGAAAACCCCCTCTCACACTCCCTTGAAGCCCACAAGGATCTTCTCCCTCTCTTACAAACTCCACCCTTTCTCTCCTTAGTCCAAAGCTCTCTCTTCAAGCTTTCTTTAGAATAAAACAACTCAATGAATGCCCAAAAGACTCCTAAAAAGTCTTATGAGAAAGCTTAAATAGAGGGCTTAAAAAAACCCTAAAAATCCAATTCAGCCGTCAAATATCGTACAGTACGATCGCAGGATCGTCCAGTACTATGTGCAGAATTTGACCTGTTAGTACTGTACGATCTCAGAATCGTACAGTACTAACAACTCTGCACATAGTACTGGACGATCCTGCGATCGTACTGTACGATATTTGACGGCTGAATTGGATTTTTAGGGTTTTTTTAAGCCCTAATGTTAAATATTTTAATTTTTCTGTACATCGTACTGTACGATCTGAATCGTACTGTACGATCTGGTGTTACAGAAATTAATTAAAATATTTAATTTTTTCTGAAAAAATTCTTTTGAAATATAACTAATCGTACAGTACGAACACCACATCGTACTGGACGATTTGGTATAATTAGAAACCCCGTCGAACATTAAATTAGGCAAAAATTTGAATTTGAAAATTGTTCTATTCGTACTGTACGATCTTAATCGTACTGTACGATGATTAAAATATTGCCTAATTTAATCCTGTGATTAGTCAATCGAATTTGCGTAATTTTGATATTTGGTTCGTACTGTACGAACTGGATCGTACTGTACGACTGACAGAGACGATTTTGGTCGTCCCAGGATTCGTCCTGGACGATTTGCACTTCGATTGAACTAATCGTACTGTACGATTCTGAGATCGTACAGTACTAACAGGTCAAATTCTGCACATAGTACTGGACGATCCTGCGATCGTACTGTACGATATTTGACGGCTGAATTGGATTTTTAGGGTTTTTTTAAGCCCTCTATTTAAGCTTTCTCATAAGACTTTTTAGGAGTCTTTTGGGCATTCATTGAGTTGTTTTATTCTAAAGAAAGCTTGAAGAGAGAGCTTTGGACTAAGGAGAGAAAGGGTGGAGTTTGTAAGAGAGGGAGAAGATCCTTGTGGGCTTCAAGGGAGTGTGAGAGGGGGTTTTCACACGGTTGCTCCGGCGAACTTGCACCTGAGTTCCTCCAAGAGTCAAGGTTTGTCTTGAGGGAAGCTTTGGGAAGAAGAAGACCTCTTTGGTGTCAAAAGACCCGGCTACTCCGCCGCACCGGGGAAGGTGAAAGTGATTCAAGGTCCTCTGCCTCACCAGGAGGGTGAAAAGAAGTCAAGGTTCTCTGCCTGTGAAAGGAGTATGGTCCTCTGCCACACCGAGTTGGTGGAAGAGAGTTTGTAAGGGCTTCTCCGCCTAGCTGAGGGGGCTAAAGGAGAGACACTATAGTGATAGTGCAATACCCGGAGAGGAGGCTCCGGGGAGTGGACGTAGGTCATGGTTTGACCGAACCACTATAAATCTGGTGTGCTCTTTCTGATTTTATTTTCCGCACTTTATTTTCTTGCATCTTATTTTCTATTATAACTGCTTGGTGAAAATCTGAGAATACTTTTTCATTGTGATAATTAGAGAATAATCACCATCTTTATAATTAGTTATAAATCATCAGCTTCCGCATTTAACTAGTTAAGTTATCATTGTAAGAAATCTGAAAAATCAATAAATATTAGAACTCTTAGCGCATCTCGTACTTTCACCAAATCCAGCAAACTAAAAGGCATTCAACTCACATTAAGGTCTAGTATTTGTTTAAAATATTAGGTGTCCAGAAATCAACTTAAATCAAAAAGTCAAACAATCCGGTCAAACCTAGTTCAAAAACAAGACCAAAACTTCAGAAATTCATAACTTTGGATAGAAGAATCCAAATCGGGCATGCTAACTGTCTAACTGATCAGGTTAAGGCCTAGTATTTTATAAAAAATATTAGCTGGTCATAAATACCCTTTAATCAAAAAAATCAATTTTGGACCCCCTTTTACTTAGTGTATAGGTGGACCCCGAACCCCCTAAAACTCACTAATGCAATTTAAACTTTAAATATTATTACCCTAAGAACTAAAATCGATCCACACATTAAATCAACTAAGATAAATCTCAATTCACTAATATTTGGACTTTAAATAAAACTTCCCTTTTTAAACCTACAACCAACCTGGATAGTAGGCAACTGTAACTAACTACCCAGCTTTAGGGTCTACCTCAGCTACACAGCTTTTCACACACATCTAGATGGTTTGTTAGGGCACCACTTCTAGATCTAGGCTAGGCCGGTGTTTACTTTTCTGTTGTGTGCCGAGATTTTTGAGATTTCATTGCATGTTGTGATTGAACTATTGGTGTGTTTGTTTACTTTTACTGCACTCTGGGAATTGATGTGATTGCACGATAGACTACCCATAGGTTAGGATCGAGGTTGATACTAACAATATTTTCTGCAGGTGGCCATGCTCATGCAGCGCTAAATATAAGGGGGGCAATAATCATGATTTAAAAATTAATACTGTTTTATGCAGGTACTTCAGAAATTGCTCAGCCCCCCCTAAATAAATGAGGGCTAAAATAATAAATCGTTATAAATTGCTACAGGTGCTCCAGAGCTTGCTTAGCCCTCAAAATAATTAAGAGCATGGCCAGTGTGGCTGTGATGAGTATTTTACTTTCCTTATAACTGCTTGTGATATATTAAACTGCTTGGGATGACTTTTATTAGGATAACCTTGCAGGGGAGTCTAGATTTACTGCTTTTCATTAATGTAAATCACTCGTAATTTGGTATAGAGTTGTGAAAGTTTATTTTGAGTGGGGATACAAGAATCCAAAGGTTGGATGCCCGAAGAGAAAAGGACACCCAATATGAGGATAGTCCTTTTCTGTTTGGGAATCCAAATTTGGATTATTCTACTACCCGAGGAGTCCAAGGAAGCTGAGGTCCAAGGAGTCCGAGGGAGCTCAGATCCAGGGAGTCTAAGAAAGAGAAGGTCAAGAAGATGAAGACCAAGTGTATCCCACTCAAAATAACTTGCGTCAATCTTAGGATTAGAAATCCGGGTTGTTGGCAGTGGTGCCCGGCCACTTTAATTTTCTGCAGACCCTGGATTGTAATTAAGGGCAGTTGGCCTATGGACATTTATTAATTTGTTTGGATAATTTCGATGTGTTGTATGATTGTGTGCCTCTAGGATTGTTTGCTTTTCTTCGTTTCTTGGCGTTTTGCATGTCACTTTTGTTTTAGCCTGGATTTCGTTAGGCTCTTTAAGGACTAAAACTTTTCTACTCATAACTAACATTCAAATTTTAAGATTTAAATAATTTAGAAACTTAACGACCTAGGAAATTGCCGGAATCGTCCGGGGTAGCATGCATATCGTTGCATTTCTCTCTTTCCTTCTATAAGACACTTCCCCGCCCGTGGGTAGAGTCCGGATAATCTGACCTATGAGGATGAGGTGCCGGACCTGGGGAAGCCCAGTCTAATTCTAAAAATTATTTTTATAAGCCTTTTTTTAAAGTTCTATGCATACCTGATTCGGATACTTTAACTAGCATGCATTGCATTAGAAACTAACTAAATCAAAATTTTAATTGCATTAGTCATAGGAGCATTCACCCAACATCAGTCCGGGGCCAATTAGGAAATCCTCTAGACGTCGGCCCTACTTCCAAAAACTATAACCTACCCACCCATCTTTCATTAAATGACTGGACAACATGGTTTTAAAGCGATTAGGTGGTTAGCTGGCTCCCCCTTTCAGGCCGGGGTAAGTCCAGGTTTTGCATCGCATTAGTTAGGACACGGGTGTTAGTGTTGCGTAGAACACTAAACCCACCATAGATTTAGGAATCGAGGCTACTATTGCTCCGTAGTACGCCTCATCAGTAGGTAGGTCTTCTGTCTTCCAGAGACCCTAAACCCTACATATCCGCGTCACACGGATGACGCCACCTCCATCCTTCCCTCCTGCATGTTTCGAGTGCATGATTTATTTATTTTTCTCCAGTTTCTTCTCACTATCTTAGTCCCTCCGGATGCTGATGTGAGCCGTGCATGTTGACTAAGCCTAATTGAACCTCTCTTTCCCTTCGAGTAGGACTTCCTAGTCTTCCCCCTATGTGCCAATCCCAATTTCGAAAGAATAATGTAGAATCCTTAATCGAGAGTATTCTCAGGCTCCGGCTTGAGATGTAATTAACCACGGGGGCTTGCGCCCGTGGGAAACCGCATCCCACTCTCAAATAAACCCCATTCGAGCTAATGTATCGGGTGGGGGAAACCCGTTGTGACGATCAGATCATATATATTATTACCCATCGGGGTGTGCTGGTGAGAGCCACTATCCTCAATGGTTAATCATATGCATGATCGAATCTGCCCTTCCATTGGCCAGATACTGTCTCCCCTCGCGGGGCGATGGTGTCTGTAGTTCCTTTCGGAGGTCCACAACGCCTCATCGGTAGGTAGGTCTTCTGTCTTCCAGAGACCATAAACCCTACATATCCGCGTCACACGGATGACGCCACCTCCATCCTTCTCTCCTGCATGCTTCGAGTGCATGATTTACTTATTTTCTCCAGTTTCTTCTCACTACCTTAGTCCCTCCGGATGTTGATCTGAGCCGTGTATGTTGACTAAGCCTAGTTGAACCTTTCTTTCCCTTCGAGTAGGATTTCCTAGTCTTCGCCCTATGTGCCAATCCAAATTTGAAAAGAATAATATAGAATCCTTAATTGAGAGTTTTCTCAGGCTCCGGCTTGAGATGTAATTAACCACGAGGGCTTGCGCCCGTGGGAAACCGCATCCCACTCTCAAATAAACCTCATTCAAGCTAATGTATCGGGTGGGGGAAACCCGTTGTGATTAGATCATACATATTGTTATCCATCGGGTTGTGCTGGCGAGAGCCACTACCCTCAATGGTTAATCGTATGTGTGATCGAATCTGCCCTTTCATTGGCAACATATACTGTCTCCCCTCGTGGGGCGGCGATATTTTGTTTGTTAGTCCTTTCAGAGGTCCACAAGACCAATCCTAAGAAAAGTGGAGTAGAATAGGACATCTACGGAGCTTCTATTATCCACAAGAATTCTTTTGACATTATAACACCGGTCACTTATCCCCGCATTTATTAGAAATGGATCTTAATGAGGAATTTTTACTCCCTCCAAATCAGAGTCATCAAAAGTGATAGAATGATCAATACGAGCTTTCTTTGGCATTGGGTTTTCATCTACAGCCAAAAAATTTTGATCAGATAGTAAGGGGCCTCCTGTAATTGTCTCAATTTCACCAACTGTTATTCGATTATTCACTGGTTGTCTCGGTTGTTGATTTTGGCCCTAGTGGGATGAGCTTCCTCTCAGGCAGGTAGATCTCAAATAAACTGTCTGAAATAGCCTTGGTGGATAAGTCTTTCAATCTCATCCTTGAGTTGCTTATAGGCTTCGGTAGTGTGGTCGCGACTACGATGAAAGTGACAGTACTGATCTTGATTTCTTGTATTTGGCTTTAAAGGATTCGGCCATTTTATTGTTTCGTGATCTCGAACGGCCATCAATACATTTGCTCGAGATATGTTGAGTGGGGTATATTCCTTCTCCTGTCGAGGTTCTCGTCTCGGCAATGGAGGCCTAGGAGGTAGATTATTCTTCTCTTGCTTCTTCCATTGTGAGGATGAATTATCCATCCCATGTGTCCCTTTACACTTACCATTTATTTGTTTAAACTACTTTATGTGAGCATTTATAGCTTCATTTATAGAGATTTATACCTCCACACGATGGATCAGGTCGGCATATGAATGAACTGTGCCTCGCATGAGTGCCGAATAGAAGGGGCCAGGACGGAGGCCGCCAAGAAAGACTCCTCTCAGTAATTCAGGATCCACTCCTGGAATTTGTGGAGCCTTAGTGGAAATTTGCTGAAAATACTCCTTTAGTGATTCTCCTTCATTTTGACAGATCCCAGAGAGGTGGGAAGAATCTTTAGTAATTCTTCGATTGGATATGAACTGTTCAATGAACACTTTGGCCAATTTGACAAATGAGGGTATCGTTCTGGATGGAAGCGAATAGAACCACGTTTGAGCTTGTCCTTTGAGGATAGCAAGAAAAACCTGATATAAGAGTGCATCCGAGGCTCGTTGGATATGCATGATGGTTCTATAATAATCGATATGCTCATATGGGTCGGATGTCCCATCGTAAGACTCGATGCACGATAGTTTGAATCTAATCGGAATGGGGTGCTGAAGAATGACTTCAGTTAGAGGTGATGACTCCTGAAGGTTCCACTGTCAAAGAGTTTGCCTTACACCTCCTCTAGAGAATTCTTCTCGTACTAATCTTCACAGTTCATGACGTAGAGCATTGTGAGGGAGCTCAGCAACGTGAGGTTGGGCTAAGTCTTCTGGAAGATCTAGAGAAATGCGAGGTTGCCGAGTTGTGGGCAAAGGATGGGTAGAACTTGCTGTATCGGCAAGCTCATTATCTTGGTGTGATTGCGGGTGCCTTCTTGGCGGAGGAAGAGGAATATCTGCTTGAAGATGTTTGAGTTGAACATCTTCGGCCAGTAGTGGAGCTCAAGGGAGAAGAACCTCCTCCCGTTGTGCTAATGCTGACTGATGAGTCTCTCGTAGGAGTTGAAGGATCTTGTTCTTAGATTCTTCCATCTTTCAAATTTGCTCCTTCAGGGAAGGTTCTAAGGTTCCTTCTCCAGCAACGTTTTGCCCTCCAGGATAAAAAGAGGCAGATATTGGGCGTCTATGATTCATATACTGGTACCTGGATTTGTGGGAGTTTGAGCGGGAAGCTCCCAAGGTACGATTACTACGCCTGTTGACTATTGAAGTAACACTTAGAATTATGGGATAGTATTTCCCACAAATGATGCCAAAATATTGTGGGCTAGAATATACGTGGCGATAGAGTTAGAATTTTTCGTCTCAGTGTTGCACGAATATCCAGCACACAAACAGAAGAAAAATAAACACCAGGATTTTTATGTGGAAAACCCATGAAAGGGGAAAAATCACAGGGCCACGCTCAGTTGAAAGAATTCTACTAGTATTTGATTGGAATACAAATAACTGATTCGTCTTTAGGATAATTAGATTACAATAAGCAATGCAGTTATAAATGAGGATTGGAGATCCAGCGGCGTTGGGTGATTGAGCGAAACTCTGGAGTCACTTGAAGGTCGGACAGAATTCCGATGTCATTTGGAGTTTGGGTAGATTCTTGGTGTCACTTGGAAGTATGGCAGAATTCCGACGTCGCTTGGAAGTCGGGTGGAACTCCGGCGTCACTTGGAAGTCGGGTAGGATTCCGGCGGTGGTCGAGGAGTTTATTCCCTCCTGCTCTTCTTCTTTCTTCCGTCCCTTCTTAAGAGAAATGAGGGGCTATTTATAGTTTTTTTAGGATGGCATGACCCGTAAATAGGAGGAGGATCAATGGCAAATGTGGAGTGGTTTGGATGGACGGCCGATATTGAATCCCTTGATCGTAGACCGTTTGTCAGACATTTGAAGCTCTTAATGATATCAGAATTCAACGATCTTAGGCTCGTTGGATTCGTCTCGTTGAGCCGCTCGATTCGACTATAAACATGTCATGTTTGGAGGCCGTTTGGCAATCCAAATTCTAGTATGAACCTTCTAAATGCGCTTCGAGGCTTTAATTTGGACTCATTTGGGCTTGGATTGAGTCAATTTTGGTGTCGTTGGGTTCGTATTTCCGAGACGTTCAGTTCAACTATAAGTTTGTTGAAATCGGAGTTCAGATGGTCCTGAATTTAATTTTTGAAGCTTATAACTTGCTTTTTGCCTCGAGATTCGTGCCTGATCAAGATGAATTTTTTTGATGATATATCAATTAGATTGTGATTAGATCCGCAATGCTTTATGGCGTATAATGTTGGCCATTAAAAGAGAAACATCAAATTAATTTAAATATTAAGGAGATGAGGATGTTCAAATGTATGAGTGACTTTACTCTGAGAGACAAAATGCGAAATAAGTATATACGTGAAAATGTTGGAGTAGCTACCGTGGTAGATAATATTAGATAGAGTCGTCTTAGATGGTTTGTTCACATAAAATGTCAACCTTTTAATGACTCGACTAGGAGAGTAGATGTATTACATTTGACCTATATTAAAAAAGATAAAGATAAGACTAAACTGATTTGATTATAAAGTATTCGAAATGATTTTTTTTTATTAAACTTGAACATAAATTTTATTCATAATAGGAGAAAAAAAAGTAACTAATCACACTTAGTAGAATAAAATCTCCATGTTATTGTAGTTGTTGGTATGAGCAGAAAAAAGTTAAAAAATCCATTAAAATTAGAGTCAAAAGAAGCTGTATCCTTAACGTGGGTTTTTTTAGTTTTTTGCCGCTTCCATGACTTCTTACCCGGTTTTTAGGGTTTCGGGTTTTTGTTCAACGACAATGGAAATCACTGCCTGCTCGGCGAAGGCGAAGAAGAAGAATCACAGACCGGAGGCACAGTTCAGGCACGCCCTCGACACTTGCTCGAAGAATAACGATCTCCTAGGTGCCCTCTCCCTCTACCAGTCTGCCGACTCGAAGAATATCCATCTCTCCTCCTACCACTTCAATTCCCTTCTTCACATTCTCTCCACCTCCCTCGAGACCCTAGAAGAGAAGGAGCATACCAAAGAATCCGCGATAGAGACTTCCTTCCGCATATTCGATCGAATGGTGGCTGCCGGCGCTGTCCCGACAGAGGCTACCATCACAACGATGGCAAGGATCGCAGCCCGTCTACCGGATAGTGGAGGAGACATGGCTTTTGATCTCGTGAAGAATATGGGGGATAAGTATGGCGCCACGCCAAAACTGAGAACCTACGGCCCCGCGCTATTTACCTTCTGCAGAAACAGGGAAGCCGAGAAGGCTTATTACGTCGAGGAGCACATGATATCGAAAGGAGTTTCTCCCGAAGAAGCGGAGATTGCCGCGCTTTTGGAGGTTAGCGCGAAGGTTGGGAGAGGGGAGAGGGTCTATGGCTATCTGCAGAAACTGAGAACTTTTGCGGGTGGGATAGCTTCATTGACAGCGGATGTGTTGGAGAAGTGGTTTATCAGTGGGCAGGCTATGGAAGTTGGGAGCTTGAATTGGGACGTGGATCGAGTGAGGGATGCACTTTTAGTCAATGGAGGAGGTTTTCATGGTTTAGGTTGGTTGGGAAAGGGTAGATGGGAACTTGCCAGAGGTATTGTTAGTGTAGAAGGGGATTGCTCTTGTTGTGGGCATAGATTGGCTTGTGTAGATATTGATCAAAGTGAGACCGAGAAGTTTGCAGATTCCGTGGCTAGCTTGGCCATTGAAAGGGAGACCAGAGCCAATTTTGGAAAATTTCAGGTGAATGGAGTTCCTACACGGGAGACTTCAGCTGTTTTTATTTATCCCTTTTTAATAGGGATTATTTTTCCTTTATCTTTAGTGCCCAAACCTTTCTCAAGTGCCAGACCTGCTATATATATATATATATATATATATATATATATATATATATTTATGCAAGGAGATAAAATATAGAAAAAAACCTTTTTATCTTCTTATCATCGAGTAGTCAGGGAAATTATTTTGCCATACATATAAAGTAGAGTTTTTAGAATAGAATGGAGAACCGATTAGAGTTTATTGAGCTTGGTTTAGGATGTTTGGTAAGAGTTTGGGATATTATTTTAAATTGATTGAGTTTGCTTGGTTCAGTTTGAGTTTATTTTGTCATGGTCTTGCTCCTAGCTTGCTAAAATAAAACTCATTAGACATTATCCTACAGTCAACCCAACATAGCATTCTTATTAATTGGGCTCTTAAAACGTTGCATGATAAAGTTAAGATCTCTCGTAACCCAAAAGTTGTTCTTTTATTTAGCAAGATTCTTTCCGCTCTTCAATTTTGATCAAATCACAGACAATGGAGCTATCAGATATATTTTCTTGTATAAACTAGATTTCTTTGATCCTACTTCTCTCTATAACTATTCCATATAGCTTTTATTTGTTCTTTTGAATTGTATTGCATAACCAATTAAGCTTTATTAATATTAATATTTTACTAAATAATGTCTGGCTTTTATTCTTAAGTGTATTATATTGGGTAGCTTATTTGCACCCCTAGTCACTTAAAAGATAAATATCCTTGAAGGAACATAAAGAGCTTAAAACAAACACCATGTGAGATTATTTAACTTGAAATGTTCCTTGAGAAGTAACATGAAGAAGTTTCTACGCAACATATGCTGATTTATATGTAAAAATCTCTTATATTCATGCTTAGATAAAGTATAAATCAAGACATTATTGTCATATAATTTATTTTGTGCATGCTCGGTGCATGAATTTAATTTTCTCTTTGAAAGTTCATATGAATAAGCAATGATTCTACATATCCACAATTTTTTCGACGGAAGAAAAACAAGCATATGAGTTTTTAAGTAATTACTAAATGATTCATTATAGTGAAGGGCAAGATATTAATTTCTTTTTACCATCCTCAAAGCGTGATATTGATCTTGAAGAATCCAGCTTCAAAAACACTTTCCCAGGGCAAAGCTAAATTCATAGAGAAACATCTAGGTCCTTTTAGAATCTTTCAAAAGACTCTAGAGGAACTCATAAGCATCTATGATATTGAGGGAATATTAAAATTCAAATTCAATTTTATTAAGGATGAAGGGCCAACAAATTTCATGGAAAAAAGTCAAAATGGATGGACCAATAGTGGAGAAATAATAATAAAAGCAAAATGATGCACTACCATTTTCCTCCTTATATCTGATCACTGATCACATCAACAAATTTTAATGTAATTTTCAATATGTTCATTGAAGAATTTATTTTTAATTTTCATTCATTAGGTGCTAGTTTCATGGTAGTTAGGAGTTGACTGGTAAAATTTACCATTTTAATCAAACCAGCCATTAAATTCAGATACATTGTATCATGTTCATTCCAATTCGACTGATAATTTAAAGGCTTAAGATACTCTATAGTAGAACCGAACTAAGACGACCACGTTCACAAATTGTCCAACTTGATATGTTTGATACCAACAAAACAAGAGGTATAACAAAGTTCACAAGAACCTCATCAATCCGACTTGATGATCACGATGCTCTCAAACTTATTAGCCAATGCTCACCAATCATGTTTATAATGAACTTGACTCATGCTTGCTTGAAGGAAGAAGTCCTTTCTTGAGCGCAATAGTCAAGTTAGATTGGTGCTATGAACATAGCACCAACTTGTCATGGAATTTGGAATAATCCTCTCCATGATTGGTCATCACTAAGAGAGAACTTTAATAGGTGGCTTTATTATTTGATGGCATGATCTCCCACCTACTATTGATACATGAATGTCATTGAGAAGGTGTAATGCATCACGACTGTTTTGTCTAGCTCTCTCTATATGAGAGTTCTTCTTACCCGCAATGAAGTTCACCATAAATAAAAAGTTCCATCATCATCAATATTCAACAAGACATCAAATTTATCTGTAAATTGTTTGCTAAAAAGGCTTTCTTCTGTATTAATGCAACTTGTTTATAGGATTGTTTCAAAAAAAAAAAAAAAAATTGCCTTCTACGATAATTATTTTTTATGAAAGATTAACCATAATGTCTTTTATTTGATTTTCTTTTTATTATTTTATTATGTGTTAAAATTCTTCTTGTAAATAAGAATATGCTTATCTACTGACAAGATGTTATGAATAATATAATCTATTGCAAGCAAAGCTAGTTCTCTCCACTCCACCCCCTCTCTCTCTCCTCTCTCTGCCCCTTTTTCTCTCTAGGATGAATTCCTCTACTTGCTTTCTTCTAAATGAAGGTTCTCTTGTCAGGTATTCTTGACTCTCTATCAAGCAACTCAACTGCAATGCAGCCTAATGCCATCACAACCACTAGATAAAGCTCTCTTTGCATGGCCAGTCTCCCCTTTTCCTGTCTATATCAAGGAAGCACCTCAATACATTAGTGGTTTCTATACTTTACTATGAGCCCTCCGCCGAATCTTTCCAGGAAGGCTTATTGAAGATCTTTTGCTTATTTCAACGACTTAACCAACAAATCTCATCTTTCTCTTTGTCTTTCTTCTCATAATGGAGCAAATTATATGTTTTAAGAAAAATGTTTAGTCACTCACTCCACCTTTCTCATGTTTTATTGACCATACCTACCACCTTCTTTGAAGTTCTAGGAACAATGGCAACATCCCAGAATCCTCCACTCATTATCTCTTGTATGTCTCCAAGTGCTTCATGCTACATTTTGTCATTCTTGTAAGTAGTAATAGTCAACACATTGCTAAATAGGAAATGTGCTATTTTCTCCATAAAACCGGAGAAGGACCCAACCTTATAGCTCTTGTGTTTTCCCTCTGTTCGTCTTGCTAGTATCTAAAGAGCTATTATCACTAGGCATAAAATTTCTCATCTCTAAGTTAAAATTCTGTGTTGATAAAATCAACAAATATGTTGTGGTATTGAAAAACATAATTATGGCAGGTTCATGTTACCAAAAGTAAGGCTTCTCATCTCATGGAATCAACCTAAGTGAGGAATCTTTGCAGTATTCAACTCGACATTAAGGCAAGGAAATATCATACACCATGAGTATATTCCGGTTGGGGAGCATCATGATGTTGGACTCAACCAAATCTGCCTATTCGAAGCAAAGGTTGCCTGTAGCAATGGAGAACAGATACTTAGCAGAGATATCTATCACTTGGGCTACCGATTTGACTTCTTCTGCATGTTTTCTTGCTACTTCATGATTGTAGGGTTCTATATCAGCTCAATGATGGTTGTTATCGTAGTCCACCTTTTCCTCTATGGCAAGCCTTACCTGCCATTAAGTGGGCTTGAGTTTGCCATTATGAAGCAGTCATTGATGAGAGGAAATAATCCTCTGAAGGCTGCTATGGAATCTCAATCTGCGGTCTAGCTTGGTCTATTGATGGCCTTACCCATGGTTATGGAGATTGGGCTGAAAATGGGATTCAAAAATGCATTGGGAGACATAATCATCATGCAACTTCAATTGCATTTAGTGTTCTTTACATTCTTGCTTGGAATAAAATCCCATTACTTTGGACGGACAATCCTACATGACGGAGCAAAATATAGAGCTACTGGATAAGGATTCTTGGGCGACATGTATAATTTGCAGAGAATTACAAGATGTACTCTAGAAGTCATTTTACAAAGGGTCTAGAACTTATGGTGCCACTAATTTTTTATCAGATCTATCAACAACCTTTATGCTTCTCACTGCATCCATATGGTTCTTTGTTGTCACTTGGTTTTTTGCACAATTTCTTTTTAACCTTTCTGGCTTTGAGTGGAAAAAAAAGTTGATGACTGGGATAGCTGGAGCAAGTGGATAAAAAGTGAAGGCATTGGCTAAGATGTTAAATTGTTGAAAGATGGTATATTCTATAGAGTGAAGCACGAGTAGATAATGAAGGATATAGAACTAGATCATGTGCTAAGTGGTTCTCGACAGGAAGCATATTTATGTTGTTAAAACAGATGATCATGAGACAGTTCCCTTCCTTACACCTTGAGGGCAAGGTGACTCTTTGGGAAGGGAGTATTGATACGCCAGGGGGCCCATCTTGAGTGGCCCAGGGGAAGATATTTAGAAGGTTCCTAATCAAGGGAAGTTGTTTAGGAAGGTTTCTAATTAAGGGGGGAATTGTTTAGGAAGGTTTCCTAAATCATGTTTAATTGCTTATGAAGGTTTCCTAAATTATGTTTATACTATTTGGGAAGTATTTAGTTGTTTTGGAAGGCTTTTAATATTATGTTTAATTGTTTATAAATATTTCCTAAATCATATTTAATTATTTAGGAAGGTTTCCTAAATTATATTAGGAAAAAATTAATTAGAAAATCCTTTCCTAATTGATTTTGTTTCCTCATTGAAACCTTTCCTAATTGAATTATTTTTCAAATTAAGGAGAGAAACATATTAGGAAGGAGGCTGATTTTGGAGGGAGGGAGGAAGCTTATTTAAGTTCATAGTAGGGTTTATTTTAGGTTTATGCAGATTTTGTTTTGAGTGATGTAGTTTTCTTTGTGTGAGGGATCCTAATGGCATCTAGGGTTTGGGAGTGAAGGTCCTTCTCTCGAAAGAGGACCATTGTATCTTTCTTTTATTAATTGATTTCCTAGTAATAAAAAAATCTGTTTAGTGCTGAATTTCGCTTGTTTGTTAGCTTTTTTTTTATACCAAGGCGTATCAGATCCTCATTGACATTCCAAATTGTTGAGTATGCAATGCATATAAGATTTTTAGTTTAATAAATATGCACACATTATGTAGTTTTAGAGAAGGGATTTACATATGTTGAAACCCAATTTGCTATGAAGCATAAATAGTGACATAGGACATAAACATAATATGATATGAATGCTGAGACATGACATAATTATAAAAAAATATGACATAATATGTATTGGGCATAACATTTTCTTTTACAATTATTAATAAAGAATGCATAATCAAAATATATAGTGCCAACATTTTCTTTTAAAAAATATTACATGAATTATAATATTGTATGTATCAAAACTTGAGGATCACCAAAATAAATGTTAATATTTTTTTAATTATAAGTAACATTTCAATATTTCATCAATTTTACATAATCTCCAATAATGCACTGGCATTTTATTAATTATTAAATTTGATTTAATATTGTACTGCCTATGAAAAATTCTAAAATAAAAATAAAAATAAAAATGATAATATTCAAAATAATCCTATCAAATATAAGTGCATTGATGTAGCATTGATTTGTCTCAACAAACTCGACATCGAAACACCCATTAACCGTTCAACCTAAACCTAAGATTTATTGAACTAAGAATAGCTTGCACATCCCGTCCATGTCTATGTATATCTTAACCATGTTGCGGGGTGTGTTAGTCATGTGTGACTCTAATTTTGGAATGAAACACTTCAAATTCAATTTTCGATGTGACAAATATATGTTGTGGCGTGTCAGAGGCATGTTGTATTAGATATGGATACAAAGGCTTTTTTAAACATCCGTGCTTCATAGCCCACCATCAATACCCACCCACCAAGATTGAGACCCATAAAAAAATTCTTTTAAATGTTCCATCAATGTGCAATTTGAAGGTTAGAAATCATCCCTTTAGAATTATCTACTAGAATAGATTTATAATAATATTATCCTTGTAAAATATTACTTTTCTCTTACATTTTTTGTTTAATTTTTTTTACTTTTTAGTCTTAGAAAACTAGAAGTCTGGATATACTTTTGTTTCGTGATTTCATTGGTTTACTTTTGTCATGTGTAGGAATGGCTAGATAATCATGCGTCCTATGAAGCTGTTATTGATGGTGCAAATGTTGCACTTTATCAACAGAACTTTGCAGATGGTGGATTTAGTTTATCCCAGGTACGTGCATTTCACAAGTCACAATTTTTACTGCTTATTGCACTTAATGAAATTTCTTCTTATGGCATAACGTGTTCCTGCCGATGTTATTTTGTATCCACAAAGCTAAATGTCGTTGTTGGAGAATTACAAAAAAGATGCCAGGGTAAATGGCCTTTAATTATTATTCACAACAAGCGCTATCGAGGGCTCATGGAAAACCCTGCTTACAGACAGCTGCTTGAATCATGGAGTGCAGCTGGCGCATTATATACAACACCGAATGGGTCAAATGATGATTGGTAGGAACCATAAAGTTTTGGACATTTAAATATTTTCATGATTTTGTTAAGTTTTTTTTTTGGGTGGTATTCTTGCCAACAAAAGGAAAAGATAAAAAACAAGCTTGATTAGATCCTATTTTGAGTTAAATTATATTGGGGAATCTGTAGATAGGAAATTGTAGTGGTGCATAGTTTAACCAAAACATACAGTTCTGAGAATTCATGCAACGTTATTAGGTGACTTGTAGATGGAATCTAATTTCTTGTCCTCATTCTTGATTTGATGCTTTCATGCTTTCTTCGACATTTTCATCATATTCATTGTTACAAGCGATGAGCATTATGTAATCTCTTTTTAGCTTTAGAAAGTTCATTGATCAAGAAGAGGAAGAAACATGGAGGAAAACTAATGATGGAGTTGGCAAAAGTCGACTTGTAATGAGAGATCAAATAAGAAAATATTATGTATGAAAATAACTTAATGGTTGGAAGAAATTTAACTTGGTGTCTCTAGACGTCAGCATGGTTATGCTTTACTGATTTCTGCTTATTAAGTACTTGCCTAAGAACCTTTGATCTTATGTAATGTAATATAGTAGTTTAATTATGATTTGTGAACAATAAATTTATGAATTTTATTTAGTTCTTATACTATAGGTTTGTTGTGAATATTATCCTTTGCTATTCCATGTGTAATTTATTGATTTTGGTGTACCAAATTGTTTCTTTTACATGTTTGACTATCATCATCATCATTAACCTTATCTCAACTCGTTGGGGTTTTATGAATTCTCATTTTCCTTTCATTCCTATTGAGTGTTATCTGAGGTGTTAAGTGTATTCTTTGTAAATTATTTTAAGTAACTTCTATACATGATACATTTGGTTTGGACCATCTCCTTTCTTACCCCATGATACTAAATTTATTTACTCTTTTAATTTCCAGCCTTCATTGTACTTGGCCAAATTTCCTAATTTAATTTTTAATTACTTTATCTTCAATAGATATTATTATAGCTATTATTCTAATATGATCATTTCTTGATCCATCCTTTCTAGTCCTGCCACAAATCCATTTTAACGGTCTTATTTTTGCGGTAATTAGCTTAGATATCAATGACTTTTTTCTTACCTCCTAAGTCCCAACACTAGGATCCATGCAATATAGCCCACCTAATTGTACTTATATGAAATTTATCTTTCGAAGTCTCTATGATGTCTTTTTATATGTTAAAAAAGATAAGCAAAACCAATGCCTACCTTAACATAGCTTCCATGTCCCCTGACTCTAGGCTTGATTATCAGAGATCCATGTTGTTTGTAGTTGAAATGCTTTTATCAAGCACTTTATTTTGGAGGAAAGATGAGAAGCTCATAGCTTAAGCGAACTATACAATAAAAAACATTCAATTTTATTTGCAAAGTTGATAGGAAATACTTGCAGAAAGCTAGAAATTGGAAGAATCTTAGTTGAAATTTGAAATTTCAGCAAGATAAAACAAAAATTGAGAGAAATTTGATGGCAAAACACTAGAGAAACTTGATAATTGATGAAAGATGGAAGAAAATAAACATGATACAATAGATCTTCAACTCAAGAGGAAGATCCGACTCTCCAAATCCCTTGCCGGAGGCTAGAGAAAACCAAATTCAACAAAGACATAACATAACCCTAATCCTAGGGAGAAAAATCTACTTTACGCAAAATACAATCCTTTAATCCCTAAACAACCCTTTACATTGAATTTTCTCTCCCCCTCCCAAACCCATCCTTAATTAATGCTTAATTGACTGCTAGGCCCCACCAAAGAATCCCGTCCCCTGCTGGGTGGAACCCTTGTTTCACCTGGTGTACACGTGAACCAGTCCAGGGCGGACTTTGCTGGTCCGGTAGTGCACACAAAATCGCAAACTTTCATCCTTCTTCTTGACCAATAGAATTGGGCTAGGAAAAGGGCTCACGCTCGGCCTGATGATCCCTGCCTCCAATATCTCCCTGATTAGCTTCTCAATCTCATCATTCAGGATTTGGGGGTAGTGGTAAGGCCTTACACAGATCGGTGATGCCTCCTCCCTTAACGTGATGACGTGCTCCTGTCCCCTCTGTGGTGGCAACCCCTGAGATGGCTGAAAAACCTCTTTGAAGTGCTGCATAATTGGCTATACTGAAAGAGGGATGTCCCCCCTTCCTCCCCTCTGATACCCTCCAAACTATGTAGCTCCACTAGAAATCCTCCTCCCACCTCCTGTATGGCCTTTACCATGGTTTTTAGAGACACCATACTTTGGAGAGTCCTGCATCTCCCCTAATCACCATATTCTCCTTTCCACCATCAGTTCCATTGTCAGCGTCCATCAATTCACCTTGGTATACCCCAAGGTCTGCATCCATCTCATCCCCAGGATGACATCAATGCTTCCCAGCTCCAATGGGAGAAAATCCTCTCTCACCTGGATCCCTTGTATGGTTAAGACCACTCCCCTACACACCCCTCTACCTGTCTCCATCTTCCCACTCGCCATCATCATCTTATAGCACCCCGTGTCTACCAGTTTTTGACCCAATTGGTCTACGACCTGGTTGGAGATAAAATTGTGGGTATCCCCACTGCCTATTAGCACCACTGCCTCATTGTTTGCTATTTCTCCTCTTGCCTTCATAGTGTGACTCAGAGTGAATCCCACCACTGAGTTTAGGGAAACCTCAATCATATCTAAATGCAGCTTTTCCTTCTCTGCCGATGCCTCACTTCCACATCCCTCCTCAATTTCCTTGTCATCATAGATAGTGAGAACCTAAAGAGTTCAGTTCTTACACCTATCATCACATCTGAAACATTACCCCTTTGCCCGTTTATCATGCACCTCCGCTTCTATGAGTCGCTCGAAGTTGTCCCCCTCGGGCGAACTCCACTGCCCTTCTCCCTAGGAACTTCTCTCTAGAAGGATACTATCTGGGTTCTGGGTGCTAGAGTTGTAGGGGTCCTTCGGTAGGTCTCTTCCATGATGTTGCTTTTGCTGGCCTTCTCTCTCTCTTATATTTTTCCTCCATCGTTTGAGCCAGCTCTATCGCCTCCCTCAGGCCCCTAGGCCTCAGTACCTCGAGTTCTGCCCGTATGTCCTCCCTAAGCCGCTTCATGAAATTCCCCTCCAATCCTTCTCAGAGATTTCCTTCAGTCTCCATGACAGTAGCTCAAACTTCTTCCGGTATTCCATAACTGTCCTCTCCTGAGTTAGGGCATAGAACTGCTTGTGGAAGTCTCCTTCCTGAATGGCTCGAAAATATTCCAACAAGCACTCCTTAAATTCTCCCCATGAGTAGATCGGATACCTAGCCTCCCTTCATTTGAACCAGGCTAGGGGTTTCCCTTTCAAACATAGACCCGCCACCATGAGTTTTCCTCTTCAGTTAGCCCGTTGATGGAAAAAGTAACGTTCTACCCGGTACACTCAACCTTGAGCATCCTCCCCTTCAAAGACTGGCATCTTTAGCTTTCCTGCTCTTGCATTTATACCCCAATGGTTTCTTCCCTCATTGGTTCCTCCGGTGTAGTGGTGGCATGATTTTTTTGCTTCCTTCCTTGGTTGATTTTGACCCCATGGCTCCTCCCAACCATGCCCTTCTCCATTCCACCTCTCCCCATGCCCGGGTAGTCTCCCAAAGGGGTTGGCTTCCCTCCTTATTGCTGTCCTCCCTTCGGAATACCCCAATCCGCCCACCAACGAGGCCCCATGTGGGGGGCGATCCTTGATGGAAAATACTCTACAATTCATTGACGTCCTCCTGGATCTCCTGTTCTCGTGGTTCCACCCTAGGAATTGCCGGTGATGCTTTTGATTACATCTCAAGCATCTTTTTTATCATCCCTTCAAAGTTCCCAAAGCGGTTCTCGATGGCTGAGAGTCTTCCCTCAACTCTGTAATATTTTTCCTCTATTCCGGCCTTGAGTTGTTCCATCTCGCCCTCCAATACCTCCATCTTCTTTCCTGTCATTAATTGGATCTAGGCTCTAATCGCAAAAACAACGAGAAAACTTGTTTCTCCACCCAAGAAAGCGCTTCGATACCAATTTGATAGGAAATACTTGCGAAAATTGAAAGAATCTTGACTAAAATTTGGAATTTCAGCAAGATGAAGCAAAAATTGAGGGAAATTTGGTGGCAAAACACTAGAAAAATTTGATAATTGATGAAAGATGGAAGAAAACAAACAAGATACAATGGCTCTTCAATTCGAGAGGAAGATCCGGCTCTCCAAATCTCTAGCCGGTGGCTAGAGCCCAAATAAACCCTAAGAGAAAACCAAATTTAGCAAAGACATAACATAACCCTAACCTTAGGGAGAAAAATCTACTTAAAGGAAAACACAATCTTCTAATCCCTAAACAACCATTTACTTTGAATTTTTCCTCCCAAATCCATCCTTAATTAATGCTTAATTGACTGCTGGGCCCCACCAAAGATCCCCGGCCCCTGTTGGGCGAAACCCTTGTTTTGCCTGGTGTACACGTGAACTAGTCTAGCGTGGATTGGTCTAATAAAAGCACTGCCAAGTGCGCATTTCTTCTATTTGGAGTTTCAAGTACAATTTTATTTAATTGATTGAAGATTGAATTTAAATAAATTTGTTACTCATCACATCAATAAATTAGAGACTTGCAAAGAAGCTGGCGCTACCTCAAAACGCCTCAAGGCGTATGCTTCATTTAAAAATGGCATAAGTCTCACTGGAACTTGTGAGGCTTAAGCCTCGAAGCGCTCAATGTACACCTCAGTTCGAGGCGCGCCTCAAAGCATGTGCCTCGAATGATTTTTTAAATCATGTAACTAGTCTACTCTCAAAATTACAAAATTATCTTTTTCTCTCCATTTTCTCTCTTTTCATTAAATATTCTTTAGGCACTTATATTTTAACCACTCAAATTTAATGTTGAAGCTGTATTCTCATTTAGATTCCCAATAATGTATCGAGGATACCTAAACTTATCATATGTAGGTATCATGTGATCTTCAATATTGATTGAAAATTATCAATTTGTACTCACTAAAGTTATGTATGATATACTCGTTCTTTGTTTTGCAAAAGCCTAGCCCATTGTCTTCTAAAAATTTACTCTATTGTTTTAACATTTTATTTATATTAACGGAGTTCTCAATTTTTACAACTGTTATCCACAAATAGCATGTAAATGGTAAATATCTTGCACAAATCATTTTACACAAATTCTATCCAAGTTATTTGGTCTACCCTTTTTCGTTCTTATTAATGTAAGCATCTATTCTAATTTGATTTACCCATTTTTTGGTGCATCTTTTATTGTTTGTTGTACATGCTCAAATCACCTATCTATTTTTCTCCACCTTTTATTTAATAGATGCTATTCTCATTAACCTTCTAATATAATCATTTCTCCGCCCATACTTCTTAGTTTGCCACAAATCTATATTAATATTCTCATTTTTTCATACTCCACTTGTCTAACAATTACTTTTAACTTCCAAGCGCTCGGATGCGTACAACTTAACCGGCCTAATAGCAGTTTTTAAAAATTAATCTTTAAGCTTTTATGATATTCCTTTATTTCATAGTACTCCATCTTTCTTTACATCTCGTTGGCTTTTCTCTAGAAGTTATTTTTGTTATTTATTCTCATTATTTTGTATAGTAGGTCCAAATTATTTAACCATCTTTCACTCAGTTATTATTTTATCTTCTAGTAATATTGTTTGATAATTTGTGATATCCCACCAACTGAAATTTCATTGTAATTCATCTTACATCTGCTTGCTCTACTTATGTATTGTATTAATTATGGATTTGTCAACTTCTAAAGGATGTCTTATTTACTTGAAAAAACTTTCTTCCTCTTATTATCTCTCTTCACCCTTTATCTTGACGCATTTATTTATTTGCTCTGTATCTTGATGTTTGTTTTGTTGATAGCCTTTGTAATGTATTGTCAATGTCCTGTTGGCAAAACTAAACAATGTTGTATGATGCACTCCAACACATGCCTACTCTGTACTTGGTGATTTATTCAGGACAATTTAGTTTGCAATGGAACTTCTTTGTCTTCTGGCTATTTTTTTCCCTACTTAAGACTATGCGATCTTTTTCTATTACCATAATTCTAATTTATGTCATCTTTGTTTTTATGTAACAAATAATTTTTTAATTCAGGTATTGGCTTTATGCAGCAGTTAAGCTGAAGTGTTTGCTTGTGACTAATGATGAAATGAGAGATCACATATTTGAGCTCCTAGGTAGAAACTTTTTTCCTAAGTGGAAAGAAAGGCATCAGGTATGCACTAAGAATCTTTTAAAGTTCCATGGTACAATTTGTGAACATGTAGCTATAGATTCTTGTTGCTTTGTATCTAATTCATGCATGTTCTGGCGCTGAATGTTAGTATGTTTTTTTTTATGAGCAATGGCATGATATGTTTGTCTTGTCTTTTTAGCGGACTTAACATATTTTGTGCAATTTTCTTTTTTTGGGTCCATTAAATGCTGTAAATAGTATCCCTGGGACATGTAATATTCATTGAAATTGAATAAAATTTTAATTTTTCTTAGTTGTTTTTTTATTGGATTTATATTATTCGAGTGATTTTCATATACTGATGATTACTTCCAGGGCGAGTTCCTTGTAGTAGCATTAGATCCATTTTTTTCCCATTTCGGATTATTGATATTGTTATTCTTGTCCTTTAAATTGTTTACTCTCTTGTTTTGCATGTGATTGAAATCTCGTCAAGTAATTTATATACAAGATTTTCTTTATTTTTTTAATTGAAATTTCAGGCTTTAGGCAATTGTTAAATTATCTTTTGTAATGAAGAAATTATGTTCTTGTCTTTCCTTAAAAATGACAAGATTTTGTTAAATTATGAGTTGGTAACTTGTTGATTATGATGTTGCTTGTGTTTTTATTTACATCTGGCATCATATCGCCCTTATATTAAATTGGTCTCAAAGTCTAGGTTACACGTCTATTCGAAGTGAGGCAAAATATCATATGGTCGGTTGACAGATCCCCAAAAGGGTTAATTAATATTGCTTTAGATATTATTTTCTCATATTTGTAGTATTTTAGTGTCATGGTTTGCCTCTGCTGATTCATTTTATCGCATTTCAGGTCAAGTACAATTTCGTTAAAGGCCATTTGGTGCTTAAAATGCCACCTCCATATTCTTTAGTCGTCCAGGTATAATCCTCAGCTTTTTTTTATTTTGGCCAGTCCTATTGAATTACTCGTTTTTCTAATCCACCTTATTCCCGTTCTTCCATCTCTTAGGAATCGGAGAGTGGATCATGGCATGTTCCATTAGATGACAACAGCCAAAACGAGAGTTCCAGGGTTTGGCTGTGCATAACTAGAACAGCGTCAAGCAACATTCTAGAGGTAAGATACCCCTATACTAACAATATTGATTCAGTTGAAATTCACAATACAGAGAATTTGTCCGTTATGAATTGCACAACTTTAACCACTTCACGTAAAAGGAAAGAGAGATCTCCATAAACTTCAGACGCCCACTTAATCTTTGCAAAGCTTGTATTAACAGCAAGCACATTGGCTATCTCTACTTCATTGTTGTAACTGGCCGAAGCAAACCCAGCATGTACCATGGTTTGCTTGTATGAGTTTCCTTTTTTTTTTTCATAACAAAATTTATTTATTTTGACATTTGTTGTGTAATTTATTTTTTTTTGTTACTAAAAAAATGAAGTTTTCAGTAGCTTGGGCAGTATGAAGTTTGAGGTACATTATTAGCTTATGAAATTTGTCGTCAGTCCCTGGAAATTGGAATGAAGAGAGTAAGAGTTATTACTTTCCCGGATTAGGATTTATGCATTTTTGCTCTTTGTTATGCAATGTTTGGAAAGTATTAAGTTCGTCTTTCTACTTTAGAGCGAAAAGAATGAAGTGGAATATATGAAATGGATGAACTGGACAGCTAATTTAGTGTTTTAATAGTGGCTAGAAACAAATGGAAGAAATGGACCACCAGCGTCTTAAAAAAAAGTTAGAGAATCACTTTTATCACTAAAAGAAGTGACTTTTTGTTTGAAAACAAGAACAAATGTTAAACATATTTATGATTTTCTTGAGCATGCAATTTAGCAAATGCAGCACCCATTTCTATATATATATATATATATATATATATATATATCTTTGTCGTTTGTTATTTTCCAACTTTTGCAACTCAACTCCCAATATATTATTATCTTCGAGTAATGCTTCACTCCTTAAAGAAATTCATGTTAGTTTTTTTTAATCGCCCCTAACAGTTGGTGTAGAGGTTTCATTCTTTGACTTAACATGAGACATAAGAAAAACTTATAGTAATTTTTTTAGAGAGTTAAGCATTACTGTTTATCTTTGCCACCAAATTTCAATAGTGTGATACTGTTTTAGCTCTCCACTCCAAACGCAAATCGATGTAAATATCATGCCAGTGCAATATATTTTGCAACGTATTCTATTTTTTTGGGTTGGTGTATAAATCTTGAAGTGTTGTGGCTCAAACCTGTGATCTTGAAGGTACAGTCATCTCCATTAACCAATAAGCCATGGATCCTTTCAACCAATTCCGTTGCTTACCAATACAACATAAAAAAAAAGTACCATGCTACTATGCTTTAAAATATGAAAACAAGGATAAAATGGAATTCGCTTGAGAGATCTATAACTATTATGAGAAGAGCTGCGTGTAATTCTTTATTAAAGGAGATAGAAGACAGTGCTTATTGCTCTATAAGCATAGTTGTTTTTTTATTTGTTTTTTTTAAATGATTGATAAATTACAAAATATATGTTTTGAATTTGTGAGAATGTACAATCATCATCTTTAACCAATGAGCCACTAGTCCTTTCACCATACAACTGTTGCTTTCTCTAAAATGTGCTCATCTTGGAAGCTAAATTGAAATATTAATTGAAGGTTGAAGTAGATCTAATGTCATTAGATATTTCCTCTTAAATAGTCTGAGTTAAAGTGATTTTTAAATCATGATTTATTAATTGTAATATAAATGAAGTTCATCTTTGATATGTAACGTTCTCTAATGAATTTACAATGTTTTTGTGCATTTAAGGATATTTAAAATTAGTGCTTGAGATTTTATTGTGAGGATTTGTAATAGTTGAGATTCATCTCGAGTGATTTTATATTTCCAAGAGCTCTCTTGAGATATTGTATAAATAGAAATGTTTCAACCATGAATATTCAAATAGTTGTTTTATTTCGCTATGAGATGCCTTTTGATACTTTACGGAAATATTTTGATTTATGTATTTTTTCTCATTAAAAAAAAAAAAATCTATGGATGGGATAGGATTTTGACATGTGTGCTATACAATCCTTGAACTTCCCCTCTTCTCTTATTCAAGTAAATCATTCCTTTGCCTTTCTTCTTGAACATGAAGCAACCAAGAAGTCTCACCAGGCTAAATCCTTAAGTTGAGGTTACGGAGCAACCACATATTGAACTTTCCAATCTGATCCACCCACTCGATTATTATGCATGTACGAGAGCTAAGACACACTAATAATTTTGTGAGAGCCCTCATGAGACTAACTGAAATTGATGGGTATGTAGTTTCATGTCATGACCTGACAAAAGTTACCTTAAAGTTTATGGAAACAACTTCACTTGTACGATCCATTGACAGGAGCTGTTAATGCTAATTTCGTGGGCTACCCAGAAGAAAAGAAGGCACACAAACATCCTCCACTCATCGGTTGTGAGTGAACTCTCAGTCCTTTTGACGGTAACAATGACAGCCTATTTGATCAACATTACGTCCTGACTATTGATCATGTTAGGGAGAGGCCAATCTCCAAGACAATACGACTTACTAGATCCATTTCAATCAAATTGAGCTCAACTCCACAAACCACTTTGATAAGATCCATTTTGATTGAAAACATTTTTACAATGTCTGACCAGATCCATTCCAACACATGACTAGAGGTGTGCATTCAGTCGACTCAGAAGGATTGGTTTGCAGATTTGTTATATCAGTTGAATTGAAAAAATCATAGGTAAAATAGATCGAACTGACTCAATCATAGGTAAAACTAAACAAAACTAAACTGTATTATGACCCAAATTATGTCGGTTTTTTTTTTTTTTTGATATCTAGATTTTCTTTCAATTGATTTTATGAAATTATTGATACTTCATACCCTAGCGAAAATTCATGAATTTTCTAAGTATCATGTCCATAATTTTGTAATGCTCCAAAAATTCTTTCTTTGAAAAAACCCATGATTTTTCTATAGAAAATTATTGGTGTAGACCGTTAGTAAATTTCTCTACTATGCAGTAGTAGGAATGAAAGATGAGAATATTAGAACAGTTTAGTTTTTACGCCAAAAATTGCATCTATGATAAGAAGAAATCGAATTATTTTCATTTATGTATTTAGTTTATATGTCATGATTCTTGCTAGTCTATTTGAGAAGTTGCTTCTGCAATGATAACCTAAGGAGGCATCATTGGGATGTAGAAAAAATAGAGTTTTGATGCAGGAAATATTATCTTACTAAATTGTAGCCATGAGTTGCTTTATTGTAGAATTTCAAACTTTCTCCATTGTTTAGGATATTTATGTCATCATCATCATTTCATATTGATGCATTGTCAAAAAATGAGTTTTACTTACCAATAAAATCCTTGTTTTTTGGCAATATTCTGATCGTGTCTCTGTCATCCTTTTCTTAGTAGGTGCCCCCAAAAGAAGAGTCAATTTATAACTTTAGTTAAGAATATGACTTTCAAGATTTCAAAGAAAGCTATTAGAGATTTAAAATCTATTCGGGGCGGCTGTAAAGTAGTTCTATAATTTTTATGAGAATTTTCTTATAGCTGATGGCGACATCTTTACAACTACCACATTCTAGTAGATTATATTATAAGAAGTTGCTTCTCTTCGTAAAAACTTTTAAAAAATAACAGAAGAATTGCAGCGAAAATGGAATTGTGGCAACAATTTATGTTTCTATAGAGTTTAGTTGATTGTGCAAGCCACCAGTTTGATACCTCATTATTAACGAAATTTTGTTTAATCTGGGCCTTAACATTTTCCTCCAGCATGTGAGCTAATCGTTACCTTCACTTCATTAGCTCAGTTTTCCATTTGGCAATCGTTGTCTTCTTCAATCCATATTAGGCTTCTGGGTTCTTAGTTTATGAAAATTGGGGCAAATCATCAGAAATATTAAAATATGAGGTACAAACTCTGTTTAAGATCCAAAGAACAAATACAAATCTTGATCTAAAGTAGCTTTAAAGTTTATCAAAAAATAATTTATATATGAAGGTCTAAAGGCATAAGAATTGTTTAACGGGAGATGAAAGCAAGTGTAAACACAAGTGTTCACGTCTAGGATTGCTTTACTTCTATCTTATCTTCTTTGATTGGGATGTCTGAAAGGCACTTAGACATTTAGATAATTAATGATATTGGTAACAGTAGTAATTAACCTTGATTAATTTATTCCATAAATGTTCATAGGCTGGCAGCTTCCTCTCTGTGAATGACTTCTAACGCTTTGCATTCTTATTATTTTATGTGTTATTATTTGATTGTGCATGTGTGAGAGAGCTTCATACATTGGGCTTGTTTATTATTATGTGTTGTAATGTTCTGTTATGTATAAAATATTATAAATATATTATGTGCATAATAATATTCAGCAAGTGTACAGATGTGTATAGCTTCACGCATGTAGTTATACGCTCAGAAAACACTACTAATAATTTATCGTGTGCAGAACTTTAGTGATTGGTTCACATGCAAAAGAAGAGTAGGTCTACTAATAATCTGTAGATAAAATATGATAGAAAAGAAACATCCAAGTAAAACTATGTATAACTTAAACGCAGCATAAATAGTTTGGATGAAACTGTCACAATAATAAAATTGGTATATAGCATCTGGTCAAGGATTAATTATTCTGTGCGGTAACCGGACGTTGTTCGGAGGCGAATTAGGATACATCACGTTACTTTTTTCCGTGTGCCGGTGCTGTATACCGGATGACATGGTGTATTTTGATTCACCTCTAGACGGTCCGATAACCGCACAGAATAATTTCTCCTGGTCAAGGCCTGCAATTGAGAAGTATTAATTGCTAAAGCTATCAAAATAAACAAGTAATCAATTATTAAATGTTACAGCTTATACTTAATGCCAACTGAAGCTTGTGAACTGTTTCTGTTATATAAAACTATCATATTTATGATTGATTAGCTGCAGATTACAATTTCTAAGCAAGCTTGATGCATTGTTTTAAAACAACTCTTTGCTTTTCTGTTAAGGATGAGAGTTTTTTTTTTGTTTTATATTTGGATAATTGAAAAAAATATGGTGGTGCAAAATATGAAGGCTATGGCTCTCATGTCTATGTTTTAATGTTTTTGGCTTTGATCAAGTGGTTCATTTGGCTTGTGGCTAGATTTAGTCATAATTGGCTTTTATCGTGATTAAGATTTACCTGCATATGATTCAATGGGCTCTTGGTGCATGTTACTTGGTGGTGCTGAAAAATATTCATTTGTCATAGTGATGTTAATTTGAAGCTCTCTAATATGAGATGAGATTTTTAAAGAATATGATAGAATTAGTTTAGGGCCGTTTGATTTGCAATAAAATAGTACTTTAAAATAGGGCTAAAGTATTCCAAATGTAGTGGTTTTAAGAATGTTGGTGTCTGTTTTAGGGTTTAGGAAAATACATTGTAAAATTTTGATGCATTTGAAATTCATTCTCTAGGTTCAAATTTGGTATATTTGGAATTCATTATACTTGGGTTATTTTCAAATACATTATAAATTTATTGCCATTGCCGTCACCTGCCTTCGGCCACAATCCAACTTTGGTCGCTGTTGTTGCCATTTGTTGTCAGCTCCCGCCCACCACAACCATCATTCACTGTCACCTACGATCACAAGCCATCGTGCCACTACCAGTTGCCTAATGCCGTTGTTGGTCACAACTGCCTCGCCACTGGCTACTGGTTCCCGCCATCTTTGCAATTTAGATTGCATTAATTTTATTTCAAGAAAAAAAAAGAAAAAATCACCTGCATTTATATTACACTTATTCAAATAACTCTAAAATATTTTAAATACATTGCATTTCTTTTATACTATATATATTTTTAGCCAATCAAATAACCTCTTAGTCATATATCAAATAAATAAATAAATAGTATGTAAGTGTTGATATACCATATATTTGCCTCACATTTATAAATATACCATATATTTGCCTCACATTTATATAAATATTCACCATATTTCCTATGATAGATTCATTTCATAAATTTGACAATTTCTTAAAGTAAGGGATGGAATATAATAAGTTTAAGGGAGTGATTAAAATTAAAACTTAAATGTCCATTGTTTGTACTAAGGTTGATGCATGTTGTCATCATTAACAATGACAAAGCTCGTCCTTGCCATTAAGATTGTTGCACATTGTCACCGATAAGGCAAACACCTGTCATCGACATGAAAACCCATGCATGCCATCAATAATAATGCCAACACTTACCATCACCACTTCATAGGCATCTGTTATATCTATCAAGATTGATACTTGCCTTCGTGGTCGTTAGTCCCCCTTTGAATAAAGAGAATGACATAGTAGACAATCAATGATGTATGGATGATAACTCAAATGTCTGAATGCTCTTATGTTTATCTAGGAGGCAATCTTTCTTAGTTTATGTCTACTATATTATATCTATATGTTTTCTAATTACACAAATAAGCATCTCTTGTAACATATGACTCACACTAATAAAAACATTCAAATAGAACATGTCAACCCATGTTTTTCTTTCAACTCGAGTTTTTCAAATTAAAAAAAAAACAGAAAGAGAAATTGATCATTGGCAATAAGGTAGACATCTAGCCTAACATTAAAAAAAGGTCGATGCTCACATACATGATAAAGCCAATGCTTATCGTCTTCATCAAGCTTGACATCCACCGTAACCACCAATGTCAACTCTCGTAGTTGCCAACAAGGTTTGAGATTAATCCATGTCATTACCACTAAGGCTGATGCCTACCATCATCGCCTACGTCAACACTCTCATCACCACCAAGACAAACACATATTGTCAATGCCCACAATTAATACTATGGTTGATGCTACTATTGATGCTAAAATTGGGGTCCATTGTCGTGAACAATATCTGATGCTCATCATCACATCAAGATTGTTCGTGATAAGGTAGATGCTTATCATTGACATGAACACCCATGCATGCCATCAAGTCCAATGTCGATGCATACCATCCCCATCTTTAAGACACTCGTCGTCTCTATTAACGCTAATGCCCGCCCCTTCAATAAAAATAATGATTGTAATTATAATACATCAAGGCTCCTATGTTTGCTTAGAAAGTAATGTTCCTTAATATATGTCTGGCTTTTCTTTGCAATTTTTTCAAATTTTTGTAATTTGAAGTGTTAATTCTCTATTCATAAGTGGCTAAATAACAATATTTAATCGCATATACTTTTAACACATAAATATTAGCCACCTTTTCAGAAATATATATACATAAAAAAATAAATATATAACAAAAATGGAATAATATTTTGTTTTCAGCTTATGTGGCAAATTTTTTCTTTAAGTACTTTGCCGAGTATTTTCACTAATACCAAATAAACGTTATTAAGGTTAAAAATGTAATAAATTATGTTTCTATTTGGCTCCTAAAAACAATAAAATTTTACAAATTGTTTAATATTTAATTGCGTCTCATACGTCTATGAAACGACGGGCACTGACGTTATATGACGCATTATTGTTGAACGATTTAACAAAAAAATGTATCATAATAATTTGATATATTTTCTTCAACAACTTTTTAAAGTTATGACACGTAATATTAAAATTTTTTAATTACGTAATTAATTAAATAATTTTCATTTAGTATTTTTATGGAAACGAAGGTATTTATATCTATTTTAAAGATAATTAATTAAAATTTGAATATATTTATGTTCATAAAATTTTTATTTTAACATAAAATAAAAAAATGAAGATAATTATAACGATTTTAAAAATATAATAATAAAATTTAAATATTTATACAAAACATGAAGTCTTATTAGAGAGAGAGAGAGAGAGAGTGAGAGAGATAAAATTATGAAGATAAATAATTTTTGTTTTAAAAAATATATATGAGTATCACCATTTCTCATGATTTTAAAAAATTTTTGATAAAAATTGAATCAAAATATTCAACACCTACAATTGAAGTTGTGCTCACGCAGACGCAAAGAGCTATATTGCACAATATTAGACCATTTCGTTTCTTCATTTAGCCATATTCAAGTCAAATTTTGTCTCTTGAAATTGATATATTGAGAGAGAGAGAGAGAGAGAGAGAGAGAGAGAGAGAGAGAGAGAGAGAGAGAGAGAGAGAGAGAAAGAGGCACTAGCTTGGTCTCTCTTCATCTCTTGTGGAAGAAGTAAGAGCTCGAAGGCAAGAAAAATATTTATTTGATATATAATAACAGCTAAAACGGAAAATAAGTTTTTTTTTATTTGTATCAATACATCATGTAGTTAGACAATAAACATAGTTTATTGGCATTGTAATTATCTAGTTAGTTCCTAATAATATTTCATTAAATGTAATGCCAGACAAAAATTGCTTACTAATTGGTAGTTAAACACTAATTAAATAGTCTTTTCTCACCACCTACCACAAGCTTTTACTTTCAAAAAACCAAATGGGACGTAAGATTTTTCTTTTGCTGATGATTATCTAAAGAATATTTCTTAAGATAAGGCAAATGCAATGTTCTTAAAGTTAGCAAATATATTTAAAAAGTATGACATTAAAAAAGTTTTTTCTTGTTTTTTTAATTTGAAAATGATCCCGTGTAGGCCGGGGTGCAATTGAGTCAAGTTGACTCGAGAGCTAGCTCGGGCTCAACTTAATAAGTGGCTCAAGATTTAAGTTCAAATAGCTAACAGGACAAGCTTGAGCTAGTTCCGATTTGACCTCGTCAGTTCTTGAGTTGACTCATTTAAAAAATATTTATATTATATACACTTAAAATGTATAAACATTCAATAATTTTAGTATAAAATAAATAATAAAAAAAATCTAGAAAAATCCAAAAAATTCAGTAAATTTTTTTTTTTCCAAGCTTGCCCCATATTCGATCTATAAATATTAAATACCCCCCTTGGGGGTGGGTAAAAGGCACATAGGTTTGGAGGCTTTTGGTGGTGATCAAGACCGACGGCGACGATCAAGACCCGATCCTCTTATGTAGACTCCAGCTCTCCCTCAGAGGAGGAAAAACTGTCCGGCATATGCTAATGAAGGTGGCGATCGAAATTTGGTACTCTTATGCAAGCTCCAGTTCTCCCCTGTCGGGGGAAAAATTATCTAGCAAGAGTTTAAATATCGGTGGCAGCGGTGATCAAGACCCAGTACTCTTATGCAAGCTCCAGTTCTTTCTCGGTGGAGGAAAAATTATCAGACAAGAGTTTAAATATCGACGGCGACGATGATTAGGACCTGGTACTATTATGCTGTTACCTGCAGGGTGTATTGATGGTGACAGTTGGAGGGTGTGCCGCTGATGACAGCCGAGCGAAGGGATAATGATTGGCTGCCAGGAGGTAAAGAGTCGACAGTGGTAGTAGGGAAGCAAAGGGTTAATAATGGCCATCAAGCAAAGGGATGATGATGACGATGCTCGAGTTATATTTTATTGGAGGCAATATACATCTATTCTGGCGGGGGTAGAAAGCAGACAACCCAATGGAAGGGGTTGGGGTAGTGAGCCACGACACTAGTTAAGTTAAACACTAATGCTGCCAATTGAGTGGAGGCTTGATGGTGATGAAGCTATGATCTTTCCATGAAGAAAGAGCTGAATGAGATGCTTTGAAGTGGTGTATATCACATGTCAAGAGAAATCCACAAAGAATATTTGACCTATCTTAGCTTGCCAAAGCATTGCTTGATGGCGTTAACTTGCTGAAAAAATCTACTAAGAATGTTTGACCTCTCAGAGGTTTGTTTTTTAGAGCGTTGTTCGATGATGTTAAACTTATTTGGAAGAAGTTGATAGAGATCCACAAGGGATGTTTTACCTATCCAAGATTGTTTGCCAAAACATTGCTTGATGGCTTTAACCTATGTGAAAGCAGTTGAGAAAATCCACCAAGGATGTTTGACCCATCCGATGTTATTTGTCAGTGTTACTCGATGATATTAACTAGTGTGGAAGAGGTTGAATCAAATCCCCTTGAGATTGATTATGCCTTGATTGGAAGGGGGCGAACGCCATGTGTATCCCAAATTAAAGGTAAAGAATTATCTATCTTTAGACTGTTATTATCTTTTTGAGATCGAGATTATGACCTTGTCCAAGGAGTAGAAGTTCAACTAGAGGAGTTTAGGATTCACTTGACGCATGAGAAGCTTTATGATAAATAGTTGCTAGCAAGATTATTTTTGATAAGTAAAATATTGGAGGGACTTGTTAGACCATAATCATATTTGATATTACAACCAAGGTTTCCCCCTAGCCCAACTCTGCTTCCTATGAAATTAATGAAGCAATAACTGATGGTTGAGAGGTGATAGAATAATATCTGCTTGCTGTTGTAATGAAGTTATCCTCAATATTGAAGAACTTCTTTTAGACTTGATAATAAGTCATAGTAAAGGAACTATCTCGCTTCAACAGTGCCATAAACGTTGACGTGAATGACCTTTAAAGGTTGAAGTAAAAGTTTCCCCCAGCCAAAGATCATTTTCAACATAATTGATGTGGTGATGACTGATAGTTTTCGAGAGATAATGCATGTTTTCTTCTCTTTCAGGTTGCCCTTAATATTAAAGGGCTTCTTTTAAACTTGATAATAGATCATGATAAGGGGAGTACCTTACTTACCCAGAATGTTGACGTGAATGACCTTTTGAGATTGCAACAAAGGTTGCCCCCTAACTAGGAATCAATTCCCACAGATGACGTCAAACTGTTGTATTTTAAAATATTTGTTGTGATAGAGAGATATTAAGTTTAGCATCTAAGCTTTGTATGAAGATCTAGCACACAGACAGATAAGAGAGAGGGGTGCAAGAGTCATAAGAAACACCAAAATTTTTATGTGAAAAACCCTGAAATAGCCGGCGACGGTGTTTAAAGGGACCGTAATTGGTAGGCGACGGTGGTCAAAGGGATCATAATCGGCTGGAGTAGAGGTCGGAGGGATCATAATCTGCATATGATAGAGGTCATAAGGATAGTAGTCCGCGGGCAATGGAGGTTGGAGGGACCTTAGTCGGCAAGAGACGGAGGTCTGAATGGACAATAATCGGTGGGTGATCGTGGTCAAAGGGACCGTAATCGGCAGGCAATGATGGTCGAAGAGCGATGATGTTTGGAGGGACTTTGTTGGCTGGCGATGGTGGTCATAGGGACTGTAGCCGGTGGGTTACAGAGGTTAGAGGGATCATAGTCGACGGGTGACAGTGCTCGGAGGTCTTACGATGATCGACAGACGAGCGGTGGTCTGACGATGGTTGGAGACCAGATAGTGGTCCGATGGCACTGGTTCAGCGAGGTAGTGGTTCGGCTGCCGGGCAATGGTTCGACAGTGGTCGGGCAGAAGTCCGACACCAGAAGTCTGACGATGGTTGAAGGTTGGCGGCCAGACAGAGGTCCGATTGGTCGACAGAAGTTTGCCTGTGGTGATGCTTGGGTTGATCCTAGATTCTTGAAGCCTTAGAACTCTCTTCAATCTCCAGCCAAAGGTTCTTAACCCCCTTTCTTATGGAAAGTGTAGGTCTATTTATAAATTTTGGGAGCAACATACCCCGTAAATATGGAGAAGATCTAGGGTAAATTTGGAGTGCTCCACCGGATGACCCATGTTGATCCCCTCGATTATAGAGCGTTTGTCAAGTACTTTATGTACCTAAATGATATCAGAATTAAGCGATCTTGGGCTCGTTGGATTCATCTCGTCGAGCTGCTCGATTCGACTATAAGCACGCCATATTTGAATATCATCCAATTAATACTTTGAACCTTCCAAATATGTTTTATATAATCCCTTAACTTGGACCCATTTAGGCTTGGATTGAACTGATTTTGGTGTCGTTGTGTTCGTCTCCTTGAGATGTTCAATTTGACTAAAAGTTTGGTAAAATTGGAGTTTAGATAGTCCCTCTATGCCTCGAGATTCATGCTGGATGAAGGCAATTTTTGGTGATGTATCAAGTTATATTTATCTTTTTTGTTTTAATTAAATTCTTATAATTAATTATATATTTTTAAAATTTGTTTTATCACATATATTATGATAATTTAATTTGTTGAATAAAAGTGATTCTCCCTTTTATGATAGATGAGCTGACTCGTGAGCAGCTCAAACTTGCAAAAATAAACCTGAGCTTGAGCTCAAATTAACTCAATAATCAAGCTCATGCCATGCCGAGAGTGGCTCGAGCTTAGCTTGACTCATTTACACACCTAAAATTAATTCTTAAGTTACCATTAAGTTTTAATATTCAACACCCCATCCTAAAATGAATTATCTTCAATCCTTCATTCAAAGAAGCTTGTTAAGCTTATCAATGGATCAACCACTAGTGGTTTGATGAAGATATTGCAAGCAACTTTATCAAGTGTTTTCATATAAACAAGCTTCACTTTTTTTCTCTTTCATATGGTCTTAATTGAAAAATTATCAAATGGTCTTAGCCAAATTATCAGATGGCACTTTGATATAAATAAACTTTTAGGCTTAATTATATTAGGTTATTATTTCAAAATAATCTCATATGTATATATTCGCCCTATAAAGATTTATAGATATAATATAACTCTAAATAAGAAATTAAGATATAAATCAACCACATTATATTTTATTTATATATGATATTATAAACATAATACTAATTATTATCTTATTTTGAAGATTTCAAAATTTCCATTTTGTCTAAAATGTTATTGTTTGTGTTATTTTCATAGTTCGAAGTAGAGTGAATAAAAATAAAAAAGCCCTTAGAACTATGTAGTTATGTTAGATTCAAATGTGTCCATGGATGACACCTGACCTTATTAGCAGTCAAGCTTAGGAAAATATGACCTGATAACCTATAGTGACAATGGAATGAGAAGGGAAAATTCTATGAAAGTTCTATGAATATGATGTGTCAACTACCCGTTACATATCTGAAAAGGCTTAAGCGAGTATACAAGTTATATGAGTTTGTGTATCCTTCTATGCATTAAATTTCTTTAAAAAATTGATTTATACTTGAGAATAATCATTTACTTAAACTATATATGAATTAGTTAGAGAAATTCTCAATAATTTACACAAAAAATAAAACTTAATACCTCAAAGGCATCATTTCATAAATATTTAAATAACTTTTCATAGCATCTTAAGGCTTCGTTTGGGACGGCTTTCTTACTACTTCTTAAAATAGCTTTCTAGTACAAAGATTTTAATTTTTGTACTAAAAAGCTACTTAGAAAGCCGTCTTAAATTAAGCCTAAGAGTTCCAATTTCATCTTTAATTCTTCCACTTTGAACTTATTGTTTCATACTTCTTTTTAAAAAAAACTATTATTCTGAATGAGAATATATATTGCTTCGTTAATCATTTTGTTATCTTATCCTTGCTAGCAAATCACATCCAGTGTGATTAATTTTAATTATATATTTAATCTTGTTATTTTTTTCTAAAGGCGTGGAAGCAAACAGTACTCTCAAACGTGATCAATGAGCTTAGCTTCAATAATATTTTAATTATATTTTATAAACAGTTTCTATTATCTCATCACTAACTATATATTTTTAATTGAAGTTATCGTTAGCATTTCAAATAAATATAACTGTTATGATGTGTTCTATTAAAATAGTTCAATGTTACTCTGAAATAGTAGTTATTGGTAGTTGCAAAGATTCTTATCATAACAGAATGCCAAAAAAAAAATAATAATAATTATTTGTAACTTCTCAAACTCTTAACTATCAAGATATTGTCCGCTTTGTCATGACGGTCTTACGGTTTCATTCCGTCGGTATAACTTTCTAGGAGTGCTCCGATACTATTAAAGTTTCTAATAAAACTCCAACCGTTACATCAAAAGAAGTCTCGATAGTTAAGAGTTTAGCTTCATTCAACTTGAGAGTTTCACATTATTCATGGCTTTACAATAGCTTCAGACTGCTGAGTGGAAGCAATTAACTGCTACCACTATGGATAAATGTAACAGCGACAGTATTAACTGCTACAAGGCTAACAGAATAATGAAGATTTTAATAATGGTTGCTTTAACTAACCAGTTTTGTTCCACACGTATCATATATCGTCATAACAATTAAGTTAATTGCAGCTAATTAAATTAATCTGAACCACATGCGCTTATTGATTCTTCTATTCAGATGATTTGATTATATTAGGATTGCTTGTCCGAAGACTTGGAATAGAAACAATATTAGTGGAATCAGCTGTGTAAATAGGCTTTTTTTTGGTGTGGTAGGGAGGCCTTCTAAGTTTCTCTCTCCATGATTCATTGCTTGAAAGCTTATTGTTTATCCAAACACTCATAGAGTTGACGTCAATGAAAGCGATTATACACTACGTTTGGGGTGTGGGAGGGGAGGCTTTGAGTCTTTGTGATCCCATAAAAGTAGGATGCCTATGTCATGCACCAATGCAAATAAGTGATTTTTTAAACGTGATTGTATGGTCCATAAAACGAGCTAGGCTTAACCTTCCGGATGTAAGGGGTATTGGTCGGCATGCTTCTCATCTCATCACCCTCTCAGTGAGGGACCATATGGAAGTGTTGTTGAAATTTTGGATAAAATGAGAAAAGAAAGCCAAATATCACTTTGAGCACCTCATGAAGATGTTTTTAGATTATTATAGCGAGTTTGAAGGCCTTCATATGGTGAGAATAGACTTATAAAAAAGGAATTTAAGGAAAAATTAACAAAAAATATAAATTAATTTCTTGTTGCACTTGAGGAAAAGCCTAAACATCTTTGAACTTTAAAAACACTAGGTCAAGTTAAAAAAGGAATGAGTATGAATCATCTTGCATTTCACCCTAAGGAATTGTGAAGAAGAATGGGTGTAAAAAACACTAAATAGGCCTGGAATAACCTATCAAAAAACCTATCATATACTTATAATTTCTAATATCGTGTCCCTTACCTTATAGCTACCTCCACAATTTGCTACCCTCTTGAATTGTCCAGCTAAATACAATGACTATGAGGGGGTTACAGGCTGTTACCATTGTCTATGTTGGTTGGGCATCAATCCTTACGATAATTTTTGGGCGCCAGGACCCCTTTGTGTCAGCATTCTCCTCATTCATGGCATTCACATTAGTGTTAGCTACCACTTTAAAAGGCTCCACTTTTTCATTCTCTGCCATCTTCTAGAAAATATGATGACCATGAGGGGGTTATAGGTTATTTTCATGGTCTATGTTGGTTGGGCGTCAATCCTTAAGATAATTTTTGGGCGTCGAGACCCCTTTGTATTAGCATTCTCCTCATCCATGGCATTCATGTCGGTGCTAGCTACCACTTTATGAGGCTCTACCTATTTTTCAATCTCTGTCATCTTGTGTAACATCCCAGAATTAAATATGAAAGAAGTATCTATTTTATCTTCTTAATCAATCAATTAGAGCTTCTATAAATCATCAAAATAATAAATTTATATATCCAGTGAAAATAACTAATAGTCATATACCTCAAAATATTTCACTTATTTTATTTACCAAAATTTATATACACTAGTTAGGAGATCACTACAATCACTAATCTATCACAAGCTCTTGAATACAAAATAATAAAAGAAAATACAAAACAGAATCTAAAGAAAGACCTGCGAATCTCTGTCAATCTCACTTCGTCAATTCATGACCCCTTCGTTGACCCGAAATCATTAAAATCCACATAATGAGCTAAAAAGTCCAGCAATAACTTAAACTTGCCAAAGCTTTCAACACAATGCTAGAAAAATCAATATGCATATTAAGTTCAGTCAATAAAATTAATCTCATCAATGATCAGTTATTATTTTTAAAGCTCAAGATAATCAATAATAAAAGTAGGAAAATAATTACAATGAATCTAGGAATTAGTAATAGGCATGAGAATCAGTAAATCATTTTTTACTAGGTACTATAATCATTCAAGCGTCAGTAAAAAGAATCACATGCAAACATTTATCAATATTATCACTCTTATCCTCTTGCATTCATTCTATCAATTATATATAAATGATACTTATATCCATTCATATGTTACCTATGTACACATGTTACTACTTTATCTATTAATACTATCAGTATATGCATGCATCAGGATATGGTTCAGCAAGGCATAGGATTCTGGTTAATACAAGGAAATCTATATAATATCTATAACTTCAAAAAAAATATAACTTTAATTCTACTCAGTGAAATTCAGTGATGTTACTGTCAAAATGTCTACACTATTCATATCTATTATACAAAAAGTTATACGATAAAAACTTAATAAATCAGAAAAATGTATTTTTATCGATTTAGAAGAGAAAAAATTCGTCAAACTCAAAATCATTGAAAATTAAAATGAGATTTAAGTTACTTAATTACAACGAATAATAGAAATCTCTGAATAAAATCAACAAATAAAAAAGCTCCGAACAACCTTTTCTCTCTTCCCCCTCTTCTCCTTCTTCGGCAAGGCATGGCGCTGACTTTCAAAATCTTCATTTAAAAAAAATTATTTCAAAAATTTGAGTTATTACATCTTGTAGCTAAATTTGATGACCATGACGGGGTTCTAGGTTATTTCCATCGTCCATGTTGGTTGGTTAAATCCTTGAGGTAATTATTAGGTGTTAGGAAACTTTGTGCCACTATCCTTCTTCTTTATGGTACCCGACATTGCTGCTAGCTACCTCTTTATGAGGCTTCACCTCTTTTTCGATCTCTATCATCTTCTCAAGATTGCTTTGTTAATTTCTTAGGATATCCAAATTTTTTTTATATTATCCCCCATTTCCTCCAAGTTTGGTCTTATTTCCCATATTGTTAATCAATCATTTAGATATGCCTTAATTCATCCAAATGTTACAATCTTGGGGCCCTTTTCATTGGTGGGTCCTCCTTTTATTCCTTCTCTAGCGGCTCCTCATCCAATGTGCCCCCTAAGAGGCCTAAATAGTGGTGATCCATACACTTTCAAATCCTTTAGCTTCATCACAATGGACACTTCTGATCTATTGGGGGTAGGATCCGTGATTTCCTTGTCTATTATGGTCTCTTTAATATTGCTTCACCTCCTCCAAAGCACTCAAGCATCTATTTTGGGTAGTGAGAAATTTTCAAAGTTCCCATCTATCATTGTTAATAAGTCGCCCTCTCAGAATTTCTTCTAACATGACTCTCAATAATTATTTCCCTTAACCTCTCATAAGGGTCGTTTAACTTAGGTGCTCACTAGCACCATTATGGTCGAATTGGTAGCCACCTTGAACATATTATTAGTTAGCACATCCTTAAGTGATATATCATCTATTCTACAAACAATCAATAAATATCAAAATGGTCATTGCTCTTATAGAGGATTCTCAATTATTATGCTTAATACATTTGATCACCCACAACTTAGCATGTCATATATACTTTTATATGTTTCTATTTTTGATCGAATTATATATTCTTCCATGCATACTATTTATGATTGAATTAGAAGAGTACTAAAAAAAATGCAAAGCTCTCAGTATTGTACCTAAAACCATCAATTGATATCAAAATTTGACGCTCATAACAATTTCTATTTATCTTAACAACCCAAAATCAAAATTAGAATGACACATAATACTAGAACTTGAATATACGCTAATCGAGCTTTAAAATTCTTCCAACCCCGATTATTATTTTATTGTCCATTTTTGTGTTCATTCTTCTATTTATTTTTAATTTCTATCAGTCTAATCACAAAGCCTCTCATCCCCTCTAAATAGCTAGAGTTTGCCTATCATTTCTCCTACTAAAGGGGTCAAACAACAAAGTCATTTTATATTGCTTTCAATAGAAAAATTAGCTCTCTCCCCACAATCACTAACTGGATCATCAAAAACTCTACATGATCAACAAAATCACCAAAATCTCTACTTCATAGCCCTACAAGCATCAAAATTGTCTTTCATAACACAAAGAATGATTAATCTAATCTAACAACAAATGATTAACAAAAAAATATTGTTAAAAAACCCTAATTACATGGATTAACAGTATTGTTAAGCCCTCAAAATTGGTAGAACCCTAATCCTAGGAGACATGATGTTGCTGATGATAGGGGCTTTCTTGCTGTTGTGGAAAACCCTGCTGACCTATCATAGTCTGCCACACCACAGTGTGTTAACCTAATCCTCCCTTATTTTCCTTGCTTAATTACGTGCAATCCCCTCAACTGAGACATAACTTTAAGGATTTGGCTTGCACAACTATGGGACAAATATGTAATTAACATATATAACATTAGTAATTAACCACTAAGCTAATTAATTAACGTCGTCGCTGTAATAATGCTTGATTTGACTGTAGTTTTCCCTCAATAAGTGACATGAAAATTAATTAGAGAGAGAGAGAGAGAAATTATCTTATGGGTTAAACTAAGGTTTCGTTTGAGATAGCTTTCTTACTGCTTCTTAAACCAACTTTCTTGTTTTAAGAAGCAGTAAGAAAGCAGTCTCAAATGAAGCCTAAGCCAAGTTAGCTCGAGCTTTGCTCAATAAATGACTCGTGAGCTAACGAGCCAAGCTTGAGCTAGCCCGACTCGACTCGTTAGCTCACGAGTTAGCTCGTTTAAATACAGTTAAAATATATTAGAATTTAGAGGTTCAAATATAAATCGATTAAAAATATTTAAAAATTATATCTTACTTTCTTATACTAAATGATGTTTTGTTATATATCTTTTAATTTCACATTCTTTCTATAATTTTTTTATAATAATTACTTGAATCATAACCGTTTTCTCTTTTTTCTATTAAATAAGTTAGAACAAATTCATAAAATTAAGCTCAAGCTCGAGCTTGAACTTGATTAATTAATCAAGCTCAATCTCAAAATAGAGGTGACTCGAGCTTGACTCGACTCATTTATACCTCTAATTTGTCTCATCATATGAATATGGATTGCATTAATTATTTATGCTAACTCATCTAGATTTTCTTCATTCATGAGTTAGATGGTGTACAAGTACTCATTTTTTGGGACATCTGAGCCAAAAAATAATCAAGATAAATTTATATACATCACATGCGCAAGCTTCAAACTCAAGACCTCTTGGTCAGAAGTAAAAGCCCTCAATCAATAGTCCAAGATGAGTTGTACTCTAGGCGTACTCATACTTTATGCTATATGAAATAAAAGTACCATTCGACCATATATATATAAGTTACTTTATAGCTACACTACTAATAAGAAATTATATGTGATTTCACTGCAAGAAAATGCTAACTGTTCAATTTTTATATCTAATTTAAGGTTTCATTTGGGACAGCTTTCTTATTATTTTTAAAAGTAATTTTTTGACGCAAAAAATATTTGAATTAAAAAGTTCTGTACTAAAAAGCTGCTTTAAAAATAATAAGAAAGTTATCCCAAACGAAATCTAAATCTTTGATTTTCATGATCCTATGAAGATAATGATATAATTTTTTATCATAAAAATATATGCTTAAAATATTTTTATGTCAAGTTTTACTAATTGTTAAGTTGTTAAAATTAATATTTATTTCAAATAAATAAAATAAACAAGGAATTAAATTAAATCTTTTTTTAACAAATTTATCTTTTCGTATTTAAATCAGCACATATCTATCTGTCTACGTATAAGTCTTCATACATCATAATAGTCTGGACACTATTCATATATGACGAATTTAGATCTAGAGTACCACGTTATCTCAAACCCTTTGCCTATGCAAAATTTGTCCAATATAGTACCTCGGTTTGTAATTGTGATATAAAATTGATCATAATTTAGTCGATCGATTTTACAAAATTAGTCCGAATTTAATCCTTAAGGAATCATTTTGTATCAATTTTGTATAGTCGATAGATTAAATTAAAGTAACGTTATATTCTGAGATTAAAATAATCATATATGAATAGTTAGTCTAAGGACTATTTTAAAATTTATCTCTCATAAAATTACAAATAAGATGTACGATAAAGTAAGGATTTTTTATTTTTAAAGCATTATTATATAAAATTAAATTGTTATTAAAAAAAGGAACGCAGGATGGAGCCGATGGAGCCATAGACCTCTATAAATAAAACCATTGAAACGTCCCTACTCCCTTAAAGCAAACAAACTCCTCTCTATCTTCTCATACTAATTCAAAAGTTCTGCTTACAGAAAGAGGAACTCATACCAATATTACTGATCTTTCTCTCCTCTCTTTCCGCAGCTGAGAGAAAATGGTGAGGTCTCCTTCCCGCGAAGAAACAGGCTTGAAGAAAGGTCCATGGACGCCAGAAGAAGACCAGAAGCTCATCGACTACATTCAGAAGCAAGGCAGCCATGGAAGCTGGAGACATCTTCCGAGGATCGCCGGACTCAACCGGTGTGGGAAGAGCTGTAGGCTCCGATGGACAAACTATCTCCGGCCTGATATCAAGCGTGGGAAATTCTCAGAGGAGGAGGAGAAGCTTATAATTAATCTCCACTCTATGCTTGGAAATAAGTATGCATTATTTTATATAATGTAATATTCAAATTTTGTATATTTCTAAAATTAAATTTACAATAATATTATCTAAATCTCAAAAGCAAAAAAATATTTTTTAAGCCATATTTATTGTTTTAATTAAATTTGCAACTAGTTTATGATGTCATATTAGATATGAAAATAAGAAAGATTTGAATGATATTAATGTTATTTTCACCTTCATTTTTTTATGATGAATTCCATATAAATAGTAGGAACTTCTTTCTTGAAAGGAACACATTAATTAATTTTAATTTTTTTCGAGAAGCACAAATTGAATGTTTAGTAATAAAAATATCAAAAAATAATGACTAATAAATATATATCGATTATGTATAAAAATATATATATTTAAAATTTATGGAGGTCATGTGCCCTCACATGCCCTCCTTAAATCTTCCCTTATAAGATAAAATTCTTATAATGAATTTCTTATAAAAATTTAGATTAAATATTATTCAACATTGCTTATTGAATAAATTTTCTTTCTATATGAACTTTTACAATAAATTTGTATTAAATTTCTCATAGCAATCTCTCTTTTGAATCAAAATAGAAGTTTTTTTAATGCAAGCTCAAGTTATATGTTTAATTATTTATTTTATTATTTAGGTGGTCCTTGATCTCTACCAAGTTACCGGGCCGAACGGATAATGAGATCAAGAATTATTGGAACACGCATCTTAAAAAGAAGCTTCTATTAATGGGCATCGACCCGGTCACCCACCGCCGTAGAACCGATCTCGAGCTCCTTGCCAGCTTTCCTAAGCTTCTATCCTCTTCTTCTAATAGCTGCAGCCTAATAAATCCTTTAATGGAGAACACCCTTGGGCTTCCAACTGACACAGTGCAGCTAGCTAGAATTCAAATAATGCAAGCCTTGCTTCAAGTTTTACTCAAAGCTTCTTCTTTTTCTTCTTCTTCTTCTTCAAATCCAAATGCTTATTCAAATTTGGTTTTGAACAATCTCTTGAGCTCTTCACTTCCTCCTCTTCAAACCTTCTCTGATAGCTCCAATAGCTCTTCCCTTCCTCCTGGAACTTCAGCTTTGGGAGAATCATTTCAAACTCCAACTAGTTACCAAGATTTTGCTGCTCAGAATTCAGAAAATATCAGTAAACACTTACTGTTTTGTTCTAACAGTAACAATATGTTAGAATCATCTGAAAACATCTCAGTTGACCAGAAACAAGATCAAATTGATTTGAATGAAACTTCTGCAACTAAGTCTGTGAGCACAAGGTCTTTGGATGCATTAAATTTGAGCGATCTAGATGATTCTGATCTTAGCTGGAAGGATTTTCTTGAGTAAGTGCTTCAGCTATTTACATGAATACTTTTTTGTTACTTAATTTCAGTAATTTGAGAATGGTTTATAATATCATTTTTATATTGTTGCAGCCAAATATATTGGTAGAAAGCAACTTAGAAGAGGACTGAGAGCACAGACCGAGGAAAGATCGATCTGTAAATAGGAAGATCGGTTTCAAGCGAGCTTTGTTAGTTCTTATTAATTACCAGCCTTAAGCCTCAAAGTAGAATACATGTTTTGTACAAAGTAATGTGATTTAGAATGAAGAAACTGTCATGTGAATGTATAGATTGTATAATTTAATATTTACTAAAAATTTTTATTAATCATTATTGTCTTCTATCTTTAGAATGAAATCTTCCTCCATTATTTAGGGGCTATTTGGTTTGAAGAAAAGTGAGCCTAAAATATTCAAAATGCAATGGTTCTAAGAATGTTCGTGTTTGGTTTGATAAAAAAGAATGTAGAATAAAATTTTGATTTATTCCTAATTTACTCCGCGGGTCATTTTAGATGTATTCAAAATTCACCGAATTATGAATACACGGCATGCGGACTTTGTTGTCGATGTAAGACACCACCGATTGCATGCGATCGCTGTCCCCTGCTATCATCGCCGGTCGCCGCCACTGGCTGTCGTCCACTCCGGCCATCCACCACTTGCCACAATCAACCAATGATTGCCACCGTCGACACACAGCATTCATTTTGATTCAAACAAACAAAAAAAAAGAATCACCTACATATATTTTACACTCATCCAAGCATTTCAAATACAATATTACATTAATTTTATACTATATTCCATTTTACTCTCCATTTCTTTTTCAACAAAACCAAAGAGCACCTTAGGTCTTACTTTTAGTTAGTTTTGAGTGTTGGAAATAGTTTGAATATTATTAATTAGTTTTAGTGAGGAGAAGTTGGCTGAAGGCGAAAAGGACATGCATGGCCTTATTCAAAAGGTTTTACTGCAATAAGAAAAGAATATAAAAGCATAATTTTTGTTACCCCACTAACTTCCAATAATATTTTCTGAAAGTCCAAAGGTCTGTGCTTTTTCTATGCCTGTTTTGAATAAATGAAAATTTTCCAGTGCAGCTTCAGAAAAATTTTTAAGCTGTAGCTTCCAGAAAACATCCAGATACAATGCCACATCCATAATCTAATTAAACCATTATAAAGTCATACTATTAGTTACCAATTAGGTTAATGACTCTCATTCCTTTAGCTTCAAGTCATTGACTGCACCAACATAAACCTAACAGCTTCTGATCATCACCATCTCTTCATTCTCCCTTTCAGCACACAAACTCTCAAGATCGAGCTCAATAAAATTCTTTTGTTTTATGGAGAGGCTAATTTTGGGAGAAGATTTGTTGCATTAAAAAGAAAAAAAGATGTTCAACGGATTAATGATTGTTATAGGATTTACATTTAGAAGTTGATTTACCCACTGAAATAGATGATGTTATAAATATACTAAAATTCATAAGCTACGTTAAAATAGAAATGTAAATACAAGTAATTATATTCCAAAATTTAGTTCTTAATTTCTAAAGCTCTTCCAAGTATAGAAACAAATTACTCTAAGATAGTAATTTTGCATGGCAGAAACAAATTACAAAAAGATATATTCTACAATGGATATATAGTCTTGAGATATTTGAGTTATTGTTAGGAGAAAAGGATCAAAATGGTCCCTCAACTTTTTGTGAGGAGCTAAAATAGTCTCCATCTTTTTTGAGGGGACCAATTTAGTCCCTCAACTCATTTAAAATGGGACCTTTTGTGTCCTAACATTCAATATTTGAGTTAATTGTATTAAATGTAAGGATATTATCTTATTTTCCATTGGAGCTACTTCGATCTTTTCATGTATGTACTCATTTGACATTATATTTCTAAGTGTAAAGCCACTCATCAACAAGAGCATCCTTATCTCTGCAACTCATAACTTAATTTTATGCTTATCTTTTAATGGTTAACATTTTGCACCATAAACTATTGAAGGTCTCATAACCATCTAATAAAATTTTCCCTTTGAGGGTTATTTTTTATATCTCACTGTAGGCCTGATGCATTCTTCCACTTCAACCATTCTACTTGAATTATGCTAATAGTATACACATTTATTTCACTATTGCTTTGAATAATATAATTTATTACGTATTATTTTAGGATTATTAATTCAACATCTAAATGACTATCCAAGAAAAGAGATATTAGATGTATAACAGATTATTATCAGGATAAAAAAGATTGAAAGATAAATTTATGGAGGGAGTTGAAACTTTTATTCAAGTCACATGTCAACTATCTTCATTTAAGTCCGATGAAATGTTAAGATGTCCATGCTCGAAGCACAAAAATCAAGCTTTCCTTAAAGAGTATTGCCGGTGAAGAAATTTAGAAGAGTTAGTAACAACCAACGACGGAAGAATAATGAAGCCCAAAGCACCTTACTCATTCACGTTAGAACAAAAAAGATCAATATGTCAGTAGTTTTAAGGTTTTAAAATGTCCGATGACTATATATCAAACTTAAGCTGATGTGTAGACCTTAAATCTGTAAGATTATTTGAACTTAAAAGTCATGATTGTCACATAATTATATAGGTACTGCTCCTTCAAATTATAATATGTTTATTACCATATTAAATATCAAATCTATTAATAGAGCTTAGCCTTTTTTTTAAAGATATATGTTCATCTAAACTAAGCGAAGAGGCTTTACGGGGGAGCGAGAAGAACATACCAATCATCATGAGGGCGATACGTAAGTTCAATTTATTTTATAAAGTTATTATAATTTGATATGTTATATAATTGACAAAAATTTTACCTGTAGCTTCAATCCCTCAAGCCAGCCTACCCATAAGATTCGTGATATCATATAAAGAAAGTATGATGCTTCTTACTTATCATGGAAGAAAATCCCAAAGAAATTAAAGTTAGAGATATGTGGTTCAGAGAATTTTAGGTATATTTATTTGGCATTACTTAAAATTTTTATTTTATTTGTATTAATATTATTTATTATGTGTATGTTTTTGTTACAACCCAACACGACAAGAACTGATCCTATCGTGTTGAGCTGCGACAGCGAACCCCAGGATCTAGCTTTGGAATTTGCTTTCAAAAATCTTCAATACACGATGAAATACAAAATCACAGAGTTTCTACAAACATCCCATACAGAAAACTCATCCATAATTCTCTTCTTTCTTTCATCCATCCAAAATAATCATATACATTGCAGTGCATGGCTATAAACAAAAAGTATAGAACAGAAAAGTAACTAGCCATGAGTGTACAAAAATCAAAAGTATAAAAAGTACCGATGACTTCAAATCAGATCCTGAACGGCTAGTCTGAAACTTCATTCCCTTTCCCAGAACCTGAAAACCATGAAGATAACCACAGTGAGCTAACAACTCAGCAAGATCACACTAGCCGATCTAAATTCCCAGATCCACTCACTTCAAAACCTTCACAAAAATTCAGAATTTAACAGAATTCAAAGAATCAAACAGAATTCAGATATTCTCATAGAAATCATATAATTTAGATAACAGGTATCTATACAAAACATGTGAATCAATTAACGGGTATAAAAAAAACTGAATCAATTCATATCACAGAATCATACAAATCACATGTCAAATCACATATCAGATCACATGCTCCTGACCCAGACAAAATCTCAAAGGATTCTAGCCCCTTATGCCTCCCTTCACAGACACAGATAGAATCTTAAAAGATTCTAGCCCCTTATGCCTCCCTTTGTGCTTACAACACCAGAACATATTAGATATATTGAATTATCATATCAGAATTTATTGTCATATCCCCGGACCCAGACAGAATCTCAAAGGACTCCGGCCCCTTATAACTCCCTTTTGATATCATTCAAACCATATAAAACAACCAATCATATCAAATACCAAGCGATCAGATACGTATCAGAATATCGTTAGAATGTACAACGATAGACAACAGAAAATTCAACGAATCAAAATTCACAATTTTAGAAAATTACCAATTTACCAGAGATCGTGTACAACATCATTTCAAGACTTTCATTGTACTGAAGCACTATTTTTCAACACTCGAAAAATTTTCTATTCGATAAAAATCCCGCAGATTTTAAAATACCCGATGAAAAATTTCTAGAAAATATTCAAAACGTACAAAATTACAAACTCTACAACATACTAAAAGTTACGCGGTAAAAATTTTACCGGTGTAAAGTTATACCCGTTTTTCGCTAATTGAAATAAAATTTTAATCAGAAAATCTGTCAAAACTCACATTTCTGAAAATTGAGAAAGGCATAATGTGCCTTACCTCGAGTCGATCAACTTTCCCAACTACGGCGATGGACGAAAACGGACCGAAGTCGCCCAAAACGTAGATTTCTTCTTCTTTTCCTTCTCTTTCTCTCTCTAGCCATTTTCTCTCTCTTCAAATCCAACAGCTGAGATATTTAATGGGCTAAGATCTTTTCAGTTCATCCCGGACGATATACTCGTTCATCCCGGACGATCAGTTCTTCGTACGGACGAAATTACTGGACAATCAGCTCAGGAAAATTTTGGTTCAAATTCATACAGATGAACTCAGTTCATACAGACAGTTTGTACAGACAGTTCCAGGTTCGTACGGGACGAACAGGCACCAAAAATCTTAATTTTCAAGGGTTCTCACAGTTTTACAGAAAGATTTTAGGTGGTTTCCTGAGCATGGTTAGAGGATTATAATAAATTTTGAGAAGAGAGGCTCTACTCATCTTGGGGACATGTTCACGGATATTAAAAAGTCTGGACAACGTCCATTATGAATTGATGAGGGAGTATGGGCTGATTTGAGCAGATCTTGGGTGAGTCCTGAGTTCACAAAACTGAGAGAGCAGAATAAGCAAAATATAGCATCTAACTGTAGGGGTTTAGGAAGCTCTCTTCATACTGGTGGTTCAGTGCCTCATACTAAGCATAGACGACGACTGATAAAAGATTATTTCAATTCGTTTTAGAAATATATGTACATTATTTTAACTATGTTCTCTATTTACATAAAGATTATCTTAGTCAAGAGCCGACACCACTGGAGTTGCATACGTGGACTCACCAACATCAAGCTGATTATCAATGGGTTGATGAGAAGGCAAGAAAAGCTCACGTAAGTATCATTTTTAAGTAATAATAAGAAATAAATAAAAATTTTATTTTATAAATTTATTCTCATATAATGATTTTATACGACTTTGGGAGGGTCAGCAATCTACTATTGAGGCATCATCTTTAGGGTCGACCCAGTATTCTAAGTACCTAGTATGGTCAAAAGCTGTTGGAGGAAGGAAGAGGGGGAGGGTTTATGGTTTAGATTCACATGGATATGCTTATATAAGGGCAATACATCTACTTCAATATTTTATGATGCTAGTGGAGCTGAAGAAACCATCAGCCAAATGGTTGCTACCCTGACAAGAGAGATAGAGGAGATGAGACATATTCAGGCTGAGATGCAAGTGGAGCTGCGATCATATTGATCATATTGAGCTAAAAATTAGAAGAAAAAGTAGCATGAGCCTATACACAAATCACAGGGTAGGGAGGACACAGACGATGATTAGATTTAATTAAATATTGAAATTATTGTTGGAGTTTGAAGAATTAGCTTTTGTTTGAGAACTTAAGCATGTGAAACAAGTTATTTATGTTTTAAATATTGTTTAACAAATTGAAGTTTATATTTTTCTATGTTTAAAAGTTTATGTATTTTGTATTTTATATTTTGAACTACCTGGGCATCTATTGATTGTGGATATTATATTAGTGTATTTATGTTCATTTATGTTACTCAGCTGCTATATGTACATGCAGAAATGTGGTCAGATAGAGGGGAGGCTATTTTTTTAAATGCTATAGGTTTTATGTGGGTAACAGGCGGCTTATCTGCCAGAAATATTGATATCATACCATTTTTTTTGCCGTCAAATTTTCGATGAATCGCCAGTAATTACCAGCGGTCTTACAGCGGGAAAAAGCGGTGGTTTGACCACTGGCAATTGCCGGCAAGTTCTCAGCGATCGATGCACCAATAAATTTTGGTGGTTTCCCTGCGGTCTACGTGTCGGTAATTTCCTGCGGTTAAAATTGCCAGAAATTATCGCCACAAGAAAAAAGCCATCGGTCTCAGTTTCCTATGCGGTTTATTCCGGTGGGGTTTTAACCGCCGGAAAACTGCCGAAAATTTTAATAACCTCTGAAAAATTGTCACTTACGCCAAAAAAATTCACCGGTATTGGCCAATTTTCCTGCAGTGATAATGATCCGCTAAGAATGCCAAACATTTGTAGGTGATGTGTGGTTGGTGGTAATCTTCTTAATCTTTCTCTTAATATGAGGGGAGACCAATGTCTAGTAAGTTGGGCATCAAACATCCATAGCTAGTATGCATCAAATGAAGCTTGATTGGGAATATCAGTCATTAAGATACTGCAAATTGTTTGCTCGATCGTTCTCCTTCTAACAAGAGAGTTCGCTGACAAAAAAGGTTGGCATCAAATATCAGCATTTGACGAATTTCATACAATAACAATGTAACAACCCAAACTCTTAACTATTGAGGTATGGTCCGCTTCGGCCTAATAGCCTCATGATTTTATCCTGTTGGTGTAACTTCCTAAAAAATCATCCATCCTAGGATTGTTCCCACAAGAGCATGCTTAACTTTTCTTAATAAAAAATTAACCATTACACCAAAAGGTAGGGGTGTCAAAAATTGACACGACCCGAAACCCGACCCGAACCCGACCCGAAAAAATCCGGGTTCGGGTCAACCCGTTTATGAAACGGGTCGGGTCCGGGTTCAGATTTCTGACCCGTTTGAAAAACGGGTCGGGTTCGGGTTGACCCGGAAACCCGCGGGTCAACCCGATTGACCCGTTTGTAATCCCGCGGACCCGCACGGTCAAGCTGTAAACCGTCGCTCGGTCAGGGACCTTAGGGTTGCGTCGCATCACTCGGTCGGTCGGTCCGTCGGTCGCGTCAGTCAGGGTACGCGGCTACGCCGCCTACGTGCGTCAAGCAGGCAAGCAGCAATCCCGCCCGCGTCGGGACGTCGGCGTCATCGCTTCGGAGTTCAGGCCAGCACTGCTGGCCCAGCAGTCCCATCTGCGGTCCGCTCGTCGTTCTAGACCGCCTCACTGGCTCACTGCCTCAGCCAGTCAGGCAAGTCAGCTACTCAGCCCGTCAGCCATCCCGTCTGCATCTGCCGGCAGCCGACCTGTAGGATGCCGCAGTGTAGGCGTGCAGCGTTTTCTCCTCACCGAGTACGTGACCAGTCACCGTTGGCCACTCGGCCTCACCGCTGTCACCTTACCACCTAATCGGGTTCGCGGGTCGGGTCGGGTCAACCCGGCAACCCGCGCGGGTCGGGTTCGGGTTGAAAATCCTGACCCATTTAGCTAGTCAGGTCGGGTTCGGGTCAACCCGTTTAACCTCGGGTCAACTCGGGGTTCGACCCGAACCCGACCCGTTGACCCGAATTGACACCCCTACCAAAAGGTGCCTTAATCTTTAAGAGTTTAGCTTTTCTTATTTAAGATATTTTACAATCTCTCTCACTTAAGTAAATAGCATTCTAGATAGTATTCTTATCCCAAAATCATTCACCAACTAGATAAGATTATAGAGGTGGCCCTTATAAGTTCAAGTGGTGGCTCCCCCTATGTAGTACTTTATCTTTATATAGGGTTAAAGATGTGGTTTTCATGGCATATCACTTTATCTTGTATGATACTTACTTTTCATTTTCAGGCTGGTGTATTGCTCTAATACCATTATATAGCAGCTCAAACTCTTGACTGTCGAGATATTATCCACTTTGGCCTAATGGCCTTACAATTTTGTCCTGTTGCTGTAACTTTCCAAGAGGTCACCCATCCCTGAATTTTTTCAACACGAGTACACTTAATTTTTCTTATTGAAATTTTAATCATTACACAAAAATGTTTCTTGATGTTTAAAACGTCCTCATCAATATCCTTATCCTAGAATCATTCACCAAGCAGATAGGATTCTAGAGGTGGCCTCTACAGGTTTAAGAGGTGGCTCCAGCAATATATCACTTTATCTCCATATAGGGTTCAAGAGGTAGCCCCCATGATATAGAACTTTGTATTGTATGATACTTAGTTCTCATCTTCCGGCTGGTGTATTACTCTGATACCGATATGTAACAACTCAAACTTTTAACTATTGAGGTATTGTCCGCTTTGGCCTAATGGCCTTAAGGTTTTATCGTGTTGGTGTAACTTCCCGGGAGATCATCGATTCCAGAATTGCTCCTACACGAGCATACTTAACTCCAATCATTACACCAAAAGATGCTTGAATGTTTATGAGTTTAACTTCTTTTTACTTAAGGGATTTCACAACCAAGCACCAAACAGTGGTTGATTAGGAACCTTGAATGACAGTTAGTGGTCTCAATGTTGGGTACTAAAGACCAATATGGTGGACATCAAACATTGGTAGTTGATAAGTGTTGGACATTATGACAAATAATGTCATATATTGGACAATAACCTGACGTCATGCTTTGTTATTCTCTTTATAAAGGGGAGACTGCTGACCCAGAAGATAGGCATTATATTTCAATAGCTAACTAATGTTGGATGTCGGCCCTTGTATGCATTGAATGATGCTTAACGAAGAACATCATAGGTCTAATGACCTTGAGGGGTTTAATTCAATTTTTATAGGAGGGGAGTCCAAATAATCAAATATGTTGATGTTAAACTTAATAGTTGGGTGCATCTAGTTGATCTATTATGATAAAAAGCATCAAAGTTACTTGACAATGAGCATCGATATTGGTTGACAACAAACATTGAGGAACATCGATGTTGTTCGATGTGATGAGGAGAAGTGTAAGCATGCATTCATGAAACTGACTCCTCAAATAATCTCCTTAAATCTTCTAATTGTTCTTCTAAGTACTCGATTCATCTATATTTGGCCTTCAATCAATTCAAATATTTAAAAATACCGATGCTAACTAAGCCTTCGCTGGTGATACATATCTGCAATGGGAACGCGAATGAGCTGGTATCGATCATATGTCACACAGTAGCCATATATATAAACAATAATCAGCTTACGTGCAGCAGCAGTGGATTGAAATGACCTCACGATATCGATTGGTTTCAACGATACATTTGACAAAGCAAATCCAAGCTTTAATTTGTCGCTTTAAGATCGAGAACTGACAGCTTGTCCAACAAGACACGCCTTCCATCTCTCCACTGCTATAAAGTAATTCTTCTGCTTGCATCTGCATGTGGATTCTATTTTCATGCTGCGTTGACGAGTTTGCAAGGCAGCAGCAACCCAGATTTTTAATAATTTCGTTGCTTTGTTGATCTTCCTAAGCTTCTGATAGTTATATATATCTATTCGATCTGAGATCTAGAAGGATGAAGTAGATATGCTTACGGTAACAAAGATTAGGCAGATCAAGTCTCGTCAAGCTAATAAGTAGATGATGACTGTGATCTGTGGCTTCTGTCTACGTGTTTTGATCATGGAAATCTGAAGGGGAGAAGGATCATTTGATGGTATGGGCTCATAATTTTATAATCAGATGATTGCTGCTTGTAATGAATGTACATAAGCTAATAACTAACGGTCAAATTTTTTGAATTTTAAGGTGCATGTAAGGAAATATCTGTCTTAGAAATGAGAGAGAGTTAGGGCAGTATGGTCTTTGGATTTATTGTTATTAATACTGTTTTATCATTAATAAAATATAAGTGATAGATTTTTATTCTTTAAAATTTATTTATCTATCACTTTTAATTATATTTTGATGCGAGGGGCTTAAGTAAGATGAGGATAATCATGATAATGTATGTATCGGGCAAATTTGTCATTTTTAATCATCATTTATCTATGTAGCATTTTATTTATTTATTTTTTTTCCAACCATCACTTCCCATATGCACCACTCATTTAATTGTATTTTCATTTTTCAACCAACAACTAACTTGCATCAACTGCCAACCACATTTAATTGACCAAAGAGTTTATATGTTGGTTTAGGCTTCGTTTGGGATGGCTTTCTTACTGCTTCTTAAAGCTACTTTTTAATTTTTGTAATAAAAAATTACTTTAAGAAGCACTAAAAAAGTCATCCCAAATGAAATCTTATTATGCGTGAGAAAATTTGTGACAAAAAAGTATTGTTTAATACCTTAATTTTATACAAAGTTTACCACACAGAGACATAAGTTGCAAGTGACACTAAATTTTTGTATATGAAAAAATCTAAAAAGAGAAAATTTTAGGCTGACTCAATTGTAATAATTCATTATATAATTAAAAATAAGAATTCATTCTTTCCCATAATTGAAGAAGACTGAATTATACAATGGATAAAAATTGCTCAATTCCTATTATAAGGATTACAAAAAAGTGGAGGGTGGAGACGATTATGCACCGTTAATTGATCAACAGCAATGTAAAAAAGGTCGGGTGTCCACAATAAGATGTAAGTCATATAACGTGGTTGGATGTTTGTAATCAGTTGATGATGGCCATTATTACTTATGGTAGCCATTGACGACCATTGTCATGCAATACAATAGATTTTTTAAGATTACTTAGCTTCAAAACATCCCTCTTACAAAAATTAAGAACATATTTATAGCTTTTTGAGAGAAGGCATTTTGATAAATTTAACTAGAATAGCCAGGCTGAGTTTTTAATTCATAAAATTTACTCTAAATTTAATGTAATATAAAAATGAATTGATTAATTTCATATTATATGATTAACTTAATTAAATTAAATAGAAAAATCTAAAAAAATTAAATCAAACAATCCTGACTTCATGATGATGGGAGTATTAGGACACCAAATTGCAGAGGATTTATATTCATGATTAAATTCATTTAAAACTAAAAATAATTATAATTAAAACACTGTTGCTTTATATGATTGGATTACAGTTGAGTTCCATTTAACACTTTTTTTTTTTCAAATTTCCTTTTTGTTATTTTCTTTTGCCGTTTCCAGATGGTTATATTGACTGCTTTTTGGCACTTCTTTTACCTACTTCCTATATTCCTCTCCTAGATAAGTTGATCAGAGTGGTTGGAGAATTGCAGCCTAAGCTTCTTTGGGATAGCTTTTTACTGTTTTCTAAAGCAGCTTTTGCTTTTTAGTGGAAATAACAATAACATATCAAATAGAGAAGTTTAGAAGAGAACGAAGCACTAAGTCGATAAATAGGAATGCTGGGTAATATTTTCAAAAGCCATGGCAATGAACACATGGATGCATTTTCCAAGCTTTTAAGGAAGAAACGGTTCAAAATGGCATTATGGGACATGTAAAATTACTCATCTGCTTAGGGTCAAATCACAAGTAAAAATCCTTCATCAAAATTCAGAAATGCTGTGATGTACAAATGTAAATGAAGATTGTTACTACAGAACAAGGCTTTTGTACTATATAAGTAGGGAAAAGAGCCAAGGTTCATACAAACCAACTTTGGTTGATGTAAGACACTTGAAGAAGAAGAATGAATGATGCAGCTCACTTTGACTTATTGATTGGGAGCTTAAATTGTCGATCAAAAGATCAAAAATCGAGGTCTTCTATATGCTTGTATGTTTGTTTAAGATTTAGGCTTCATTTAGGACGGCTTTGTTACTGTTAAAGCAGTTTTTTAGTACAAAATTTTTAATTTTTCTTTTAGAAAGCAGTTTTAAGAAGCAGTAAAAAAGCCGTCTCAAATGGAGCCTAAATTGACTCAAAGTTTATATATATATATTACGATCTCGAGACTAAGGCTTTATTATTACTTCTTAGAGGAGCTTTCTAGTACGAAAATTTTTAATTCAAAAAATTTTTATAATGAAATTTGTTTTAGAAAGCAGCAAAAAAATTATCTTAAATAAAGCCTAAGAATGCAAAGATCCATACTAGATACTAGAATTAGACGGCAGTTATAGGGTGTGTAAATACTAAATACAGTTCAGATCTTCACTTTGGATGTTCACTGCAATACCCGTAACATAAGCTGATATCTAATGGATTAAGTTTTGGTATTTCTGCTACTTATGTCAAGTGGGCTGTAGGTTTTTATTTTGCTATTCTTATCAAAATCTCTTTTCTTTTTGACAGTTTTGTTTTTCCTTTTTTGGTCTCCTAAATATTCAGACTCCAACATGCAACAGTTTATCTACTTGTAGTTATAGAGTTTCGGCTCTAAATAATCCTTAAAAAAAACTGTTAACATAGGCCACTATGCTTTCTCATTGTATGGAAAAAACAATGACTTAACCCTCCTCATAATATTTTCTTCAGACCTCTGTCATTTCAATATGACAAGTGAAGAAATTTTGAATGGAGAGACCTGGGGAGAAATGTCTTCATTAGTATAATTAGGGAAACTAAGTTACATGGAGCCGATTGTTGTCAGTAAAAGATCATTGCTAGTCAAGTTTAACAAAAGAGAAACGAGGACATAAGGATGAATGGTGTAGTTACTACTTGCAACAGGATAAAAAGATTCATCCAACCAGCACTCAAACAAATAATAGAAAATAAAATCCTGAAACGTAAATTATTATTGGAACTACCTTTTTACATGTCTCTGTCTCAGAAACCAAATTTATAATCATAGATCCCCACCTACAATTTATAAGAAAAGTGTCCTTAGAAAATTCTTAAAATTCTGTCAAAGAAGTTGCAACCAGAAAATCCCATAAGTCAACTAAAATAACCAATTACTCAAGCCCAGGCAACTTCAAAACAGCGTGCAAGCAAGTTCTGCACCTCAGCAAAAATAGAGGAAAATGAATGAAAACATGGACCTGAAGTCCATCTAAAAAAAACATCCAGCCAATAACAACCTGATGGAACCAGTTATTTTCACGGATGTCACACCATACAACTACAAACTAGCCAACAAGAACTTGTTGGAACTAGTTATCAGGACACCAAACCACCTAATTGCAAAATCACTGTAAAACTCCAAGGTAGCCACTAAACTGATCCAAAGCCTTCTTAATGGTGAACAGAACTAGGATAGGGAACTGAACCAGATCAGGGAATTCAGAAAAATGAGGGGATACAAGGCATTCTCGTAAGGATCATCCTATAAGCATAATTAAAACTACTAAAAATAAAACTGAAAATTGTAAAAATCAATTAAAACTAACATTATATAAATTAAAGTAAAATAGAAACTCGGAATATTGCTTTGAACTTCTCAATGCATGTTAGACCGGTCCACATGGGACCGGCTTGCGAAACAGAGGCGGATCGCCTCTCGTTATCACGCGATTCATCGCCCCAGCCAGAGCTATTAGGAAAGAATTTTGGGGGGATTGAGAGGGAAATTTGAATGTAGGGATTGTTTAGGAATTTCCTTTTGATTGGTATGCATTAAATAATTTGTTTTCCTAGGGTTACGGGAGGATGAATTTGGCTGATTTTGGGATCTCTTAGGGTTGGGTTTTGGGCTCTAGATTCGTCTAGAGATTGGGAGAGATCAATCCTCCTCTCGAATAGAGGATCAATTGTATCTTGGTATTTTCCGTCTCTATTTTATCAAATATTGCAAATTATCTACCGTTTTTGTGCTTTTGTGTGGATTTTGGTAGAAAAAGCTCGTTGTTTTCCGAAGATTGATAGGAAATACTTGAGATCTACAAGTGTTTCCTATTAAATTGGTATCAGAGCAAGTCTTGGGACCGGTGGAAGGCTGTTTTCGGCAAATTTCAGCGGTGATTTTTTGCCCGGAAAGAGGAAAAATTGCTGTTTTTGGAGTCCCAAAGCCAGATTTTGTGAATTTACAAACTCCGGATTGTGATGGCGGCCAAAAAGGTGGATGCTTTGGAGGAAAGGATTGAAGGGGAGATGAATCAAATCAAAACAACGGTGGAGGAAAGGATTTCCTCCATGGAAGGACAAGTCGCTGATCCCCGGGACATGATGAAGAAAATGTTTGAAATTCAAAACCAAACGGCGGCGGCTTCCGTGGCAAGAAGGGTGGAAGGAAAAAGTACGAATTCTGAAATTCGTAGGGAGGATGATGAGATGGAAATCATGGAAGGAGAAAGAAGAAGACCTCATCTGGAGCCTGTCCAGAGGGAAGAAAGGGGAGGTGGATATGGGGAGCGCCAGGAAGGATACTATGGCCGCCGAGGTGCTGATTTTGAAGAAAGAAGGGGGGATTACGAAGGAGGATTGGGCTATGGTGGCAAGGGAAGACCGGGAAACTTAGGGAGGGTCTAGCACTTGGGAGAGCGGAAACTATGAAAGGATCAGGGGGAATGGTAGCGACCAGAAGGTGAGAAAGTTGAAGATGCCCATATTCAAAGGAGAAGATGCTTATGGGTGGATTTATAAGGTGGAGCGATACTTCACCATCAATGGGCTGACGGAGGAGAAGCTGACAGCAACGGGTCTGTGCTTGGAAGGAAAAGCCCTATCGTGGTATCAGTGGAGAGACCAGAGGAGGCCTATCAGGACCTGGAGGGAATTCAAGTACTGCATAATAGAACGTTTCCAAACCGACCGGGGAGGAGATTTCTATGAGCAGTTCTTTGCTCTGACACAGGAGGGATCAGTAGCAGACTACAGGGAGCGATCTGAGCACCTAGCTAGCAGGGTGGAGCGACTCTCAGATACAGTATTAGAGGGAAATGTCATGAAGGGGTTGAAGGCGGAGATCCGAGCAGCAGTGAAGGTTTTGATGCCCCGTGACTTGGGGGAGGCCATGAAGTTGGCTCAGCTGGTGGAAAATCAAATGAATCTGGAGAGGGGAGCCAAGAGCAGCAGCTCAGGAGGCTCTTACAGGACGACGACCACTCTTCTAGCACCCAAGGGGCCTGCATCAGGCAACATTAATGAGACCACCAGGGAGAAGCCAGTAGGAGGAGGGAGTGGGGAAAATTTCAAAAGGCTGACAGAGAAGGAGATACAGGAGAAGAGGGCAAAGGGGTTATATTTTCGGTGTGATGAGAAGTATACTCCAGGGCACAGGTGTAGGGATCGAACTCTTCAGGTTCTCACCGTCTGTGATGACGAGGAAACTGAGGAGGGAGGTGAGCAAGAGATGGATGACAAATTGCATCTGGATGTGGCGGAGGTCTCCTTGAATTTAGTGGTAGGATTCACTTTGAATCATACAATGAAGGTGAAGGGGGAAATAGTAGGCATGGAGGTGGTAGCTTTGATTGACAGTGGGGCTACCCATAATTTCATTTCCACTCAGGTCGTCAATCAACTAGGAGTTAAATTGGTGGACACCGGTTATTATGGGGTGATGATGGGTACATGGAAGGTGGAGAAAGGCCAGGGGATTTGTAGAGGAGTGGTGTTGACCATTCAAGGGATTCAGGTAAGGGAGGATTTTCTCCCACTAGAGTTAGGAAGTACTAATGTCATCCTGGGGATGAAGTGGTTGCAAACCTTGGGGGAAACGAAGGACAATTAGGAAGCACTCACGATGGAATTAATGGTGGATGGGATAAAGGTGGTTATAAGGGGAGATGCAGGGCTATCCAAATCCATGGTATCACTTAAGACCATAGTGAGGAGCATACAAAAGGTGTGGGAAGATTATCTGGCGGGACTACGCAAGATGGATGTGATCAAGATGGTGGAGGGAGGGGATGTTTCTCTTTCAGTTCAGCCCTGGATTCAGCAATTTGGTAAGATTTTTCAGCAACCTCAAGGATGGCCACCTCCACGGGAATGCGAGCATATCTCCACCTTGAGAACAAGGTGAATCTTTGAGAGGGGAGTATTGTTAGACCGGTTCAATTGGACCAATCCAGCCGGTCCACACGGTTGCGGATAGCCTTTCATTATCGCGCGATCCGCGCGATCTGTCGCCCCAGCCAGAGCCCAATAGGAAAGCATTTTGGGGGAATTAAGAGGAAAATTTGAATGTAGGGATTGTTTAGGAATTTCCTTTTGATTGGTATGCATTAAATAGTTTGTTTTTCTAGGGTTAGGGGAGGATGAATTTGGCTGCTTTTGGGATCTCTTAGGGTTAGATTTTGGGCTCTAGATTCGTCTAGAGATTGGGAGAGATCGATCCTCCTCTCGAATAGAGGATCAATTGTATCTTGGTATTTTCCGTCTCTATTTTATCAAATATTGCAAATTATCTACTGTTTTTGTGCTTTTGTGTGGATTTTGGTAGAGAAAGTTCGTTGTTTTCCGAAGATTGATAGGAAATACTTGAGATCTACAAGTGTTTCCTATCAATGCATCATCATGCGCTACCCTAACAAGCATGAAATTTGCAATTTGCCCATCAATACTGTATTATCCTAATCAATACTAATAAAGGCATAATAGCTAATTCTTATAGAAAATTTTGATGGAAAAACTTTAAAATAGATAAATCATATAAATATGATGTTATATGATCATATAAGCTCTTCAAGGAAAACTAAACTAAATAAATTAGATATTAGTGGTGATGAATTATGCACATTTAGATATAAACAAAAAAATAAACTTTTAAAATTCAAGTTTTCTTTAAAGTAATCACTATAATTAAATCTTTTGAAACATTGATGCAATTTCAATCTCTTTATAAGGCTCCTTTTATAAATTTGTAAACTAATAAATCAAGAAACAAAAACAAAAATCAATATCAGCCAAATTATTTTTCATTGGGATAATTTTTATAAATAATACATCAAAAGTTACATTATGAGACTGCTCAATTGATTTATCAACTAAAGTTGACATAATTGATTCAATTATATACAACAACAATAACAACATCAAGCATTTATCCCACTATATGGGGTCGGCTACATGAATCTTTTTTCTCCATTGTGTCCTGTTAAAAGTTAAATTCTCATTTAAATCTAATAAAGAAGGGTCATTTCTAATATTTTCTAACCAAGTCTTTTTAGGTCTACATATACCTTTCTTAACATAAGTCAAATCTAATATATCTAATTTCCTAATCGGATCATCGGAAGGTCGTCGTTTTATGTGACCAAACCATCTAAGGTGACTCTCTCTAATCATATCTTCCACTGAAGCTACTCCAACCTTATCACGTATATGCTCATTTCGTACCCTAACTCTAAGAGTAAAGCCACTCATCCACCTTAGCATCCTCATCTCTGCAACACTTAAACTTAATATTATGCTTCTCTTTTAATGGCCAACATTTTGCACCATAAAGCATTGCAGGTCTAACCACCATCTTATAGAATTTTCCCTTAAGTTTGAGGACTTTTCTATCACACAACAAGTACGATGCCTTCCTCCACTTCAACCATCCAACTTGAATTCTACTAATAATATCCTCATCTATTTCACCATCACTTTGAATAATAGACCCAAGATTTCTAAAGCATGTACTCTTATTAATGACTTGATCACCCAAAGTCACAATCCCCCCATAAGAACTATTATTACTAAAATTAAACTTCATATATTCAATTTTAGATCTACTCAAACGAAAGCCTTTAGACTCTGGTTGGCCTCCATAATTCAAGTTTACCTTCAACTCCCTCTCTAGTCTTATCAACAAGAGGAATATCATCAACAAAAAGCATACACCAGGGTACAACCTCTTGCAAATGTCTAGTGAAAACATCCATGACTAAAGCAAAAAGATATGGGCTTAAGGCTGATCCTTGATGTAATCCAATAGAAATAGAAAAATACTTGGTCAAACCACCTTATATCTGAACACAAGTAATAACTCCTGCATATATATCCTTAATGACTTGAATATAAGCATTATAAATCCCTTTTTTTTCTAGAACTCTCCATAGCACTTCTCTTGGAACGTTATCATATACTTTCTCTAAATCAATAATTATCATATGTAGATCATCCTTATTCTCTCTATATTTCTCCATCAAACTTGTCAATAAATGTATAGCTTCCATAATAGACCTACTCGGTATGAATCCAAATTGATTTTGAGAAACATTAGTATCACGCCGTAGCCTATGCTCCATAACTCTCTCCCATAATTTTAAAGCATGACACATTAACTTAATTCCTCTATAATTCGCACAATCTTGTGCATCACCTTTATTCTTAAAAATAAGAATCAACACACTCATTCTCCACTCATCTGACATCTTTTTAGTCTTCAAAATAATATTAAAAAGTTTGTAAGCCAAGAAATTCCTTCATCTTCTAAGCATTTTCACATCTCTATTGGAATATCATCAGGTCCAACAGCTTTTTCACACTTCATTTTCTTTAAAACCTCTCTAACTTCAATTTTACTTATACGCCGATAAAAAATAAAAATTTTATTTTCATTTAGGGTGCTAAGGTCACTAAAGTCAATTGCATTTTTATAATCTTCATTGAAGAGTTTATAAAAATATCTCATCCACCTTTGTTGAATATCCTCTTCTAATAGAAGCACTTTTTTATCTTCATCCTTAATACACTTCACTTGAATTAAATCTTTACCACTCTTATCTCTATGTTTGACTAACTTATATATATATATATATATATATATATATATATATTTCGCCCTCCTTAGTATCTAATTTATTATATAAATTATTAAAAGCTAAAATTATTGCATCACATATTGCTTTCTTAGACTATTTATAGACCTCTTAATATCTTTCTCAATTATCAAAATTTTATATTTAAATCAATTTTTAATAAATCTTCTTATTTTTTATATTTTCTTGCACATTTTGATTCCACCACCACCAATTTTTACTATTAGGAGATTTTTCTTTTGATACTTTAAGCACATCTTCTACAACATTTTTAATATCACTAGCTACTTTTTTATATATAATATTAGCTTCTTCATGCACAGACAAATCTTAAGATCTAGTATCTTACTTTCAAAAATATTTTTATTAATATTCTTTAAATGCACCCATCTAATCCAAGAACAATGTTTTATTTTATTTTTTTATTTTCTGCCCCTTTATTTTAAAGTTCAAAACTAATAAGTAATGTTAGGTACATAAACTTTCACTTGGAATAACTTTACAATCTTTGCAATCTAAATGATTTATTTTTTTATAAGAAAATAATCAAACTAAATTTTATTATATCCATTCTTACTTATAAGTGATGAGATGCTCATCTCTTTTCTTAAATAAAATATTAGCAATTACAAAATCATAAGCTAAAAAAAAATCTAATATAGTCTCATCACCTTCATTAGTCACACCAAACTTATAGCCACCATGAATGATTTTAAAATCATCTACCTCTCTATCAATATGTCCATTTAAATCTTTTCCAATAATTTTTTTTTTCAAATGGTATCTTTTGTATTAATTTTTTTAAGTCATTCTAAAATTTTAATTTTGAACTCATATCCAAACATATTTGAGGAGCATAAACACTTATAATATTAATAATCTTAGTATCAACAACAAGCTATAATTTTCTCTAATTTTATTAATTTTTAAAATATTATCCTTTAAACTCTTATTTCTAATCACACATAAAATTATTTCTAGTATGACTCTTACTAGAATATCATAGTTTAAATTCTAAATTATCAATCTCCTTAGCCTTATCTCCAACTCATTTAATTTATTGAATGCATAGAATATTTATTTTTCTGTGAATCATAATATCTATTAATTTCATTAATTTGCCTATAAGGGTACCTATATTCCAATTTCCTATCCTAATTTTAGTTTCATGGACTAGCTTCTTTGCCCACATTTGTCCATGATGTGGGAACCCTTGCCTATTTAACACTGCACCCGGGCGCTGGTGTAACAACCCTTGAACACTTGTCGTTGTATTCAGGCCATACAACGTGTCACTTTTAGGGAACGCGCTAGCATTAACACAATGTATTAAAGGATTCGTGTCATGATTATTTGACAAATTTTACGCTGGTTGTCGACTACCTAACACAACCCTCCACTTTTCTCATCCACGACTTGGGACCTGACAACAACAGTGTTAATTGATTCAATTATATATTCGGGTATAAATTCCATTTATATTGGAAGTTATAGGTTTAGCAATGATCTCATGATCAACTTCAATCTTAAATTCATTCTGAGTCTTATTCAAATATAGAATTATGCTCATGATCATGATATAATGTAGGTGTAGATTCAAACTCAACAAAAATATATATAAATTCATTTTGTAGTTGTGCATGTGCTTCGACATATGATTCATCACAGAAGAATATTTATGAATTATTATTTTTAAAAAACAACATATTTACCATATATGATTCTTATATTGGTATGAATTTAATAAGCTTCAGAGAGATACTTAAATATTTTTCTTTAGGAATATTAATCAATGGTTCAATAGTGTTAATATGAGATAAGTAATATTCTGTAATATCTAAAATTTTGAATTAATCCTCACATAATGTTTTGGTGAATTATGATTTAATTGTAACCTAATTATCATCTAAGATTTTTAAAGAACTAAATAATTACAACAAAATATTTTAGCCAAAAATAATGTTTGAACATAAGAACTTTAAACATTGCATAACATTCAAACACATCATAATCATCATATTTGTAATTCTTAAATTAATCGTAGAGTTGGTCCCTATATTGACTTAACGAAAAATACTATTCTTTGAGCTTATGTTTTATATTAGCTCATGTAGATTTAGCAATAATACTTCACCAACAATATTGAGCATGTCCTACTAGTTTTGTTTTGAAAAATTTCACTTTTGGAAACCAACCATATTTAATATTAAAAAAACATCTGAATTATTAATCTAATTTGAAAATTTTAAACGATCATACTTCACATTGAATATCAGAATATTATTTTGAATCTCAAGATAGTCACATTGTAGTTGTCTAAAACCATAGCTTACATAATTTTATTTTAAATTACCTCTAATTTGAGAAATCCTGCACTTGATGTTAGCAGAAAATACAAGGAGAGCACAAGAACAATAAAGCAGAACATAAGGAAACAGAGAACAGGTGTAATGGTTGTAGTATAATTAGTATTAGCCAAAAAGCTTGTACAAGGAATAGTAAAAGCTGTATATATAAGACACTACATGAAAACAGCCCATTACCGTTGAAATTTCCGGCGGATAATATACGCCGGAAACAGCGGCGCAAATACCGACGGATTATCCGAAGGGAATTGTGCGGCGAAATTTCTGGCAGATTAACCGTCGCAAACTTACCGGAGGATGTTACGCCGAAATTGCGCCAGAAAATTTTGGTTTCCGACGCATCTGCCGCCAAAAATTACTGGCGGAAGTACCGGCGTAATTTACGCCGGCTTATTTAAAGTAGACGAAATATTACCGGCGTAATATCCGCCGGTAATATTACTGACGGATTATCCGACGGCAAAACTGCCGGTAAAGGCCCTATTACGTGCCATCTGCGCCTGGTTGCTCATTTCGTTGGCTTCTTTTCTCTCTGTTCGACGACGCTCCTTCGACGACGACGTTCCCTCGCTGTTCGACGACGTTCGACGACGTTAGTGTTCGACTTCGCTCCTTTGACGACGACGTTCCCTTCGCTCCTTGGCCGACGTTCCCTCGCGTTCGAGTTCGCTCCTTTGACGACGTTCGTTTCTCTTTGACTTCACTCCTTCAATAACGTTCGCTTGGTGTGAAGGTAACTTTCTCCCTTTTGCTTTAGTCATGGATGTTCTCACTAGACATTTGCAAGAGATATACCCTGGTGTATGCTTAATTTTTGCTGATGATATTCTTCTTGTTAATAAGACTAGAGAGAAAGTTGAAGGAAAACTTGAATTATAGAGATCAACCTTAGAGTTTAAAGGCATTCGTATGATATTCTTCATGTTGATAAGACTAGAGAGGGAGTTGAAGGGAAACTTGAATTATAGAGATCAACCTTAGAGTTTAAAGGCTTTCGTTTGTGTAGATCTAAAATTGAAGAATCTTCTTGTTGATAATTTTAATATTAATAGATCTAGTGGGAGAATTGTGACTTTGGCTGATCAAGTCTTTAATAAGAGTACACATTTTCAATATATTGGGTTTATTGTTGAGAGTGATGGTGAAATAGATGGAGATATTATTAGTAGAATTCAAGTTGGATTGTTGAAGTGGAGGAATGCATTGGGCTTGTTGTGTGATAGAAAAGTCCCCCTCAAATTTAAGGAGAAATTCTATAAGATGGTGGTTAGACTTACAATGCTTTATGGTGCAGAATATTGGCCATTAAAAGAGAAGCATAATATTAAGTTAAGTGTTGCAGAGATAAGGATGCTCAGGTGGATGATTGCTTTACTCTTAGAGACAAGATACGAAATGATCATATACGTGAAAAGGTTGGAGTAGCTCCAGTGGAAGATAAGATTAGAGAGAGTCGCCTTAGATGGTTTTGTCACATAAAATTGCAGCCTTTCGACGACCAGATTAGCAAAGTAAGAAATTGGTGGTCAATACACTCGAAGCTATGTGCTGCAGTGAGAGTTTGCACGAAATGCTAAATGTCATCCTAGACGGAGCCTTAGTCTAGTTTGGTTTGGTCACTTAATTAAAACGATGGCCTTCCGAACAGGCTAAGAATCTTTGTATTTTTCTTCAATAAATATTATAACATTATCTAATATATCCATATTATATGTAGGTTATATTATGGATATCAGAACTCAAAAAAATTGGATGTATAATCGATTGGCGCAAGGACGAAAGACATTAACCAATGAGTTCATTAAAGGGGTGAAATTTTCATTCAGACAGCTTCTCAACTACCCAGCTTCATCTTAGATGGAATGATTCATTGCCCATGTTCTAAATATAAAAATCAGGTGCACCTAAGCCCAGATGACGTAACTATTGATCTATATCGTCGAGGCTTCATGCCAGAATATTGGCATTGAACTTCTCGTGGTGAGTATGAAAATTCGTAGGAGGAAAGCATTAGAATTGAAAGATGGTGGGAATGAAAAAATTTTCAAGCCAAAAGCTCCTTTCACCTTGACTTTAGAGCAGAGACGAGCTGTTTGTGAATGGGTCAAGAGTTTACGGGTACCTAATGGATATTCTTCAAATCTAAACAGATGTTTTGACATTAAAACTGGGACATTATTTGGTATGAAGAGTCATGACTGTCATATTTTTATGCAATGTCTACTACAAGGTTTTAAAAGGCGAAATCGGGAATCAAGACGTTTTTTCTAAGCGAGGCGAGGCGTAAGCCTCGAGGCGGATCGAGGCGTAAGCCTCAAAACGATAAAAATAAGGTAATTTAAAATTATGAATAATGACAAAAAATAACAAAATATTATGTCAATTATGAATTTGATAATTTGTTCTAAGATAATATTACTAGAAAAGAAGATTTAAAATAAACTCACTTAAAAATTAAACATCCCCTTATGATCAAGACCCAATGCAGGCTCATCATCACTTTGATTGTCTTCAGAAGAATCTTCATAATTAATATCAAAGTCATCCTCAAACTCTTCTTCATCTATAATATTTTTTTCTTTATCCCCTAAATCAGTTAATATTTCATTAGCTCTAGAATGAAACAATAATAACATAAAAAATAATTCATTATATTTAAGAATACCTTTGAATTTTTTTGAAGCTCCAATCTCACTTTGTTTCTTTCTTTTATATACCTGGGTACTTGCTTCATTGTCTTCATTGACATGAGTTTCTCCTTTTGCTTCAACTTCAGGAACATCAGCACTCTTAGGAGTAATTTATTCATCATCAGATTGTAAATCATCAACAAGCAAAGGGTCAATTTCATTATCATTGTTTTCCTGCTTCTGTAATTTGAGATGTCTATCTTTCAATTTTTTGTTAAACATAACATAAACTAGTTTGTTCATTCGATCTATCGCCAATCAATTTCTTCTCTTTGTAAGAATTTGATTGAAGATGCTCCAATTACGCTCGCATGCAGAAGCCGAACATGTTAGGCTAAGAACTTTAACTGCAAAAGCTTTTAATTCAGGAACATCATCTCCAAACTGAGCCCACCAACGTTCTACATAAAAATGAATAGTATTTTATGAATATTGATTGAAGTAGAAAATTTGAACATAAATATTAAAATTATAATTATAAATATACAAACTATAAACATACCAGGAGATCGTGTTTTGTAGCATGCTTGTGCTGCTCTAAATCTAAACATTCCCTTCTTCAAATGAAAATCCTCAAGTTGATCATTCACTTTGAGGTAGTCTTCTTCAGAAATGAGTTTGTCCATACATACATACATACCAGTTTTCACCTCTTTATCAACATGAAAGTCCTTATCATAATGAAATTGAGGGTTTAAATAGTATGCAGCAGCATGTAAGTGTTGGTGTAATTTACGATCCCACTTTTCATCTATAATATCTCATATTTCTTTGTAGGCACTTTCTTGACCACCCAAATCTTTTGCAATGTCTCCTTTCACCCTATTCATTGCTTCATAAATAAATCTCATAGCCGGGGCCCTCTCACCATTAACCATTCTAAGCACCTTAACTAATGGTCCTGTTGTCTTCAAAGCATAATTTGTGCTGCGCCAAAATAAATCATCTTTCATACCAATTTTTTTAACTTGTTTTCCTTCTTGTTTTTTGGCCCATGAACTTTTATCCCATTCTTCAGAAGCAAACATAACTTTCAAAGATTGTCTTAACTCCTTGAATCTCTGTAATGTTAAATATGCAGTAGCAAATCTCGTAACAGCAGGTCTAATAATTTCTTTGTCAGTAAATTTTCTCATCAAGCTGAGTACCCAAAAATGATTGTAAATGAACTTACTAACGAATTTGGCCTTCAATAAGGCTGATTTATGTTGAGGCAACTGTCCCAACCTCTCAAGCATTAAATCAATGCAATGTGCAGCACATGGAGTCCAATAAAGGTGAGGCATCTTCTCCATTAACAATCTCCCTATAGCTTTGTATGCACTTGCATTATCAGTAACAACTTGTACTACTAAGGTCTCTCCTACTTCCTCCATAACTTCATCCAGCATTTCAAACAACAATTGTGCATCATTTACAAAACTTGAAGCATCCACTAATTTTAGAAAAACAGTTCCATATGGATTGTTGACCAAGAAATTAATAATACTTCTATGTCGAATATCTGACCAACTATATGACATTATTATCACTCCTGTCTCAATCTAAGTCTTCTTAACATCATCAACCATTATTGAAGTTGTCTTGACCTCCTCATTCAGCATCAAAGTCCTCAGCTCATATATGCTTGGAAGTTGTAGGCCTCTTTCAAAGCTTCCAACAAATCATAACATATTGATCCATGACGGACTCCTAACAACATTAAATGATATCCCATTTTCATAGATGAATATAGCGATATCTAAACAAACTCTGTTCCTGAGTTCTTTTGAAGCAGTAGGAGGTGAAATATCCTGAGTGTTTATGTTTTCCTCGTCATCAATATTAATCATAAATCTATCCATTGGCCCACGAGTGCCTCGGCTAGAAGAAAGTAGATGGCTTCCACTACTAGAACCTTCATGCTGTGATCCATAGTAAGAAGAATTGCCTATCATCTCTTCCATATTTCTTTGTGTGACCTTCGTGGTAGCAAACTTTTTTAAGTAATCTATGCATTTCTTTTTCACTTCATCAGGTACTTTTGCACACGGCCCCACATTGACGTGAGTGCAGACTAGATGATCCTTCAACCTTTTGACACCATCAGTTATGCGCTTCTCACAAAAATTACATTTCATGTAAACATATCCCTTCTTCGCACCTTCGCCTGACACTTCAACTTGAGTGTCATATTTCCATGCAGGATCTTTCCTTCTTGTGCCACTAGTCATACTAATAATTGATAGAAATAAACAATTAACATCAAATATAAATTATAAAAGGCCAAGACAATATAATTATTATAGGGTAAGAGAGATATGTGTTCACCTATAATTCCTTTTCATGTGCATTTTCATTCTTACTCTGCTCACAAATGCGTCAATTGTAGTTGTGCTAAGGAGAAATTTATTCACCTTTGAAGGCTATGATTCTAAGTAGAATTATATATGAAAAGTGAAAAAAAGAGATGCAAAAAATAACTTAGTATAATAAATAATTATATCTTATATTAATATTAAATACCTAATTAAAAAAATTCATTAAAAAATTTAATTGAATCATATGCGATATAAATAAGTTGGATCATATTTAAGCTTAGTTTATTTAACGATAAAACTAAGGTAATTTAAAATTATGAATAATGACAAAAAATAACAAAATAGTATGTCAATTATGAATTTGACAACAGCAATATACCCAACTCCAAGTTGCATGCAAATAAGGCAGCCAACCAAACACAAGTTATATGACTAATGTCTGATGTGATATATGAATATTTCATTTGAAAATAAAAGCACTATAATTTTCAAAAATATTTCGATGCAATGCTCATATATGATTCAATATGATACTATTGAAGAAACATAATTTTTATGAATATAATCAATATATATTGAAGGACGTTCCAGATTCATAAAATATTTTGTGATTATAATATGAATCACATCTAATAATATGAATCTAAATTATACACATATATTAGATCATGTTCATCCTCAAAATTTATACATGAACAAGAATCAAAATGGAATTTGAAAGTAAAAATGAGCATGAAATCATAAACATTAAATATATACTTGAATTTATAATAGAGATCGGACAAAAGTCGCAATGCAAAATTGAACCAATCATGCAAAATTGAACCAATATAAGCAATTTGAAAATGTAACTAATAATCCCCACAAACAATTGCGGAGATTGAAATCAGATTTTGGAAAGAATATTCAACCGTGTATGAGCTTCTTATTAACGTCAAATAATCCACGGTCAACTTCTAAGCAGGTCAAGAGCAGAAAAGAGGATCAATAAGAGCAGAAAAGAGGATTAATACCTCTCATATGTAACAAGGATAGCGTACTTAAGAGGTTCAACTGACACAAAATCCCGCAGAAAGTGCGAAAAATTGGTTACCTTGGTGGAGAGGTTTGTGGAAGTCGAAAGTTTGTGGCGGCTGAAGTCGGCCATTCAAAGCCCCTCGCATCTGCAGATGAAGAAAACGACGGGATTGTGAGAAAAATCAGAAGAAGATGGAGCAAACGACGGAAATAGGAAGAAAGACAAAGGTTCGAAATGGGAATGGAACCTTACCTTCTCCTCCAGGTACTTCAAACTTGACTGAAGTTGGTTGTCGAATGCCATGGAGTTTCGTTTTCGCCTCTCAGTTCTCACACGAAGCCCTAATCCTATACGCGACCCCTTATACTACTCCACTGCGTACCGCCCGGTCGTATTTAACGAATAAACCGAGGCGGTGCCTCGTTACGCCTCGAGGCTTTACGATCTGAGGCGTACGCCTCATGCGAAAAAAGCGTACGCTCCGTCCGAACCTTAGATGCGTAAGCCTCGACTCGAATTTCTTCAGCCTCGACTTGAGGCGCACCTCAGTGTGGACGCCTCGTCCGCCTTTTTATTCGTTGGTCTACTACCAACTGCCTTTAGTTATCTGCCGGATCAAATTTTAAAGCCCTTGCTCAAGCTTAATATCTTCTTCAAAGATTTATACTCCTCAAAACTAAATGCAGAGCACCTGATTCTTATGGAGCAGCATATCCCTTTTATTCTGTGTAAACTTGAGAAGATATTTTCTCCAGAATTCTTTGACTTTATGGAGCATCTTCTCGTGCATTTACCATATGAAGCTAGAGTTGGTGGACCTGTTCAGTATCGAATGATGTATCCTTTTGAGAGGTATTTAAATAAACTTAAAAAGACTGTTAAAAACAAAACACATCCTGAAGGCTCAATATGCGAAGCATATTTAATGTACGAGATAACCCAGTTTTGCTCGTATTACTTTGAAACAGCCTCACAATCAAGTCAGAGCACTGCACCTAAAAATGTGGCTCAATCCTCAAATTTGTCTGTATTCAACGAAAATGGTGAACCCTCAGGCGCTAGCACAATGCGTTATTTGACTGATAAGGAGATGCAAGTTGTCACTTTATATATCTTGCTTAATTGTGTTGAAGTTGAGTCATATCTCAAGTAAGTATGAATAAGCTTGCTCATAAATTTGTTACTCATGAATTCAATCTAAATCTTAATATTTACAGGAGTTTTATTGATGGTTTGAACACAATAGAACAAGTAGAAGTGCAAAAGATAGTGGAAACATAATACCCTATTTAGTTTAAAAATACAGTACATATTACCTTTTCATTTCAATTAATATGTCTTTAATTAGTTAATAAGCATGTTAATGAACTCATCGGTTAATGTCTTTTGGTATAACAGAAGTTAAGCGGGATAAGAGATATTCAAAGTTTGACCCATTAATCATTGTTAATCAGGCAAGCCAAGTCTATTTTGCTAATTACCCGAGTAGAGTACGAGACAAACAAGATTGGCTCGTAGTTATGAAGACTAAACCTAGGAGAGTTATTGAAAAGACTACTTTAATACCACCAGCACATCAAGAAGAGTTCATATCAAACATAAAAGATCTTGCTTACGATGTAGACGATCAAATTACATCTACTAAGAGTGAGTTGCAGTTAGAGGAAGTAGATTTAAACCTAGAGGACATTCATGACGAATCTGATAGTAGTATAGAAGTTTCATCATATGAAAGTAAATCATCATAAGGTATATAAGTGATTTTTGACAATCAATTAAAATTCAATTTTTACTTAAATTTTTGTTTTACTTGTATTTATTTAAATACTGATTTATTTTTACTTAAATGATTGTTGTACTTGCATTTATTTAATTACTGTAGCTAATATTTTTAAAATTTTTGTGCAGATGGCTTCAGGTGATGACCATCAGAGAGGATTGATAAAGAATATATTTGATAGGTGCAAGAAGGTTATAGTTGGCCCATCCAACAGGCCTATACGTACTGAGAGCACCTCTTTATCTCAACCTGCTACCCAGAGTCAGCCTAGCTCGCCTTTACCTACTCCTGCAGCTAGTAGCCCACAGACGTTCTACTTACCAGACCCACGCTTAACTTCACCGGACGTTACACAGAGTACTCCTTTTTACCCCTACTACCCACCCCCACCTCCTCATAGTGGCCCTCTTCCATATCCATATGCACCATATGTCCCACCACCACATCAGCCCGCTACAGCACCATTTCAGCCCGCGACAGATGGACCTTCCACCCCAGTTGCAGCAGAGCATGCGACAGAGGGTCGCATGTTGATTGAACCTGACGGTGACACGTATGTACTTATTTTATTTCAACCATGCAAATAAAATTGAATTAATTTTTTTGACAACTAACATATTTCTTTCAGGTTTCATCCGTCAAAGCAGCCAACGCATAAAATACGGGACATAATCCAGAGCAGATACAATGCTCCTTATTTTTCTTGGCAGAAAAATCTCGAAAGAAGTATGGAACATGTGGTTTAGAGAGTTTGAGGTTTATTATCATTTTAAAATGTTATGTATTATATTTTATTTATATAAGCTAACAAAAATATATATTCTTTATTGTATGTTTTTAAATGTAGAAAGATTTTTGTTGGCTGTCACAACATAATGATAAAATTAGAAAGAATTTTGAGAAGCGTGGCTCGAATCGCATGCGAAACATGTTTACAGACATTAGAAAGTCAGGCCAGCGACCACTCTGGATGGATGAGAGTGTATGGGCAGAGTTGAGCGGTGCTTGAAGTAGCCCGGATTATATCAAGATGAGGGATCAAAATAGACAGAACAGAGCTTCTGATGTTGGGGGCTTGGGCAGCTCCCTTCATACTGGAGGTTTTGTTTCACATACTGAGCATAGAAGATGTTTGGTAAGGAATTTTAAAATCTTTTAATAATTTTTTTAATAAGAATACTAATATATATCTATTACAGAAAGCGGTGCTGAGTAGAGAACCGACTCCTGTTGAATTATATAGTCATACCCACAAGCGGCAGGAGGACCAGCAATGGGTTGACGAACGTACGAGGAAAGCCTTTGTAAGTATATAAGTTTAATTTTTGTGATGTTATGTATAAATTGCTTAAAATTTTATTAACTTTCATAGGAGTGTACACGGATTCGAGAGAGCCAGGCTGCAGCAGGTGAAGGTTCTTCTGGTGGATTAACTGAATATTCTGACTACCGCACTTGGTCGCAAGCGGTAGAAGGAATGTAGCACGGCAGAGTATACGGTTTAGGCTCGCAAGCCCATGCATATGAGGGGCAGATATTTGGTGGCTCCAGTTTTTTAGGTAGTACCTAGGAGTCTTTATATAGCCAACAGATAGCTGCCCTTACATCCGAGCTAGAATAGGTAAGGAAAGCACAAGCTGATTGGCAGCAGCAGTAGATGTAAATGCAACAAACTCAAATATTAGAAGAAATACGAAAGATGAGGGAGCAGATCAATAATGGGAAAAGTACAGCAGTTGAGGAAACAGATTCAGACTAGATGTTATTTATTTATTTTACGGATTTGGACATTTGTATTCATGTGTTTAGGACATGATTTGTAATATACTCTTGTGGACATCTGCATCAGCTGAAGAGGATGTTCTTTTGGACATATTTTATAATATATTCTTGTTGATTCCTTTCTACTTTTATTATTTATGTTTATTGTGTATATGTTTATTTATTTGTTATTTGCAAATATTTTATAATATAATTGAGGATATTATTGATCAGAAATGGCCCATGAATGTATACAGTATTGTATCTTTTATTTGCATGTTGTGAAAATTTAATTTTAAAGGGAAGTAGGTTTTTTTTTGTTAATGATACAGGTTTCCAGCGGATTTTCCGTCGGAAACGGTGTTGGTAATACGATAGGTCATACTTTTTAGCGGATTTTGTGCCGGAAAGGTACTATGGATTTTCTGCCGGTAATGGTCGACGGTAAAAAGGAGTCATTTTTCTTGCGGCGTATTATCCATCAGTATTGCCGACAGACATATCCTCCCGAAAACACCGGCGGATAATACGCCAGAATTCAGAGAAAGAAATGTCGTCGTTTTTTTAAAAAAAAATTCGTCGGGATCTTGCCAGAAAATTCGCCGGTAAGTTTTTTCCGACGCTTGAATTACCGTCGGAGGGGTTTTCGTCGGAAATCCGTCGGAAATCTTCAATTTCCGACGGATTTTCATTGTTACCGACGGATTTTGTCCGTCGGTAACAATGAATTTTCCTGTAGTGAGATAAGATAGCTACTGAGATGTAATTCCAAATATATCCTCAGTTGGTTAGCAACCAGCAACGGAGATTGGACCAACTGTAAAGTGGCGACTGCACATAGACGTTGCAGGGAAAAGTGGCTGTGAGCTGCAAGAGGAAGAATTATTTGCAATAGTGGAAGCGAGTGGAGTTGTTGAGGCAAACTCGTTGTCACCATCCCTCAAGTTGACGGTGGAATGAACTATCAACTTGCTGCGAAAAGTAGTAAATCTAGAGATTGATAGGTCTTTGGTAAGAATATCAACTACTTGGTCTTGACTGAAAATATGATGCACAGTTAATAATTTGGAATTGATAGATTCCCTTATAAAATGGTGATCGATCTCAATGTGTTTTACATATGCATGAAAGACTATATTATTTGCAATTGACATAGTTGAAATGTTATCGCAGTATAAAGTTGTAGTTGGTAGCGGAATAGAGAAGTCTTGACATAATCGACGAAGCCAGATTAATTATGTTGTAGCAGCAGCCAAGGATCTGTATTCGACTTCATTAGAGGAGCGAGCAATGGTGGATTGTTTTTTTACACAACAAGTGATTGAATTGGGGCCAAGGAAGATATAATATCTGTTAGTAAACTTTCGATCAAGGTTATCACTAGCCCAATCTGCATCAGTAAAAGCCGCTAGATGCACATCTCCTTTTTGTATGTGAAGGCCATATGAGTACGTTCCTTTGAGATAACGAAGAATGTGTTTGAGCGATTAAAAGTGACTATCCATGGGTTGATGCATGTGTTGACAGATTTTGTTGATAGCAAAAGCAATATCCGGACAAGTTGTTGTAAGGTATTGAAGGGAACCTGTTAATTTTCTAAATAGCACGAGGTTTTCAAATGGTGTTTGTTGTACAACAGCTATAGCAGGTTTTGATGGTAAGGGAGTGGAGAGGCTTGCAATTTGTCATTCCAGCTTTGTGAAGTAATTCATGAACAAAGGATTGCTGCGAGAGCAAGAAGCCAACACTAGTAGGAAGAACATTAATGCCCAAACTTCGTGATAATGTGCCCAGATTTTGCATAAGAAAGTGAGATTGCGATTTGCCAAGCAGGGTGGAAATGGATTGCTCATGATTTTCGTTAATTAAAATATCATCAATATAAATTAAAATGTAAATTTTAATATTGTGATGATAATAAATGAGAAATGAAGAGTCGGTGGAGCTGCTATGAAAACCTTGCTGATGTAAATAAGATGATCGAGATGCAAACCATTGACGAGGTGCCTGTTTAAGGCCATAAATGACTTTGTGAAGTAAGCAAACATAGTCAAGATATTGGGAGTCTATGAATCCTTGTGGTTGAGCTACATAAATCTTCTCCTGTAAAGGTCCATGAAGGAGTGCATTGGCAATATCCAATTGAAGAATGGGCCAGTCAAAATAAGGAGCAACAGTGAGAAATAGACGTATGTTTGGTGATTTTGCAACCGGGCTAAATGTTTCAAGATAGTCAACACCGTATTCTTGTTTAAAATCTTGGGCAACTAATCTTGCTTTGTATCTAGGAATAGAGCCATCAAAATCACGTTTTAATTTGAAAATTCATTTGCAGCCAAACACGTTTTGATTGGGATGAGGGGGTACTAAGATCCAGATGCCTTGCGACTGTAAGGCATGAAATTTAGTAGATAAGGCTTAATGCCATTCAGGATATTTGTTAGAGGTGGTGAAGCAAGAAGGTGTAGTGGAAAGAGTATGTTGAAGATTAAGGATTTGACGGGGCTTGAGATGACCAGTATGAGAACGAGTAATCATTGGGTGGTGGGAGGGAGCGAGTGAAACAGTAGGTATTATAGAGAAACAAGATGGTGGAGATGAGGAAGAGGATGAAGCAGGAGAGCTAGGAGTGGTGGTGGGACTAGGTGGAGCTGAGCGAATGTTTGGTGAAGGAGGATAAGGTAGAGTCGTTGGTAGATTAGGTGGAGTTGAGGGAAGTATAGATGGGGGAATGAGGGTATGTGAAGCAGGTTGAGGGGTATTGTGGATAGTTGGTGTAGAAGGAGAAATGGTAGACGATTCATCGAAGTGAACGTGATGACATATGAAGAGACGGCCAGTAGTAGGATTGTAGCATCTATAACATTTTTGTAACCTAAAAAAATGCGTGGCGTGGAGCAAGTTTATGAGAGGAATAAAGTTGAAGCCAAGGATACCAACGACAACCAAAAACTCTGAGATGAGAGTAATCAGAAATTTGCTTATAAAGAAGCTCAAAAGGGGAGAGATTGTGAGTGTTTGGGGATGGTAGTCGATTGATGAGGTAGACGGCAGTGAGGGCAAAGTCAACCCAAAATTGTGGAGGCAATTGAGGTTCAAAAAGAAGAGCTTGAACAATTTCAAGGAGATGATGATGTTTGTGTTTGGCGATACCATTTTGTTGTGGAGTATGCGGGCATGAGTATTGTTAGTGAATGCCGTGATGGGTTAAAAAGGTTTTGAGATTGTTGTTAAGGAATTCACTACCACCATTGGTTCTGAATATTTTAATGGAGGAGTTGAATTAATTTTCTACAAGTGTTTTGAAGTTTATGAACTTAATTGTAGTTTTAGATTTTTGTTTCATAGGATACAACCAAGTAAATCGGCTGAAATCATAAAAAAAAATTACATAAAACTAAAAATCGGCATTGGAAGGAATGGGAGAGGGTTCCCAAACATCAGCATGAATAATTTGTAACGGAGCAGTAGAAGAACTTTTTGATTCATTAAATGGCAAACGATGGCTCTTGGCAAGAGCACAAGAGTTACATATGTAGAAAAAAAAAGAAAAAACATATAAACTAGAAGAATTTTTTGCTATAGCTACAAGAGTAGAAGCACTGGTATGACCCAGTATGTGGTGCCAAAGAACCGATATGGGAGTAGAAATGAGAGCTGCGGCAAGAACAAAGGATCCAGTAGATGGAAGCTCCACAGGGTAAAGTCCGTCACAGCATGAACCGCGAAGAAGGGGTTGAAGGCTCGTCCGATCCTTTATGGCATAGCCAGAATCATCAAAGGAAATGATATAGTTGTTGTCAGAAGTTAGCTTAGAGATAGAAAGAAGTTTATGATAGAGATTTGGAACATGCAAAAGAGGTGTTAAAGAAAGATTACGTGATGGAGTGGGGAGAATTCTCTTGCCGGAATGAATTATGGGCAATTGATTACTGTTACCAACAAGAACATGATCGGAGCCGATGTAACTAGATGGCTGCTAGACAGACTCAAGATTAGGAGTCTGGTGAGCAGTTGCACCACTGTCTAAGTACCAAAAATTGGACGGTCCACCTGTGTGAGTGAGAAAGGCTTGATTACTAATTACAATTGGAGGAACATAGCTGAGGTTTGAACGATGCCAACAGATGAAGGCGGAGTGACCGCATTTTCCATAGATTTGACAATCAACTGGAGCTTTGGTGCGGTTGCTTCGAGTAGGAAAAACTGATGGATTGGAGGAGTTTCTGTTGCGACCGCGAGTAGAGGAGAACCGTTCGCGACTTCTGCTGCGAGAAGAGATGAGAGCGAACCGAGCGTTTTGAGCGAGAGAACTGTCGGATAAGTTAAAATTTTTTGTCGCTTCTATAGCAAGATTTACTTCCTCGTTGCATAGTAACGAATAGAGATCGTCGAGACTTATAGGATCAAGCTTAGTGCGGATGGAGGTTTTGAATGCTTAATAGCTTGGCGGTAAGCCATTCAAGAATAGAGAATGATATCTTCAATATCAATCGAACCTCCTGTTGAGGCAATGTTATCAACCAGCCGCTTGACAGTGGAAAGATAATCAGTCATTGACTGCTTTTTCATGGTGAGAGAATGTAACTCATTTTTAGATGAATAACCCTTGACCAGTTTGTAGATTGGAGGCAATACTCAAGGGTTTGCCAAACAACATGACATGTGTCCAGGTTTAAAATGTAAGGTAGAATAGAAGGTGAGATGGTAGAAAATAGGGCTGCCGTCGGGTTTTGATTAATGAGGACCCAAAGCGTATGTTGAGGGTTTGGCGATGATTGTCCAGTGTCGGAAATAGAATATTTGGGCGGGCAGATTGTGGAACCATCAAGGTACCCATCGAAGTCATTTGCAGTGAACAGCTTGAGAATTTGAGAACGCCAAGTTGAATAGTTGTCAACAAGTAGCTGAATATGGACAATGTTTTTAACATTGGACATAAGAAACTTGAGTTGAGAGGGTATTGTGATATCACCAAGTTTGTTGACTAATGTAGCCATGAGAGAAAGAAAGAGAATAAGATGACAAAAGAGAGAAAAAGAGCAAAGTCTAAAAAAGTAGGCTGCAAAGAAAAAAGAAACGTGTCGTTAGGCAGTCTGCTCTGATATCATGAGAAATCCTACACTTGATTTTAGTAGAAAATACAAGGAGAGCACAAGAACAGTAAAGCATAACATAAGGAAACAGAGAATAGGTGTAATGGCTGTAGTATAATTAGTAATAGCCAAAAAGCTTGTACAAGGAATAGTAAAAGTTGTATATATAAGACAGCTACTGAGATATAATTCCTAATATATCCTCAGTTGGTTAGCAGTCAGCAGCAGAGATTGGACTAGCTGTAAAGTGGCGGCTGCACATAGAGGTTGCAGGGAAAAGGGAAAAGTGGCTGTGAGCTGCAATAGGGAGAATTATTTGCAATAGTGGAAGCATGTGGAGCTGTCGAGGCAAGCTCGCTGTCATAATTGACATAATGATGAAACCTCAGGTTATAATATCAAATCTAATATAGAACACCTAAGGATCCACACATTCGTAGTGCAATTAATTGATGTAATGCACAAATTCATGTTGATAATAAAAAAATTGAAGTTCATGAGCCATCAATTTCAAGTAATATTCAAAATTCACACAAATAATAATTTAATGGTCACCTAACGAAAAATTCATATAGAAATTCAAGATTATGAAAAAAAATACATCGATCGAACACTCAAAAAATTCAGGTTGTATAAGTTTTGACCAAATCCAATCAATTAGTCAAACCAATGACATTATAAATTAGGACAAGAACAAAAAGAAGTCACCAAAATAAAAGTTCAAACACCATGTTGGTAAGAAGAGATATGGCATCTTGTAAGTAAGAAGCCACAACTTGAGTTGCGTCTTCCAATCACCTCCATGTAGCTTATGGAGCATGCAATCGAATGGACCTTGCTCCAAGAGAAGTCGAGTACCGTAAATGGGGACGAGATTGATCTCGCGCACTCTAACAAGGCCCACGAGCGAAGGCTGGATAAAGATGTAATTTTGCTGTAAGTTTTCTTACACGCGAGCGCATATCCTATCAAAATAGCCAAGAATCCGCCAAGAGGAAATCAAGCAAAACGAAAAGAGCCTCGATCTCCGACCTCCTGAAATAAGAACAGGCATTTTAAGGTGGCAACATGTGAACATATTGGAGTTGATTTCCAGTTAGGGTTTACCGGTGAAGAAACATAGAGGAGGGGAGGGATTAAAGTCCTTTTCTCCCGCGTGCGCTCTGTGGGAGATAGCTCTAATCTGATGTGCTTTATAAGTTGAGCTTATCAAGTTATTATCTCGAATTTGAGCTCATAATATGAGCTGGAGTTCAAATTTGATAATACGCCGAAAATAAATAATAAATTTTAAATTCTCTCCAAATTAGTCAATTGTTCAAGGTGGAGGCTAATTTTCATAAAAATATAAAAAAAAATGTATTGTAATGAAACTTAGGCTTCGTTTGGAACAGTTTTTTCATTGCTTTCTAAAACAACTTTTTAGTACAAAAAATTGTAACTAAACCACTGTTTCAGAAAGCATTAAGAAAGTGTCACAAACAAATCCTTAGGCTTCATTTTGGACGACTTTCTTACTACTTGTTAAAGCAGCTTATTAGTACCAAATATTTAATTTTGTACTAAAAAAATATTTTAAGAAGCAATAAGAAAGCCGTCCCAAACAGAACTTTAGGCTTCTATCTTGTCTTGTCTTTTAAAGTTTTTATTTTTGTTATTTGGAAAATGAAATTCTCTTCTTCTTCAACATGAGCTCATTGTCTTCTTAAAAGAACCAATACTCTATGCAAGTCTTTTCCAGTGAACAAATGTTAGGACTTCCTTATCGCTATCTTCGATGGTTATTTTTGGTTAATTGCTTCCCTAACAAGCCGGGCCTTCAATCCCACCTCGCTCGAGTTTGCATCACGACTTGCTTTCCTCACTTATCTTGACTCTAACACCATCATCACTTTTCCCCTTTTGCTTTTGATATTTTGGCTCTAGCTCACATGTTGAGCTTGAGCCTAAAGTAATTCTGACAAGTTGATCTCCAGCTCACCATATAAGCTTGACTCAAGCTCAACTCAAGTTTGAGCTAGCCTCTTAGTAGACGACCTAAGCTTGAGTTAGCCTTAACTCAAATTTAGCTCAACTTGATTACACTCAGTTGCAACTTTCTTGTAAGCTGTTACAAGTATTAGAAATATGTTTTAGTGCGAAAATATTTTTTAATAACTATTATATTTTAACATATTTGATTATAAACAATAGATTTATATCAGGAAATTTTCTTAAAAAATAATTGACAAATGAAAATGTGACAACTTTCTTAGAAGTAAAATAGTTTTAAAAAAAGCCCTAAACAAACTCTTACATAGATTGATGCGACCTCTAAGGCAATCATCTCACCACTTGTGCACTCTCATATATATCCAAGGACCGATTACGCCTTATAATTTTCTTAAGATTATAATTTTACCCTTTGAAATTTGTTAAAAACTTAATATATATATTTTTGAATGACATAAGTTTTGTCATTCAAAATATGAGATAAATAGTACATCATATAAAAATATGCTTGACTGACCCAAATCTTCATGCATTATTTTCTATTAAAAATCTCCATAATCAAATTTTGAATAATTTGTACTTCATTTCAGCAAATATATAGTTAAACTAAACACCTCAATAAAGTGAACTCAAAGATAATAAAAGTGATTTGATTAGAGTCCAAACCTAAAGAACCCTATAGCTGTACTTGATGTTCGAATGTGGCAATCACTTCTAGCCACCGTCTTTGTCCAATTATCATCGATGAATCATCGTTGTCATCAAACCATCATTGTCCGAATGTTGCAGTTAATTCAATCATTTGGCAGCAGTCATCTAACTATCGTTGCTCAACCACCTTCATTTGGTTGCCATCAATTAATCATCATTAATCAATCACCATTGCCTAATTAAAAGCATTCGACTACTATCATCAACCCCACCCTACTTCTCCCACTACATTTATCACAAACTCAAACAAGTGTTCCTAACTTCATAATCCTCTCTTCAAGTAAAAAAACACTTATAATCTTCTTTTTTATTCATATATCCTCTCTATTATGGCCTCGCCTCTTCAGTGAGACAAAGCAAGTGTGGGCCCAATGCCGGTGGGTGACCTCACTAGGTTCCGCCGAGGGATTAATTACGCTACCATGCGCTCCCTTTGGAGTGGCAGCAGGTAGATACCCTCGTTCCAAAAAAAAAAGTCATTATCTCAAATTTTAGCTCATTATATGAGTTGGAGTTCAAATTTGGTAATATGTCGCAAATAAATAATAAATTTTAAATTTTCTCCAAATTAGTCAATTGTTCGAGGTGGAGGCCAAATTTCAAAAAAAAAAAAAGTATTGTGATGAGACTTAGGCTTAGTTTGGGACGATTTTCTTGTTGCTTCTTAAAGTAGCTTTCTAGTAAAAAATTAAAATTTTTGTACTAAAAAGCTGCTTTAAGAAGCTGTAAGAAAGCCGTCCCAAATCATTTGGAATGACTTTCTTACTGTTTCTTAAAGCAGCTTATTAATACAAAATATTTAATTTTTTACTAGAAAATTATTTTAAGAAGCAGTAAGAAAGTCTTCCCAAACTAAGTCTTAAGCTTTTATCTTGTCCTGTCTTTTAAGTATTTTTTTTTATTATTTGGAAAATGAAATTCTCTTCTTCTTCGACATGAACTCATTGTCTTCTTAAAAGAGCCAATACTCTATCCAAGTCTTTTCTAGTGTACAACTATTAGGACTTACTCACCGCTATCTTTGACGACAATTTTTCATTAATTGCTTCTCTATCAAATCGGGCTTTCAATCCCACCTCTCTCGAATTCGCATCATGATTTGCTTTCTTCACTTATCTTGACTCTAACACCATCACCACTTTTCCCCTTTTGTTTTTGATGTTTTTTGGCTCTAGCTCACATGCTGAGCTTGAGCCTAAAGTAACTCCGACAAGTTGATCTCCAGCTCACCATATAAGTTTGACTCAATCTCAACTGAAGTTTGAGCTAGCCTCTTAGTAGACAACCTAAGCTTGAGTTAGCCTTAACTCAAATTTAGCTCAACTTGATTACACTCAGTTGCAACTTTTTTGTAAGTTGTTACAAGTATTAGAAATATGTTTTTAGTGCGAAAATATTTTTAATAACTATTATATTTAACATATTTGATTATAAACAATAGATTTATATCATAAAATTTTCTTAAAAAATAATTGACAAATGAAAATGTGACAACTGTCTTAGAAGTAAAATAGAAAAAAAAAATCCCCAAACAGACTCTTAGACAGATTGATGTGACCTCCAAGACAATCATCTCGCCACTTGTGCACTTTCATATGTATCCAGGGATCGATTATGCCTAACTTTCAAGGGACCGATTATGCCTTATTATTTTTTTGAGATTATAATTTTACGGTTTGAATTTTGTTAAAAACTTAATATATATTTTTGAATGAGATAAATTTTGTCATTTAAAATATGAGATAAATAATACATCATATAAAAATATGCTTGAATGACCTAAATCTTCGTGCATTATTTTCTATTAAAAATCTCCATAATCAAATTTTGAATAAGTTGTACTTCATTTCAGCAAATATATAGTTAAACTAAACACCTCAATAAAACGAACTCAAAAATACTAAAAGTGTTTTCATTAGAGTCCAAATTTAAAGAACCATAAAGCTCTACTCGATATTCGAAGGTGGCAATCACTTCTAGCCACCGTCTTTATCCAATTATCATCGACGAATCATCGTTGTCATCTAACCATCACTACTCTAATGTTATAGTTCATTTCAATCATCTGGCAACAATCATCTAACTATCGTTGCTCAACCACCATCATTTGTTTGCCATCAATTAATCATTGTTTATCAATCACCATTGCCTAATAAAATCGTCTGTCTGCCATCATCAACCCCACCCTACTTCTCCCACTACATCCATCACAAACTCAAATAAGTGCTCCTAACTTCATAATCCTCTCTTCACCTATTGTGAAAAAAGTGGAATTTTATAACTTCTTGTAAATAATGGATTGTTTCTGCTGAGCCCTAATTTTTCTTTTAATTCATTTTTCGTGTAAAAAACACTTATTTCTCTTATATTCTTCTCTTTTATTCATATCTATGATAGTTTTTTGTTCAAACATAAAATATAAAAATTCTCTCTCTATCTTCATAATTTTTTTAGGATGCAATATATATATATATATATATATATATATATATATATATATATATATATATATATATATATAGCAAATAGCTTTATTTTCTATTTTTGATATCAATGGCAGAGATTCATACATGCCAATGACAAATTATTAATTCAAAGAGTATTAGTAGTGATAGCGAGTTTTTTTTTATTTGATTTAAAAAAGTAAATGATCACGTTTTGTTAAATGAGTATTTATTATTTGGTTTGAACTTTGAAGAGTAAATGAGCACGTTTTGTTGAATAGTATTTAAAAAAAAAATCATACTCAAAAGTCTTGCAGGCCAATAATTTTGTTGATAGATAATTTTGATCAATCAAAATTATACAAATTATATGATAAAAAATTTCAGTGTACCACTGATGAGTAACAAATTATGTAAGCATGTAAAAATTTTATAATAATTTTATACTTAAATTTTTAAATTTTTAATTCAAAAAATTTTTGTACAGCTACAGTTTTCTAAAGCAGCTTAATTTTAGTATAAATTATTTTAATTTAAGAAATTTTTGTACTAAAAATTGCTTTAAAAAGCCATAAGAAAGTTATCCCAAATAAAGCCTGAGTATTTATAATGTTAAATCGAAATATATTTTTGAAACAATGGTCTCAACGAGAAAAGACTTGTTGATCGTTGGTTAAAAGAGAAGATTTCTTCAATAGAATTTTTGTAAGAGTTAGCTCGCAACTTCTTTTGTTTTTGTTGTTGTTGTTTATTGTATAGATGATTTGGTGCTAAAGTCAACCTTTCTAGGGACACTAGATTACTAGATTAGCAAATAATAATTTCACATAATTTTTTTACAATAATAGTTTTAATCAAAATAGAAATATTAGTTATTGCCTAAATATAACTTGTTTTAGCTTCAAAATTTGGTATCCCTCAATTGCCAAAATTGTTTATTGAGTTTGATTTGCAATAGCATCCAAGCTTCTAATCCCTTGTATTTCTCAATATTTTGGTAATATTTATTATTAACATTTCTCTTTATAGAGTTCTGATACATCATCAAAAATCACATGGATTGGGCAAGAATGTTGACACATATTTGAATTGAAAACTTTCAAAATTAAATATTGGAATATCTGAACTTCGATTTTGACAAATTTATAGTCAAATTAAACAGCTCGTCGGGTAAACATAGTGACTCCAAAATGGTCTAATTCAAATCCAAATGAGTCCAAATCAAGGGCCTAAAGCATAATTGAAAACTTTAGGATATTAATCGGATGACTAAATGATCCCTAAATTTGTCATGTTATAATTAAATCGAGTGTCTCAATAAGATAAATTCAATGAGCCTAAGATTGCTTAATTCTGACATTGTTAAGACACCTACATGCCATACAAACGCTCTATGATTAAGAGAATCAATATGGGTCGTATAATAGAGTGTTATGTATTTTTTTCATATTTACAGGTGTGTCACTCTCAAAAATCTATAAATAGACTCCACTCTCTACATGATTGAGGAGCCAGGGGGAATGAGCTTGGACGTAGAGCTTAGACTTTGGCTTGAAATTTAAGAGAACTTTGAGCCCTAAGGATCCCAAAGCACCACCATTGGCCACTACATGATCGTCGCCTTAGAGCCTTCACTGGCTAACCACTACGGCCTTAGAACACTATTACCCAACTATGGTCCTCAAACCCCTGTTGCATAACTATGGTCCTAAGATCACCTCATTATTCGACTGTAGTCCTCCAACCTTGAGGGATCATAATTGGCTGATGGTGGTCCGAGGACGTTAGTTGGGCGATGGTGGTCCGAGGACCATAATCGTGTCACTCGCCGATGATTGTTCTTGATCTATCTTTACTAGAATGCAGTCCTCAAACCACTATCGCATGACTATAGTCCTCTGACCATTGTCGTCAAACTATAGTTCTTGGGTCATCGTTGCCTAATAACAAACCTTTGACCGTCGTTACTTGATTATGGTCCTTCTGACCACAATTGCATGACTAAGATCCATCAACCAACAATTTTCTAATAATTATTGCATGACTATTCTGACATTTATAGGCTTCATCACTTATCATCACTAATAATGCCAAGACATGTTGTCACTAATAAGATTGATGCATATCGTCAACATCAACTCTGACTCTCAATTTCAACACTTGGATTTATATTATATTTCTGCCACAGTGCTCTTCTAACCTCAATAATGTAATATGTACTTTATTAATCTCTCCCCTTGACGGAGGGCATCATTTGTAATCAAATACAAATAGTAGTGAAATTATTTTAACTAGGCTATATCTCATGATTTTTTGCTTTCCTGAAATTTTCATGCAAAAAATCTAGTATCTCTTACAGTTCTTGAATCATGATCTCTTATTTGTATATGTGCTGAATTTTTATGTAAAACTAAGACATTAAATATGTCTTTCAATTTGACACAATAGTTTATATATGATCAGTCATTATCTCAGAGATATAATGATTCAAAATAATATTCTACACTCCCTGAGTTGTCCTATTATAAAAATACTCAAAATATAAAGATCTTATCATATAAATGGACTCTTGACCTAATGATTCTTTTTAAAAAAAGTAGGCATCCATGGCATTGGTCCCTTAAATCAAGAGTTTTTTTTTTTTGTGGTCATTCTTAAAATAAGCTCTTTTTTTATTTTATGTTAAAAAATAGGGTAGCTACAAAACTACAACCTTCTTAAATGATTATTTGGCATTACTTTTAGCTTCATTTGCTAATGTTCTATATCTATAATATATAAAGCTAGCATCAATCTTCTAATAAACAAGTTGTTCTATAAATGTGTGGCTTATAATCATGCAACTGTGAAATAGATGCACTAACAATATAATATTTTTTAGGGCATATTTTTTGCATAAATTAAAATTATGATATAGCAAAACTTTAAAATTAAGGAATGAAAAGGTATCACCTAATGAGGTTTTAAGGTAGGACTATTTTTGTTAGGAATTTTTTTTGGAAATTAGCTCTCCTATTTATATGTGAAGTAAGTTGATATATATCATCAAACAATTATCTTGATCAAACACGAATCTCGAAGAAAATTTTAATGGGAGACTTTCAAATTGAAGATCAGATGGCCCAATGGTCTGTTCGACTCCAGAATTAAAATTTAAGTTTAATTTTTAATTTTCCCAAAGAAATTTAATTCAGATTTGTTTTGCATATTACAAGGTAAATCACCTTTTCAACACCAACAAATGCAAGCATATATGTTTAGGAGATTATTTAATGCCTCAATTTATATCATAAAAATTTTAACCATATTTTAAGTGCTTGGTATTATTTTATTTGAATTCAAATCATATCACTTTTAATGTCGACGACTATAATTTTTTTTTAAATCTAACATCTAATGATCTTAAATTTAATTTAGAAATTTGTTTAATTTACATTCAAATTTGTGCTCATAAATTTTTAATGATGCAACAATATTTTTTTTAAGAATTTAGCAATTTTAATGCTATAATATTGTTGCTGGCTTGAATGTACGCGACAATAGAGTTAGAAATTTTCGTCTCAACGTTGTGCGGATATTCAGCACACAAACAGTTTGCCGCCATCTGTGGGAATACAATCTCACAATCATAAGCACTTCTTCATGGCCAACAGATGTAGTAATCACATCTTAGGAGCCTCCCGCTCCAACACCCATCAATTCAGGAATCAATCTATGAATCATGGACGTCAAGTATATACCTCTTTTTATCCTGGGGTGACAAAACGTTATTGGCGAAGGAAGAGAAAGAAGAGAGTTCGGTTGCCACCAGACTCTTCCTCAACCACAGTCGGACTTCCACCCAGCCACCTACTATGGCCGAATTTTCGATCGGCCACCGACTGATGCCGAACTTTTGCCCGACCGCCAACTGACACTGGACTTCTGCCCAACAGTCAATTGAAGCCGGATGTTCGCCCGACCACCAAACGTCGTCAGATTTTGATATCCGTTCGTAACTGAATTTCAATCCGATGATTGATTATTGTAATCTGATTATCCTCAATTTCAGGGATGAGTCATCACTTGTAATCTAATCAAATACTAATAAAATTATTTCAACTGAGTGTGACCCTTAAATTTTTTTTTTTTTTTAATTTTCATATAAAAATTTTGATTTTTTTTTTCTTTCTATTGATGTGGCGCCGGCCGCGTATATTCACGCTTCAGGCAGAATGATTTACACGCTATTATCGTCCTTCGCCACCTGCTACACTGTGTAGACCGTGTCAGCAGATATTCCCTTTCATCTCTTCAAATGCACCTCCGGAACAAAATAAGAAATTAAGAACGGAATTCCGCATTTACTAACTTAACCGAATACGGCGTACTAATAATATTCCTCGTCCTATAAAAGCGTGAAGACAATAAAGAGAGAGAGAGCGAGGGGGGCAAGCGGAGGATTCGGTGGATACGGATTCGGGGAAGAAAACTAGTTTCGTTTCCTAGCATCGTTTTCTTCCTCAAATCGCTCTCCCCCTCTTTTTGTTCGATCCTTCTTCTCCTTCTTCTCCTTCTTCTTTCCTTTTCTCCTCTTCTATTATCAACCGGGAGGCCCTATTTTGGGGAGAAAGCGGAAGAAGAAATGGGGAAGGGATCATCGAAGTTTCCCCTCTCAGGGTGGGAAGTTGCGGTTGGTTTGGCTGTGGTGGTGAGCTTCGGGATCGGGCTTCTGGGCGTCTATTTCTCGATGCCACCATCGGATTATAGCTTCTTGAAGCTTCCGCGCACCCTCGAGGAGCTGCAAACGCTCAGGTATTTTGTTTTTTTGTTTCTCAAATTGATAGAAGATCTGTCAGGGAGGATATGGCGATTGGTAATTTTTCAGATCTGGGATTGTGACTTCTTGTGGTTTTGGTTTGCATGCTGGTTTTTGAATAGGAGTGGAATGGTACTTGTGCAGTGCAAGAATTTTGACCGGGAGAATGAGTCGACGGAATTTGATAAGTGACCAACAATTTAGTTCTACACAGGGTGTATTGAAGTTATAGTTAATGCTCCTATGGATGGAGATCTTGGTGTCTTTTTTGACATTGGATCTTTACCTTTTTTCCATTTTTAAGATCTATACCCTATTCGGAAAGTGACAATACCAAATATTTGGGATAAGGGTAATGGTAATGATGATGATGCTTGATATTCTAAAAGAGTGCCTTAGCATTGCCCTAATAAGGGATGAAGGATATGCATACAGAAAGTTCATAGTTTGTTTTGGCTTTATCTATTTGGTACAATTTTGAGAAGGCATTTTCAATTTCTTTATAAAATTTTTTGAAACGCTGTTTAAATATTGTGGATATGTGGCCTCATTAAATCAATTTTCCCTGATTTTCTAGCTAGAATTCTCCTGGTGGGATTAATCTGTTGAAAATAAACCTTTTATAGTCCCCCAGTAGAGAATGTAAATAAGCCTTTAAGGCTTATCTTTCACTGTTGCATTATGGCCTGTTTGGAATTTGGATGGAGGTAGCAGTTACATGGACTAAATATGTTTGTTAACCTTTCCTCCTTGTCTTTCTTCACTGATATTTCTCCAATGAATTTTTATCATTATTCTAGTTTTAGAAATCATGTATATATTTTTGAAGACACATGCAATCATGCAAAGTATAACTCATTGTATTCTCAAAAAAAAAAAAAGAAAGAAAAAAAAAGGAAGATGGTGATGAATCGGCAGATATGAGATAAAATTGTATACACTTTTTTGTTGCTCACAGGTAGCCCCACTTAATGATTGTATGCCCTTTCAAATAAAATTTCTTTTACAACTAAATTGTAACTCACAAGTCTCTGTAATGATTATAAAATGTCAAGCATGATTTATGCTGTTTCATTTCTGATAAAGCTCAAGCTGAACACAAGAGGGATGGTTTGATGATGTTGTTTTAGCCCTCGGTTGTTTTTTAAGTTTGAAATTAATCATTTTGATCAAAGAAGCTGTCCTGTTTTCTATTAAATTTCTTGCTGAAGCTTCTCTCACTGCTCAGTCTCCTAAATGCTCTGCATGCATCAATTTATTAGAAGAAAATGCTACTAGCATTGTTTCCTTAAGAATAAAACTAAAAGATGTCAATATTTTTATTACCGTGATAATCAAATCTCCAACTAATTCACTTATCATATGGTGTCAGCATTATGCATTGCCTCATTTTTTTATTTTGTTTCATAGTCAAATATTAGTTAATTATATGATTACAGCCTATGCATTACCCTCATTTTTCTTTTCAAATTTTGTTCCGTAGATGAATATATTGAAATTGTTCGTTTAATACTTTTGCATTCTGAGAACTCATACTGATTTAATCATGTCTCTTATATTTCCATTATCCATAAAGATAAAGTATATTTTCCTTTGTTCCACTGGAAGCATACATATTAATGCCACAAAAGTGTGAGCGTGATAGCCCATAACAAAGGATACTGCACCTCTTGCATTTTTTGCATGACAAAACACAACTAAGCAAAATAGCATGGGCATTTGCACATAGCACACATATTTCTAGGTTTTTTTTGTTATTTTTTGGTTCATTGATTTATTTAAATTACTTGTATGAATAAAATTTTTTGTTATTGTTTAGGCGTAGCTTAATAACAGTGTTTTTTGTGCTAAGTTTAGCTCTCAAGTGAATATTTTTGTTCTGCCATTTAATTGACGCAATAAGATAGATTTGTTAGAAGTTGAAATCTTTACCTCATTCATATGTGGAGTTTGAACCTATAATGCTCAAGCGATGTATGATAATTTGTTAAATAAAAAATACATGATTGATTCAAAATTATCATTGTTAGTCTTGAATGATGAATAGGGTTAGGCCTTGCTGCTACACTAGTTTTGAATGTATCTGCCACTAAGTTGGGCTTGTTATATGTTTTTCTTCTTATTCTATCCTTTATCAAAATGGAAAATGTTATTTTCTACAATATTTTTTTTATAATCTAGCCATCTTCCTTTTTATGAGTCATCTAAATATTAATTAATCCTTGAAAGCTTTCTCTTTTGATTGAAATGGTTTGCCTTTTCTTACATGATCTTGTTTTACTCTCATGCTTGTGGATATGAGTACCTAGATAAAACTCTAAAATTGTAAATATAATCAAGTATGATAGATAAGCTATGCCATCTTTTTCAAAGATTAACACACACTACGCTTAGATTTTAATTTATGATGATTGCTAAACAGCCTAATATTTATTTATCAACTTTCCTTTCCCTTTTAGATATATTCATGATTTTTTTTTTTCTGTTGGCACTTGCTATTAAAGCTAAATGGCCTGATATTTATTTATCCATTGTCCTTTCCCTTCAATTTCATGATTTTTAAATTTGTTTTCATATACATTCTCCCCATGTAAAAGGGATTTGGCTCCCAAATTCGAAGTTAATGCATTTATAGAATCATAGTTTAGTTTACAAATAGGTGGGAGAATATAACACATATCTCTTCTTTAGATTCCCAAGTAGCCCTGGTTATAGAATGATTCACTAGATTACCTTCACAAAATGAATAGATTGTTGTCGAAGTTCTTGAACCTGGCATTCAATGTGGTAATTTCTCATAATGCAGATCTTCTGAAATTAGTTGTGGCTCATGTTGAATCATATGAGAATGATTAGATACATGTTTCTCAACAATGATGCATGAAAGACACAATATACACTATAATATCTGAAATGAAGAGTCAAACGATAAGCAATGTTGCCTACTTTCTTGATGACTTTAAAAGGTCCAATGAATCTTGGTTTAAGTTTTCCACTCAATACAAATTTGGTAACCCCCATTATAGGAGACAAGTTTGAGGGATATTTGATCTTCAACTTAAAAAATGAATGTCTCTATGCTTGAGATCATTGTCTAAAATTGCGTAATATGAGGCTCGCCTCAACGCAATTCCAGTGAAAAATGCCTCAAGGCTTACACCTCGAGCTTTTTTTTATGAGGCTTACGCCTCATATTGGCTGAAGCCCGCCTTGAGGCGCGTTTCGCCTCGCTAGCATGGGGCGTACGCCTCACTCTATTTATATATATTTTTTATTTAAAACTTACCTAAATTTTACATAAAAGCCCCAAAAATATCACGCCTTCTTGCACCCCCCAAGCCACAGCAACTTCCTCTCAACTGCCTCGACCTTCAGCTCACTGCCTTCGCTGTAGCCACAACCGTCGTATCCTTCGCCGAGGACACTTAAAAACTGCACACATCCATCATCTTCTCTATAAATTTTAGAGTATTACTCTTATCTTTATGTTGATGATAAATATTTATGAAAGAGGATGATGACTAAATAAATTAAGAAGAAACAGATATGGAGGTATTGGACCCTGCAGTTGAGGTAGGGGAGAGACAAATTTGTTATGATAATGACTCAAATAAAAATCCCTTTAGTAATACTAGTACAAATGATTTTTGAGCTGTTGCCAATTATTTTAGCTTTCTTTAAAAATTAAATGTGGATGAATAAGAAACTGAGAAAGAAGAAATTTAGAGCTGAACTTGTTGTTATATGATACTTTATGCAATTCATATATTTTATGTTATTTTGTTTCTATAATATTTAGATTTTAATTCTATTTCACATAATTTATAACTTTACATCTTGTGCAATTTTTTGTTTCATATGTATATAAATTTGACTTATGTTAAGAAAGGTAGAGGTAGACCTAAAAAGACCTGGTTAGAAAAGATTAGAAATGACATTTCTGTATTAGATTTAAATGAGAATTTAACTCTTAACAGGACACAATCGAGAAAAAGGATTCATATAGCCGACCACACATAGTTGGATAAAGGCTTGATGATGTTGTTGTTGTTGATATGTATATACATTTGTTTCTTCATAGTTCAATAGAAAGTTAATATGCCATCCTTTAATATATTATTTTGGTATTATATAAAAAAATCACTTTTACCTTATATTTTCAATAAAAGTTACGCAATTTTTAGATTTTGAGGCTTATGCCTCAAAACGCCTTGAGGCTTATGCCTCGCCTCACGAACGAAAAACGCCTAAATATCCAATTGCGCAATTTTAAACCTTGCTTGAGATCAAAATACTTTCTAGGTCGGTTCAATACTAGTCTAATGTAGTATCATCTCATATGTTGCCTTGCTTATACTAATGTAGTATTGTCTCATATGTTGCCTTGCTTACACTTGACCGAAAAACATTATTATAAGCATATTCCTTTTAAGATATGTAATCTTCCGGATTGCCTCCTAAATCCATTGTGTAGGTTCTTAAAAAATCCTCTAAATTTTGGATAACACTCTTAGATTGATTGTCAAATTGGCGATGGACTATGTTATTAAAGACTAATCTTATCCCCACTAGCATATGCACCTTCTTCCAAAGTCTTGATGAGAATTTGTCATCGTGATTGGCATAATAGATATTGGTACAACATGCCCGAACAATATTATCCATATAAATTCCAATCAATATATTTTCAAAATAACTCTTCTTGATATGTAAGAAGCGAGATGACTTGGTGCTTATTAAAGATCAACTAAATGACATTATTCCTTCAACAAGATCCAAGCAACAAGCAATTAGACCATAAAATCTATAGTGGTTTGTTCTCACTCTCATTTAAGAATAGGTAAGTGTTCCAACATGCCCCAAGGCTTTGATTATCTTCCTCGAACACTTGACAAGTCAAGCATCTTACCACAAAGTCTCTAACATCCATCTTTATCCTTGACCACAAAAAATAGCTCCACAAGATCTTGATACTTCTATGTACTCACAGGATAGCCTGCAGATTTGCTAGAATATGCATTTTGAAGTATCTGTTGGCAAACAACAGCATAACACAAGAACACATTTGTCCTTCAAACCCAACCTATGAGTCTAGGGAAATATAAATTTAGGTCTTAACCTTGCATAAACTTGTTGTCTTAGCTACACTATCTTATCTTTTATCTGTCTGTCTTAATTATATCTAATAAAGTGGATTAAACTACCATCTATTCACAATCATAGCCTTTACTTGGTAGCACCACCTATAAGTGAAGTTTTTGTTTTTTTAAATTCAAGCCAGTAATTGCTTATTCTGAGTAATCATCAACATAGCATAGGTTCAAGTTTCTAGTTGAGCCATCAATCATAATGTTCGCCTACCCTAGATGATATTGGATATGCCAATTATAGTCTTTATCACATCCAACCGTTGAGTCTATCTTGGATTTAATTTCTTTTGATTATATGCACTTTAAGCTTTGATGATTTTTGAAAACCTTGCAATGAAGCCCACATCGATAGTGCCTATGTATCTTCAATTCAAATATAATTGCAACAAACCCCTAGTCGTGTGTAAGGTGATTCTTCTTATGTACTATCAATTGCTTGGATGCCTACACCATTATTATGCCACATTTCATAAGCACACAACACAAACCCTAGTGTGAGGTATCACTATAGATTTGAAAATTTTTATCTCCAAACCGTATGATGAGGATTAGAGTCAACACCAAAGAATCTTTGCGTTTTTTGGAAGATCTTCTTACATGCTTTAGACTATTCAAATTTGACAGAGTCAATAATGCTTCAATAAGAATAAATCCTCTAAGCGTCTATAATGACCCATCAATCCCAGGAAACTAACGGGCCTCTGGAAATTAATAATAATTTTCAGTGGGTCTAATGATATCCTTGCTCCATTAACAATGCGACTGAGGAATCTCATTTTCTTTAACTAGAATTCACATTTGATGAACTTACATCTAATTTGTGCTCTTTGATGGTCTCTAAAGTGATCTTAAGATGCTGAGCATGCTCCCTGCCTCCCTCTTATTTGAAGACTTGATTAATATGTCATCAATAAAGATAATGACAAAATGGTCCAAATAAGGCGTTATTACTTTATTTATCAAATCCATGAATGCAGCAAGCCCATTTGCTAATCCATCACTAGAAATTCATGGTACCCATAATGAGTTTGAAAAGCTCACTTCAATACATTCAACTTGTTAATCTTCAACTAATGTTATCTAAATCTGAGATCTATTTTAACAAACATTAAAGCATTCTTTAACTGATAAAAGAGATCATCAATCCTAGGTAAATGATATTTACTAACATGTCATTCAGCTACTTATAATCAATATACAATCTAAACTATCATTCCTCTTTTCACAAAAAAGAATAAATGGTCCCCAAATAGATACATTAGGATATATAAAATCCCCATCCAACATTTCATGCAGCTGAGCTTTAAACTCCTACAATTCAACAACAACCATTTCATATTGCTTGTTAGATATACGTGTGGTCTAGGGAGTAAGTTAATAACAAACTTAACGTTTCAATTAGAAATTTGTTCTGACAACTCATCTGAATCAAATCATGCAATTCCTTCATTGCAGGCACACTCTAAGCTTTTTGTGTCTGATCTAGAATCAATTATGAAAAAAAAAAGTCTAACATCCTCCTCATAACTACTTATGAGCTTCAATATGGGATGTCAGCGAGAGAGTCTTCTAGTCAGTTCCATGAATGTAAAACTTAAATCCTAGGCAAACGAAAAATAACATACTGATAGGAATATGATCTCCACATAGAAAAACAACAATAACGAAGGAAAACGTAACAGAAATCAGTGAGAAAGATTTTTATTTCGGCACAGCAAACCAAGATACAAGTTGATCAACTATTCGAGAGGTAGATCGGCTCTCCACAAACCCTAAGCGCCACTAGGAACAACGCCAAAGAAAAACTATAGCAAACACACAAATCACATAATGAAAATAAAACAACCTAATTGCCCTAAATAAGCTCTCCTAATTCACTCCCAAATCTGAATTCAAATCAATCATCTTTCTCTAATAATTCCCTCCAAAATCTGAATTCAAATCAGCCCTCTTTCCCTAAATAAAGCTTTATAATTTCCTTCCAAATTCAAATTCAAATAAGCCATCTTTCCTTAAATAAACCTTCATAATTTTCTCCCAATCAAATTAACCCTCTTTCCCTAAATAAATCTTCCTAATTCTCTCCCAATCAAATTATCCCTCTTTCCCTAAATAAACATTCCTAATTTTCTCCCAATTTTGGTATTCTATGATAAGTAATTAATTTCCCTTTGACCCCCCTCTCTCCTTGCCCGCCGTCCACCCTAGTGGGGCCCACAGGCTCAACCGGTCCATCAATACTCCTCTCCTAAAGAGTGAACTTGTCCTCAAGATGGAACGAAAGAAATTGCTATTGAACCACTGGACTAATAGCACTGGACTGAAAAATTGACTAACTCTGGGTTAAATGATCCCCGCCTCCAGCATCTATTTGATCAATCTCTCGATCTCATCCTTCTAGATTTGGGGATAGTGGTGTGGACGAACATTGATAGGTGAGACTCCTTCCTTCAAGATGATAGCATATTCGTGTTCTCGCAAATGAGGCAACCTCTGAATTGGCTGGAACGCCTCTCAATACTGCTGTAGGAGTGGCTGAATCATGTCTGGTGCTCCTATCTTCTCTCTTCTCCCTCATCTTCTTCTGTTTCGAATCTCTGCAACACCACCAACTCTTTCCCCTCCTTGGAAGTGGCTCCAAAGGTGGCGTCTCCTCTTCTTCCTCCAAAATTTTTACCTTTTAATCCTCCCTCATTGTCCCTATATTAGGGTTTCCCCTACTTTCTTGTCCGGTCAATGGTACCTTGCCTCCAATGATGACGTCTTGGCTTGAAACTCTAACATCATTTTCAACATTTATTCCATATTTGAAAATCTGCCCTCAATTGCTAAAATTTACTCTCTAAATTTAGATTTCAGATTTCGAAGTTCCCTAACAAGCCTCTCCTTCAATACATCAACCTTCTTAGCCGCCATAGGTCCAAAAAATGATGCTCTGATACCAATTTGGTAGGAATCCAATCTCCACACAACAAAGCAGGAACGGGGCATAAATCAGCGAGAAAGAATTTTATATCGGCCCTATAAACCAAGATACAAGTTGATCTACTATTCAAGAGGTAGATCGACTCCCCACAAACCCTATGTGCCGCTAGGAACAACTCCAAAGAAAAGCTACAACAAAAAACACACAAATCAAATAATGAAAATAAAATAAGATAATTAGTCCTAAATAAGCTCTCCTAATTCCCTCTCAAAATCTGAATTCAAATCAGCCCTCTTTCCCTAAATAAAGCTTCCTAATTCCTTTGCAAATCAAAATTAAAATCAGCTCTCTTTCCCTAAATAAACTTTTCTAATTTCCTCCCAATCAAATTAGCTCTCTTTCCCTAAATAAACCTTCCTAATTCCCTCCCAATCAAATCAGCAATCTTTCCCTAAATAAACATTCCTAATTCTCTCCCAATTTTGGTCTTCTATGGTAAGTAATAAATCCCTCTTTGACCCCCCCTCTCTTCTTGCCCGCCGCTGTCCACCCTAGTGGGGCCCACCAATCAGCCGGTCCATCAAATACTTTCAGAATAATTAATTGTGGCAAAATGTGATGACAGCCATTTCATGCCAAAGATAATATTGAAACCATTAAATGGTATAATAATAAAATTAATAATAGATGTCTATTAGTTATTATAGTCACATCACAATCAACTAATATATGCGTAGGCTTAAAATTTTCTCCAATATGAAGCATAACATGCATCTTAGAAGTTAAGATTACATGCTCACTTGATACACACAACAAAGGCAATAGACCTAAAAGAATGCGCGCCACCTAAATCAAATAATATTGTAGCTACATGGCCCAAGATTGTAACCATACCTTCTACAACATTTGGGGCAGTTTGGACATCATGTTGTGTCAGTGCATAGGCACAAATCTAATCACTTGGCTCCTGAAACTGTCATTGCCTAAACTACTATCAACTGCCAGTACTCTGGCCAGTCCTAGCTGTTTGTGCTCCACGGTCATGACGTTCCCTCTGTCCTTTTCCTTCGGATGGTATGTGGAAATTCTCATTATTTGTCCAAGCTGTCCACATTGAGAATAGCACGTAAGGCTTAGTATTGCTGACTATTAGAAATATCACAACTCATGCACAAAGAAAATGGGAATGATATCTGATCCTTGCCCTTAAGAGCAAAACCTTATTGCTTTTGTTGTTGGGCACTACTTGGTTGTTCTATTTGCTTCTGTTATGTTGAGTGTCCTTTTAATGAACACAGCTCTGTTGACCATTCCAATGCTTCTTATATTCTTGACATCACTTTTCTAACTATCCCCAGCCTCCCGTCCTTGATCTTTTTTTGCACACACATGCTCCGAGTCATGGTCTATTATTTTGGCTTTTTCCACCTACTCGTTGTTTGTGATGTTGATTGATATTGATATAAGTTGGGGACGTATGTCATCTTTTAATCCAGAAATTTGTGGCACTTCTCTGCCTTTGTCGCCATGAATTGTGGTACATTGTGTGCCACCTAGAAAATTAAGCCTCCTTTTCAGTCACTGGCATCATGCCCTAGATTAAACTCTCTAATCATCCATTATGAGGTCATGTTAGAAAAGCTTGCACAAGACTCTAACTCTTTGATCGGTTCATCTGTGGTCCCCATGTCTCTATCTCTCTGACATGATTTGGTTGAATCGAATTGGATCAATTTTTAATATTCAAATTTTTTTAATGTTACATTTACTATTCACAACGCTTGAACTCTGAAAACGTTGTTGTATAATCGAGATGGTACATTTAATCATTTCTTCATTTTGCATATAATTTGCAAGAAAGATTTGTATTGATTTCCATACTTGACATCTTAATAATTCCTCTGTAATTCTTCTGCATTTGCGTGGTTAACTCTAACGCAATTGATGTTGATCTGGGACAGTTCCAGAATTAAAATGCATAGTTCGAGGAATTGAAGTGCTTCCAAGGCACTTAATTGATCAATGATTTTGCTCCACTTTTATTGCAATTTTGTTTAAGTATTACCCTATTTTATGCAAGCATCAGTAGCTTAGTCTGGCCATTTTCTAATTTTTGCAGGGACCATCTGGAAGGCTACGCAAGTGACTATACTGTACAAGTCTTGGTGGGTTATTGTACAGTTTACATTTTCATGCAAACTTTCATGATTCCAGGGACTATTTTCATGTCCCTGCTTGCTGGTGCCCTTTTTGGAGTCTTTCAAGGTGTAGCTCTGGTGGTATTTGCTGCCACTGCCGGTGCATCATCCTGTTATTTCCTATCAAAGTTGATAGGAAGGCCTCTTGCCATCTCACTATGGCCAGACAAACTTGTATATTTCCAAGCACAGGTAAATTCTGGCTATGCTGGCTCTCTTATTTCATTATACGAACTTCACCTATCACTTTTAAGTAGAAAATTATCATATCAGGCAGTAGTATTGGAGTTAAAGTAGGGTAAGTCTACAAACGTCAGCTTTCAAATCCTTGTAATTTTTGAATTTCACGTCTTCCTATGTTATCATTAACTGCTTAAGAAGGTATGCCTTCTTGTTGAAACCTACCTAAAAGTGTCTGAAGTGGGATTGAGGTGTATGGAACATAGTTTATCTTAGCAGTGAGAATTTCTCGACCTGTGATTGGGTTTTTGGAAAAAAAACATATATATATACTCTACATCAAGATTGCATTCTAAAATTGCACGAAAGCTTCCTTTCATATTTTTTTTTTCTTGGACACTCTGCAAGGCAGTATTTGAAGAGAGGAGAAAAGAAATAAGTACTATTTTTATTGGGAGTTTTAAATGAGGAAAATAATATAAAAGAGGTAAAATTTTCTCTGTATGAAGGATAAGTATCTTCCTCGAATGAGCGGAAAGTCGAGACAGAAGAATACTCTTAATTTTAATAAAAGAAATCTAAACTTTTTCTCTAATTTTAGGAGAGTTTATATGTCAACTTAATTATAACATTTATTTTCTTTTTTTCCTGACCCAATAAAAAATTCCATGAATAATTTTGCTTCTCTCTATTAAGAATCCCAACCAAATGAAGTGATTATCTCCTGTATTTACTCTTATTTTCTTTCCGCTTAAAATTTTCTTTCTTCTCTCAAATCTCAATTAATGTGCAAATGTTTTGAAGCACTTTAAAAAGAACGTGCCCCTAGCTTGTGAAATAATTACTTTCTGTTACTCCCAATAGTGTCTATTGTCTATGCTCGCGAACTTATTTTGTGAAATTCTTAAAATATCTCTACTTTTGAACATAATTCGTGAAATTATGTCTATATGTTTCTCTGAACACTGAACAATCTAATGTAGGATTGATGCAGTGCATGTTTCTCTCATCTTCTATCTTTTAATGTCGGCAGGTGTCTAAAAGAAGGGAAAAGCTACTGAACTACATGCTTTTCCTCAGAGTCACGCCTACCTTGCCAAACACTTTCATCAATGTGGCTTCACCAATAGTAGATGTACCCTATCATATATTCTTCTTGGCAACTTTTATTGGGCTCATACCAGCTGCTTATGTGACAGTCAAGGTATCGTTCACCATTACTGACAGTAATTTCCTCTTCAAAAAATGTATATGTCTACTTATCACATCTTCCCATGCAGGCTGGTATTGCCCTAGGAGAACTAAGATCAATCGGCGACCTCTATGATTTCCAGTCCATAGCAACATTGTTCTTTATTGGTATCGTTTCAGTGACACCGACATTATTTAGCAAGAATCAGATGGCTGAATGTGAAGCTAACAGCAAGCTCATGGCTAACTGATGCTCAAGTGCATTCTAATTTTCATTTTTTTTTCTCTGTATATAACTTATCTTCATAAATAGGCAGCTTCTCTACGATTGTCTGTCGGGTAGCTGGACCAGCTGCTGTATTGGTTCCAGCTTGTATCACGTGCTGATGTTCCCAGTTCTATCCAAGCTGCTGTGCTGCGCATTGTACATACCATCCCGTCCTTCCATAGAATTCTTTATTCCCCATCAGGTACTGAGATGAAAGTTTAATAGCCGAAATTTTTATTCGTATATTCTGGTTTACACCATATGCGCTTTCATTTGCTTTCTATTTGTGTGGGAAATGTGGATGGTGGGTTTCCTTCACTGGGTTAGCCTTGAGATTCTCACCGTCCAAATTATAACACAAGAATTTTTACTCAGCGGGCTATAGGTCCTTTCACATGGTGAATGATAGCTTGTAGGCGGACATGATGCAATTATTAGTGATTTGACATGTTGGAATAGTTATGAAGTGTAGTTCAGGCATCCTATATTTTCAGCACTTAAGGTTAGCAGTTGAATAAATATGATGAAACCTTGAACAAGAAGTTGGAGGAAGGAATTTGAACCCCCTCTCTGGCAAATTATGTGCGGATGCCGAACGTCGTCCAGAGTCTAATAAAAATACATCATGTCATCCTTTACTCGGTACCGTACTCTGTATCACTCGGTATTGTGCTCAGTACCGCGCTCAGTATCGCTGATGTGGCGCATTCTGATTGATCTCCGAACATAGAGCTGTGTTTGGTGTCCGCATAAAAAAATTTCTCCCTCTCTCTTTGGGTTTGGTCGGACGTTTAGTTATCTAGGCTGGGAGCTTTAAGAGGGCATCATATCAAAAATGATATGTTATGAATGAAATTAACTTGATTTGAAGGGAGGCAAAGATGCTGAAACAGTTTGAAGCACCTGTTAACTAGAAATTATTTGTGGGGTGAAAGAACTAACTAGATGAGATTGATTAAGGGAAAGCAAAAAGTAATAATGTTACAGCTGTTTTCCTGAGTTGATATATTAAGAGTTGAGTTCCACGTGAAGATAGCTTATTGAGGATCTATTGCCGATGTGGCGTTTTCAAGCGAAGGTTCGCTGTCAAAGAAGCCCCTGGGTTTATAAATGTCACAGAAGTCAGCATCTAAGCTTTTCTTATTTATAAGAGATTTGAACCTAGCTATTATGCCTCAAATTATAGAAGAATATAATATTTTTTTAATCTCATTATCTTACAAACTAGAATGCTGAATTATAATCCAGTAAAAAAATAAATAAGCCCTTAATTGTTTTTGTAATCAAAGAAGTTCTAAGGGCATTTCCAACTAAGCTGCATATACTCATTTGCCGTCTGCCATTTGCTACACCTGAGCGTCAAATCGCACGCTACATTAGCGAGGTGAACCGTGCGATATTGGTGTCGCACGGTTTATCGCACGCATATGATTTCGAGGAAGGTGCTGCAACAACGGGAATATGAGAAAGAATATATGCAATTGAGTTTGATTGGAGTTGAGTTATTGTATTTTAGAATATTATCGTATTTTAGAGTGAAAAATACATTTTTCGGTTAGAGATGGTCTACAGCATTTTAATTCCTTCATTACGGAAAAAACACCAATTAGACAGTACTTTGAAGCAAATTCATGAGTAAAGAATTTGAGTTAATATTCACTAATATATCTAGTGACATACAATTTAAAAAATTATTAGATATATGTGCAATATTGAGCATTTATAGTTAACAATAGTAGCTCGATTTCATTTCAGACAAATTACTAGTAATTTAGCAATAACAGATGATGCTATATGTTGTATAAATGCTATAATAAGAGAAGGAAATAATCTTTCAGGCTTTTGCCTTCTTTGAAATGATAAGTGCACCTGAATTAAATAAATTCATTTTTAGATGGAAAGATCAAAATATAAAATAAGAAAATATTGATTTATCTACTTAAATACCATAGAATTCAAATTTATTTCAAATAAAAAAATATGATAAAAACATGTCTAAAAATATTTTGGCAAAAAATTTCATTATAAATAATTTAGAATAATGATTAAATTTAACAATATCAAGTTATAAATAATTCTCAAGTTATTTAAATTTAACATATACATAAATAATACATAATTAAAATTAATTTAAAAATAATATTCTAAATAATTAAAGAAAAAAATTAAAATTAATATATCCATAATATATTAATATTTAATTAAATAATAAATATTTTAAATTGGCAAACCATTTTAACATAGAATATGTTGGATGTCAAAATGGATTTTTAAGTTGAGTTTGAGTTCAACTCAAAATTAACTCGCCCTCGATTAATCCAATCCAAATCTGACTCAACTGCACAAACAGGACAAAAATTTGAACCCGAATTCGGCCCGACCCAACACAAGCGCGGGTCGAGCACAGAGCAGGTTGCGGGGCACAGGGATGAGCCAAGACGAATGGGGCATGGGCTACGGCCAAGATGCGATGCAAGCACGAGCTTTGATTGCATGAATAGAGCGAAAAAGTGTGGGCAAATCATTTTGGGATTAATCCAGACTTGACCCATTTTTTCAAACATCAGAAATCAGAGTCCGAATCCTAACCTAAAACCAAATTTTTTGAGTTAAATTTGAATTAGATTTTCGAATCATGTCATAAATTAACACCCCTAAAATATGTCCACGCCTATTCACTAAAAATTTATATAACCAAATTATCTTTAATATTGAAAAACAGTCATAGGTAAATTTAGAAATGAAAAAAGAAAAAAAACTAAATCGACATTCACTATAACATTAACTATTTGAATTTAATAAAATATATATTTACTTTCAACAAAAATTTAGATACGTACATAAATAATATATTAAATTTAATCTGATTATAAATACTGAGATTTACCAAAAAAAATTCATATATCAAGATTATGAACAAATACAATTTCCACAAATACTCGCTACAAGTTAATAAATTTTTTTAATAAAATAGATATACAGTTAATTACGAATTAAAAAAATAAAATCGCCACCATCCCCTTCATTGGCTGCAGTCAAAGTTGCCGCTTTTGGTATATACATATATATTATTCATTTTATAATATTTTATTTTTGAAATAATACTTTTTTTTTATAATTTCGCCATTAAAAAAAAAAAACTAAGTGCCACGAATCCTTGAAGATCATTCGGTACAAGAAGAAAGTAGTTTCTGATCAAATTTTGGGTCGGATTGAATCTTAAAATCATTAAATAATATATAATTTGATGATTTATCTTAAAATAAATTTAATAATTTTAAAAATTCATGCTATCAGAATTTGATCAGAAAGCTGGCCCAAATATATTTTTCCCCTTCAATAAATTAGCAGCTCTGGTGGCGATCCCTTCTCCATTTTGGTGCCAGTCTTCTCTCCCCATGCAGCCATGGTCCCGTCAGTTATTTCATCATAAGTTCTTAGTTACTGTAGTTTCTTCCGGGTATTTACAGAAAGAAGAACAGATCAAGGCCGTCATTGTAATCAGAAGGCTTCCACAAATGACGAGGATGAACCCACCATGCCCTCTTCTTCCCCTTCCTCCTCTGCTTCCCAGAGAAAATGCGCATAGGACCCCAGCACATAGCTGCCAAAAACAATCACCCGCCATCACCATCAAAAGTTTTTTTTCCCATAGAAGCTTTTGTGTGTGTGTGTGTGTGAATGAGAGAGAGAGAGAGAGAGTACCAATCATCAGGGGAGGCCTCCACGGCGCGCTCATGGTAGGTTTCTGCGCGCTTGCAGTCCCTGTGAGAATCCCAGATCAATCGCGCATAGAGCGAGAGCAGCTCGCCGTCACCCGGGCAGGCAAGGATCGCCCGGCCGTAGTAAACCTCGGCTTTTTTTAAATCCCTTTCAACCTTCCATTTTAAAAAGAAAAACCTAAATCAAGAATCCGAAACGGTAGTTGAGATTTTGAATCTTTATTTTGTCGTCTTTCTATTACCTCGTGCAAGAATCTTCCATAATTCCTCAAGAGGAGTGGATTCCCAGGATCCGCCCTCAGCATCTCCTGGTAGTAGTTGTCAATCATCCGATTTCCGGAGTTTTCCTCGTTCCCGCCGTCACCAAAGCTTCCTCCCATGCTCTTCCTTCCTTTCCCTTTCCCTGATCCACCAGAAAACTCGACTTCCTCGTCCTCTTTCACCACAACAACCTCCTTAGAAAGCCCCTGCCATACCCTGGCGTCCAGACCGTCGTCCTTCACGTCCGGAAGCAACGCCGGCGGCAACCATCTTGCTCCGCATGAACTCAGTGGAGCCGACCTGATAAGATCAGTGTCAGATCTGACCCGCCGCAGTAGATTGACCTTCCCTGCCGGCGAAGAAAAGTTCCCCCTCTCCCTCACTTCGAGTGGCATCCTTTGGGTCTTGCTCCGGCGGAATAATGATATGCCGGCATCATGGCCGCCGGCCGGCGATCTCGGACAAAAGCCGGAGACATCTGTTCCCGGTGAGAGGGATCCTGTACGGTTAAGAATCGCTGCTCTCATTGTGAATAGTCGAGTTTGTGCTCTGCGCTTTCGCTCACTGGTCGTCTATTTGCTAGGAAGAATTGGAAGTGGAGGGCTCATTTATAGGGCTTTCTAACGACGTTTAGCTCGGAGATTACATATAACGGCGTTAAGTGATGACTATAAGATTTTCGACAGGTGTAGAAGGGCACGTGAACTGGTTCTTTCTTCCAACGTGGTAGGCGACATCGTGGAGCGGACGACGGAGGGAGCGCCACGTGCCCAAGCCGTGGGTGCACCGTACCGCCGGCTCTTTCGATTACTGTCCAGATGAACCTATTCGGCGGAAAATTTTGTGCCCAAAATAAAATCGTATAAATTTATAAATTTATTTTTAATTAAATTTATAAAAAATAAAAAATATAGAGATGTGTTGGCTGTGCAAAAGATTATTTATTCTTACTTAGTGGACCATTAACTCTAATTTCAATTTTGATTAATTTTTGTTGACTCTTTTATTTAATAAGTTAAGTAAGAATTTGATTATTTTTATAAACTTTGTTGCCTCCCGAAATATTTATGGCATCAAAGAAATATAAAGTTTAGTATTCTAGCTTCATATGAAGATTAAGCACACAAATAAATAAAAATAGAGATGTGCAATGTTCATATTAGACACCAAAGTTTTTACGTAAAAACTCCTGAAAAGGGAAAAAAATCACGGGGACTTGCCCAGTTACAAATGATTCCACTAATGTTGGTGATAGATTACAAATAATGCCTCTCCTCAGAGGAGGGCGTTGACTCAAATATAGCAAATATACATCATACAGAGTGTTGTATTACATTGTGAGAGTTGGGAAAACTCAGTGATATGAGAATTACTCTCAGGAGAGTGTTGGTCTGTTCGTTTGATTGGTAGGGTCATAGTCAGATAATGAAGATCAGAGGGACTATAGTCGGCAAGAGACAAAGGTCAAAAGAATCGTAGTTGGGCAATGGTGGTCGGAGGGACTATAGTTGGCGGGCTGACAGAGGTTAGAAGGACCGTAGTAGGGCGATGGTCGAAGGGACCGTAGTTGGAGGGCGACAGAGGTTGGAAGGATCGTTGTCGGACGACGTCAGCTCATCTTTTAACTTAAGATCACGGAGAAGACTATGCTGAAGAGATTTCCAAACTTCCGAAAATTGGTCTCCTTGATGTAGATTAAATAACAGAGAATGTTCCATCAATGTATGGATATGACTCTAGATTCATTATTAATCAGTCGTTGGATAGATGTTTGAAAACATTTGATTGTTGGGAAAAGATACAACAACAACCAATGAATAGCAAGAAGTCCGACAAATTTTGGTGGTCGTAGTCCGGTGAGAGACGGTAGTCGGGAAGAGATCCAGCTGGTGATGCAAGCTTGAGAAAGCAAGAGAGATCTTTCATTTTTCTTGTCTTCCTCCTCTCCTCCCCCTTTTATGAAGAACGAGTGGTTTATTTATACTTTTTTTGGTGTGACATGGCTAATAAATAGGAAGAAAATCAAAAGCATGTTGGGAGTGTTTCAATGAATGGACAATATTATATCCCTCTATTATGAATCTTTTATCGAGAATTTGAATGTCTTAATGATGTCAAAATTTAGCGATCTTGGGCTCGTTGGATTCGTCTTGTCCAGTCGCTCGATTCGGCTATAAGCATGTCACATTTGGATATCATTTGATCATCTAATTAATGTTTTGAAACTTCTAAATAGGCTTTGGACCCTCAATTTGGACTCATTTTGGTTCATATTGGACAAATTTTGATGTCGTTGGGTTCGTCTCTTTGAGACGTTCATTTTGAATACAAGCTTGCTGAAATCAGAGTTTGGATGGTCCTGATTTTAATTTTTGAAACTTTGCATCAAGATTCATGCTCGATTAGGATAATTTTTTGATGATGTATCAAACTTATTTATTAAACAAAATTTTATTCGATTATGTTGAACTCGATAATAAATTATATATATATATATATATATATATATATATATATATATATCACACATAGACTAATGTGAGCTTTATAAAAGCCGAAAATATAATTATTAATTTTAAGATTTACATACATATGATAAAATATTTATATAATTATATATTTAAATTTAAATTTTTATATATATTTAGATATTGTCATATAAAGATCATATTAAAATATTTTATTTTCTACTTTAAATAAGTTAATATTATTGATATAATTTAAATATTTAATTTTAATTTAAATTCATATTAAAATTTAAAACTAGATGTATAAGTACATAAAAATTAATGATATGCATATAAATCATCATTAATTTTTTGTTACAAAATGTGACAAATACTTTATGATATTATTTTAAAATACTCATATTTGAAAATGGAATAGGGCGTCAACATAATTTTCTTTTTCCAAAATTTTTTTCATGATATTTTAATTAAAAAGTAATTAAAACTGATCTTACTCTCTTCAAATTCACACACACATCACATATATAAGCTTCGTAAAAGTAGTTATCCAAGGTGGAGGCCCACTAGTCTAACCTTTTTCCAAGGTGGCAAATATGGGCCCCATTACATTTTGTCTCTACCCAATCAGAAGATTCCTAGTTCTACCAAGCAAATAATAGGATGGCCCCACCTCCCTCGTGAAAAGATCAGCTAACCACCGGTGTCAAAAAAAAAGCTTAGAAGACAATGAACTACAAGTCAAGAAGGTTTGGCAGATCCATAGCTGCAATCAATGTATCTAATTAGTGTACTAAATAGCTGATTAATTATATTCATAATGAGAGTTGGAATAATAAATTATTACTAGTATGCACAATGAATACACTACTTATATCACATAAATAACAATAATCTATACCTAAAAGATCAAATCAATATTTATCTTAACATTATAATATTGTTGTTATAAGCATCACACACAATAATACAGATCCAAATATTAAATATAGCCCTCCTTGTCGCACTAATCAATCATGTGCTCTCTGTATTGTCCAAGGTCATTAAAATCGGACGGGATAGACTGATTCAACCGGTTGAATCGTGAATCGGTCGACCGGACAGTTCGGTTCCATCACATAATCGGTCTAATAGAAAACCAGCCAAAAATCGTAGGATTGGTGGTCGGACTGTGGAACCGGAGAACCGGTGCAGTTTTAAAAAATTGCGCTGTTCGCAATCGGACGTCAGACATAGCCTTGCTACATGTGGATCAAAACAGACTTCGATCCCTTTTTCGATTGGGAGGTGGCTCGCGATCGTGAGGTGCGGAACACTTTGCATGGGACAGTTTGCAATCGGGAGATGGTATGTCCGATGTAAAAACTTCTTTGGATGCTCCAAGCGAAGTCATGTCCGAATGTGATGCAGAGGTCGACCAAAGTTCTTATTTTTAAAATGGCAAATGGAATCTTTTTTTAATGCATTTAATAAAACATCAAAATCTAAATTTTACATGAAATAAAATTAAAAATAATATTTCGAAATTTTATTTAGTGATAATGAAACAGCTTAAAACTTTAATATATTATAAAAATACAATCAATCAAAACCCATAATTAAAAGTAGAATAGAATATATCTAATTTGTATTGAGAAGAGATAATCATTCTTACGTTTAAAAACTGAAATGGGACGGTGGAACCGACATGGCCGCGCACGTGACGCCATCCCTCTCTGCGAATGAGATGCACCATATTACGGCAGTCACGTGATCCCGAAAATGAGAGCTTTTCAGCCTCTTTTGGTAATACTAAAATTGGACCCACATCACCACGCTCCAGTCTTCCCCGCATTCCCGTCACACATGTGAGGTTACCGCCGTTTTTATTTTGACGGTCAGTATCCCGGCACGTGTCGTATCGTAGCGGTGCTGCGTGTGTGCTGTGTGAACCTGATTGACCCTTTGTATGGATTCCACGCACGCCTCGTGATTTGTGAGGATTAGCGGTAGCCTTTAGAGAAAGGAAGGAGACTTCAAATCAAATTAGACTAATGCTTTGTTTGAGACGATTTTTTTATTATTTCTCTAAGTAATTTTTTAATAAAAAAATTTTCTTTTTTACGTTAAAAAGTTACTTTAAAAAGCATAAAATTTTATTTGGAATCTTTCTTGCTACTTTTTTGAAGCAGCATTTTAATAATTTTTATACTAAAAAATTGACTCAAAAAATAGTAAAAAAGTCGTCCCAAACGAAATCTAAATTATTTATATAAAATAAAATCAAACTAAACTATTTGGTTTAATCGATTGGAAATGCATTTAAAAAATTTCTTAGTACACAAAAAAAAAACACTATAATTCCACCTGAACTAATTGTAAGACTATTAGGTAACAAAATTAGATAGTTTTTTTTTGGGTAGTTGGGGGATTCAAACGTGAGCCACATGTAGGGGCGGAACCCGTTTGTTGTAAGGGGGGCAATTGCCCCCCCTCAAAAAATTTTAAAAAAAATTAATTATATGATTTTTAGGTAATTTGTTCATCTTTATTTATTTTTAATCTTTATTACAAGGATTTTTAGGCAATTGCCCCCCTAAAAGTTTTAAAATAATATGGTCTTTAGGTAATTGACCCTAACAAATAGTAAAGATAATTCATCATTGAATTCTAAAAATATTCTTCAAACCAAAATTTGTCGAATCCCGCCAGGGGGCGCTGCCCCCTTGGACACCCGACATATATGCTTTATAAGTTTGCCCCCATGAAAATTAAAGTTGGTTCCGCCCCTGGCCGCATGGGAGGAATAGCTTCGCTCAACCAGCGAGCTACATGCACAATCTCATAAAATTAGATAGTTATGAGAAAGTTTATTGCACATAATTATATAATTTAAAAAAGACGTCAAATATTTGATGTGAAAAATCCACAACAACAACAAGAAATTATTTTTTATCTTGCTACATGGGTCAGCTACATGAATCTATTTTTTCCATTGTGTCCTATTAGGAGTTAATTTTTCATTTAAATCTAATAAAAAATATTATTTCTAATACTATCTAACCATTTTTTTTAGGTCTACCTCTACCTTTATTCACATAAGCTAGATCTAATGAATGTACTCTCCTAACAAAGCTATCGGAAGGCCAATATTTTATGTGACCAAACAATCAAAGGCGACTCTCTCTAACCTTATTTGTTATTGGAGCTAATCCAACCTTTTTATGTATATACTCATTTCACATTGTCTCTAAGTATAAAGCCACTCATCCACTTCAGCATCCTCATCTTTGCAACACTTAACTTAATTTTATGCTTCGAGTTTAATGGCCAACATTCTACGCCATAAAACATTGTAGCTCTCACCATCATCTTAAAAAAAAAAATCCTTTTAAGAGGGGAACTTTTCTATCACACAATAGGCTAAATACATTCCTCCACTTCAACCATTTAATCTGGATTGTACTAATAATATCACCTATCCATTGTACTATCTCTTTGAATAATAGGCCTAAGATATCTAAAATGTACACTACTTTAATGATTTGATTACTCAATGTCACGATTCCACCACTAGAGCTATTACTACCATATAACTAAATACAAAAAATCCACTATTCTCATAAAGTGAAGAAGCTGAGATTACAAATAGTTAAATGCTGTATTGACTTCTCTGAATGTGATAATCAGTATTGGAATATTACCTGCTAATGAAATCGACTAGCAGATGAACGTTACTTTGTAGATATCAACATCATTGGCAGCTGATGTTGGTAAAGAGATCATTTTCCACCAATGATGGTTTGGGTGATGGCAATTGTTGACTATGCTTATCAGTGTTGATGGTCAGACAGAGAGCTCTCTTAAAGCTCTCTCATATGTCCATACGTGAACTCGATCCGTTTTTGTAAATGGGTCGGTTTGTTCAACTCGGATCCGACTCGTCAGATTTCTGGGTTGACCCGACCAGACACGAATTTATGGGATTTTGTTAAAGAAGCTCACGAAAGGGAGGAAGAAGCACGCGAAGATAGCGAGCTGCCGAGCTCCCGTCGCTACTTCCGATAAATCGAACGGACCGAACGGCGAAAGGCTTGCGGACGGCGAGGCGATGGCGAGCAAGTGTTGCGGTGCGTAGGATGATGACAATGGCCGACATGACTGACGCGGATGGCGGATGCGACCATATCAGCTTGACACCGATGGTGGATGCGACTGACGGCTGACGCGACATCTTTTCAAACGCAACGGGACGGACAGAGAACTGGAAACGGTCGGTCCGGGTCAAACCGAGTTGATTTCAGGTTTTCGGGTCAACCCAAACCCGACTCTATTTTGTAAACAAGTCGAAAACTCGAACCCGAACCTGACCTGTTTCTCAAATGGGTTGACCCTAACTCAAAATTTTTTGGTCGGGTTCAGGTCGGATTTTCGGGTCATGTCAAATATTGACACTCCTAAGATTAATACTTCATCATATGAATTTTCTAATGATATATCAATATATATTATATTAATCAATTTATTTTGATTTACTTCTATTTAGAAACATTAAATCCAAACTAAATTAAATAAACCAGTTTAAACAAAATCTAAACAAAATTTGATATATCATCGAAAAATTATCTTGATCGAGCACGAATCTCAAGGCAAAATTAAGTTGGAAACTTCAAAAATTAAATCGGGAACCATTCGAACTCCAATTTCAGCAAACCTACAGTTGAACTGAACGTCTCAGAAATACGAACTCAACGATACTAAATTCAACTCAATCCAAGCTCAAATGGGTCCAAATCAAAAGACATGAAGCACTTTTGGAAGGTTCAAACCACCATTTGGATTACCAAACGGTTTTCAAATGTGACATGCTTATAGTCGAATCGAGTGGCTCGACAAGACGAATCCAACGAGCCCAAGATCATCAAATTCTGATATCATTAAGAAATCTAAATGTCCAATAAACGCTCTATGATAGGGGGAATTAATATTGGCCATCCGATGGAGCACTTCGAACCTACCCTGGATCTTCTCTATATTTATGGGGTGTGCCACTCATGAAAATCTAAAAATAGACCCCCATTTTCTACATGAAGGGGACTTTTGGCTAGAGATTGGAGAGAGCTCTAAGGTTGCAAGAGCTCTAGCACCACCACCGGTGAACTCCCATCGACTGCCACCGGACTTCAACTAGGCCGCCGACCATTGCCGGACTTCCACCTGGCCGCCACTTGATGCCAGAGCTCTGACCGACTGCCGATTGACGCCAGATTTCCACTCGGCCTCCAAACATCGCTGGACTTCCACCTGGCCGCCACTCGACGCCAGAGCTCCGCCCGACTGCCGATTGACGTAGGATTTCCACCTGTCCGCAAACTGACGCCGGACTTTCGTCTAACCTTCGTTTGTAACTAGACTTCAACCTGACGATCGATTATTGTAATCTGATTGTCCCTACTTCAAGGACAAGTCAATCACTTGTAATCAATTCAAGTACTAGTGAAATCATTTCAACTGGGCGTGGCCCCATGGTTTTTCCTTTTTTCAGGGCTTTCCACGTAAAAATGCTGGTGTTTCCTTTTTTCTTCTGTTTGTGAGCTGGATATCCGTACAACGCTAAGACGAAAAATACTAACTCTATCGACGTGTATATTCTAGCCCGTAACAAAACTTAACCTAAATAAACTCATATTGTCATGCAACAAATTAATTAAGCTTTTAAATATAATTATATTTAAATACTAATTATCATTATTATTTCAAAATTGTTATTAATACAAATCAAATGGGTAGCATGGGAAAGGAAAATAGAAAAATTCTTAAATTATTATTATTTTGTTAAAATATAGAGCAAAATGACAAATAATAAAAAAAAAACAATAGTTTTAGATGTTACGGGATACAGATTGAGAAGCAAACAATCGCGATAAGAAAAAGAAATAGCCAGAGATAATGACTGCCATTAGAAATAGAAGTAAAATCATAAGAGAAAGCGTCAGTGAAAAGATCTCATGCTTTTTCATAAATATCTTCTACTTGCATTAATAAATGTATTGTATTATTACATGCCAAAATTCATATAAGAGAAAAGATTCAATCAACTTAGAGAGTTGTTTGAACATTTTTCTCACTGCTTGATTTTTTTCAGAAAGTAATTATGATCTATTTGATTTTTTTTTAATCATTTTTCAAAAAAAAACTTATAGTGAAAATTTATTTTTTGCAATCAAATAAATAAATTATTTTTTTCATAATAACTTCACAATCAATTTTATAAAACACTACGATCATCTCAAACAGATCCTTAATTAAAAATAATAATCCAACACATAATCAAATAAATAAATACAGTTAATAATAGTATGGTCTTTGACCAAAATCTGAATAAACTCATTATCAACAAGACCGGTTAATCCAATCGGAATAACTTAAGCTTCATTTGGGATAACTTTTGATCACTCTTTTTTATTGCTTTTAAAATAATTTATACTAAAAAGTTATTTTAAAAAATAACAAGAAAATTGTCTCAAACGAAATTTTTGGCTTCGTTTGGGATAGCTTTCTTATTGCTTCTTAAAGCAACTTTTTAGTATAAAAATTTTAATTTTTAAACTAAAAAATTATTTTAAGAAGCAATAAAAAAGCCGTCCCAAACGAAGCCTTAATTATCACAGGCTTCTGGACAAGTCATTTTTGCTTAAGGGTTGGACTGAATAATGGAAAAAAGAACAAGCATCTCTTCCACAAGGTATACGAAGAACATGCCATCCAAACCTAAACCAAATCAACAATCGCTCTACTTGTTGCCATTGAGCTTGTAAGGAGTATCAAGCCAACTTGAAGCTCTAGGATAGTTGCTAGATATCTTGTGCTTTTTTTTTTTTTTTGTTCACGCAATTACAAATGTCAGCTGAAGAGTATGCTTTTTACACCGAAAATAATTGAGTTTGATTATCCATGTTATGATGAGCTTCAAAATTTAAAATATTATCTTTCAATTATATTCAGACTTCATTTGAGATCGCTTTTTTGTTGCTTCTTAAAACAGCTTTTTTGTACTAAAAAATTGCTTTAAGAAGCAACCAAAAAGTAGTCCCAAACGAAGACTTAGGCTTCGTTTGGGACAGCTTCTTCATTGCTTTCGAAAACGGCTTTTTAGTGCAAAATATTTCAATTCAAGAAATTTTTGTACTAAAAAGTGGTTTTAGAAAGCAACAAGAAAGCCGCCCCAAACAAAACCTTAAATGACATGAAATCACTTAATTTCCATTTGCAAAGAATATCAGAATAATGATGATATTTATAGTCAAATCTACAACAACAAAAAATAAAATATTAAGAGATTTACATATAATCAATAAAGATATTGCCATAAAGGATGAAATAAAAATCCCACCAATACAAATAGTGATTTTACAGCTAAAATAAAAATTCATGAAGATATTTCCTACAAAATATATGACAATAACAAAACAATAAGATAAACTGTTCTTTTTGAGATATTTCATGTCAAGTGTCAGAACTTTTCACTGTCTCATGTCACTGTATTTCATGCCATGCATTTTTTAGAGTACATTCTAACAGGAATTGCGTTAGATTGGTTGGCCTTTTTTTACCCTTTATAAACTGCAAAACCTTCAGCAATGTATTGTTCAACCAAGTTGATAAGCTCCAGTTTCAATTTGAAGCTCAAGAACAGCTATGTATAGCTAAGAGAAAGAGAAAGCATATGTCACTAGACTATAAGTGTGCCTGTACTCCCAAGATAATGTGAGAACTTACAAACTACAAGGAAATTGTATTGCTCATGAAGATCTAAGATTAGTGAAGCTGATAGATGTGACATGTATAATAGTAAGAAATAATGCATACAAATATAAGCACGAGTTGGTTTCCAAAGCCATACCAAAGCCTTACTGCTGCTTCTTTCGCTTTAGGGTTGAGTTGGAGGATAACAAATCCTGACCTGAAGCTCTAATGATGAAGAGAACTGTTTCAAGAAGCATACCACATACCATTCCTAGGATGCCACCAGCAGCATTCTGCAGAATAAAGATGGGATCAGCTCCAATAGTACAGAGCTAGCAAAAAAAAAAACGGTTTAAAATCTTTTAAGTTCTGCAGCTCGGAATTTACCAACACGGCACTATGGTTGAACAAGGCTCTAAAAGCAGCAAATCCAAATAAATAGCCAGTGAACATTACTACCACAACATGCAATCCTGTGAAATGAAAAAGAATGACAGTATTTCATGTCAAGTTAGGCATTTCATGATTCATTCTCGAATACATCAGGTAAGTCAAAAGTAATCCTAAGGTCAATTAGGCAGTTCATGATTCATTCCAAAAGTAATCCTAAGGTCAAGTTAGGCATTTCATGATTCATTCTCGAATCAGGTAAGATAAAACATGTCGGTAAAAGAAAACAGAGACAAAAGCATTATCTGGCCCCTTGCACTCCAATTAGGAGTTTAGAATTGGAGAAAAAATAAAAGAACAGGTAAGAATTTGTAACTTTCTCTTGATCATGATTCATGAGAATAAAATGTATAGAAAGGAAAGAAAAAAGGACAAATTTTCATTTATATATCAGATTTTGTTTCCTTCCCAAATTGAACAAAAAGTGAGGAGAAAGAAATCTGGAATATGTTGCTATAATACAAAAAGTACCTCTATTTCAATGACCTTGAAATCAATTCCCTCCCAATTCTTTAGGATTTTTAAGAACCTGAGCCTTCATGGGCTCGCTTTTTTAAATGAACTATGACATTTCTCAAATTAGAGCATGGGAAAGGTTTTTTTTTTTTCTTATTATTTCAAAAGGAACCAATCACCCATGGCTGGGGCTGGTCACCCGCCATTGCGAGACTAGCCCATGAAGGTAGGGGTGTCAATATTTGACACGACACGACAACCCGACTCGAACCCGACCCGAAAAACCCGACTCGAACCCGACCCGAGTTCAAAACGGGTCGGGTTCGGGTTCAGGAATTCGACCCGTTTGAAAAACGGGTCGGGTTCGGGTTGACCCGACGGGTTGGCGGGTCAACCCGAAAACCTGTTTAGAGGCTGCCCGCAAGCCCTGCCCGCTCTGCCCGCCCTGCCCGCGCGCATCCGCGAACGCCAGCAGCGCGCCCGCGCCCGCGCTAGCAGCGCCCGCGCGCTTGCCCGCGCGCCCGCGCCCGGGCTCGCCCGCGCTCGCCCGCGCCCGGGCTCGCCCGCGCCCGCGCTCGCCCGCACCCGCGCGCTGGCCCGCGCCCGCGCTCGCCCGCACCCGCGCGCTCGCCCGCACCCGCGCCCGCGCGCTAGCCCGCCGCGCGCCCGAGCGCCCGTGCGCTCGCCCGCGCGTGCCCGCCTCGCGTCCGCCTTCCTGACCCGGGTCGGGTCGGGTTGACCCGCCAACCCGACGGGTCGGGTCCGGGTCCGGTTTTCTGACCCGTTTCCCTACCCGGGTCGGGTTAGGGTCAACCCGTTTAGCTGCAGGTCATTGCGGGTTCGACCCGAACCCGACCCGAAACCCGATTTTGACACCCCTACATGAAGGCACTCACCCCACCCGCACCCCACCCCACCCCAGCCCACCCCATGAAGGCAACTGCCACAGCCGCTCAATCCTTCAACTCCCTCTAACCAACCTTCATCCAAAGCCGAACTCCAGCCTGTACTCTAACAGCCGCAAGCCAAGCCTCTCCTTCCAATCTTCCACATCCGCCACTACAGCCCGATTCAACCTCAAAGAACCCTAGCTCACGACCGATTCACACAGTCGAACCACACAGCCACAAGAGCTCCCTCATAAGCCGCGATCTTCCTCCCGTTCAATCTACTCGTCCGATCCCTGTGCCGAAATCAGCTTCGCCTTTCCCCTGCAGCCCGACTTCCACAGCCATCCGATCTACATGCTTCTAGCCGCAAGCCTCCCAACCCCATTTCCTCTGCTCGGCCGACCTTGCCTCTACCCGATCCAGCCCCTTCTTCACATCCGAACTCGTCAACCCAGCAGCCGACTCCCTTTAATGTGCCGATACCCACTTCCCAATCTCAGCCTCCTAATACTCAAATCCAACCACAACTATAACCCGTTACAAGCCAAAGCCCACTCCACAACTACCACGTAACCTTCCTACCCTTCCAAAGACCAACAGCCACTTACAAATCCACTCAATCAACCTCTCTCTCTCTCTCTCTCTCTCTCTCAAGTTATAATAATAATAATAATAATAATAATAATCTAAAAAAAAAGGGAAAAGAGTTAAAAAAAGAAAAGCAAAAAAAGAAACAAAAAAGAGAAAATCTTTGTGCCTTTTGTACCTCGATCTTCATGCCCTTGTCATTGATACCGCCGTCGTCGACCTCGTTGCTCATATATTATGTCATCAAACTAAAAAATCTCTCAAAACCCGTTTTTGACACTCGTGGCACGCCGGGGGACCACCCTACATGCTCTCGTAGCATGGTGGAAGGGAACCCGGTGTAATGCTTACGACGAGGTGGGTAGGCCTCTAAGCACTTTCATAGCGTGACGATGACAAAATTAAGTACCCGTGTATGAGCTACAGTGCCTGCTGGAAAAAAATCGCAAGTGTTTTACACAGGTACCTCGAAGACTCCTACGCGCTCTCGTAGCGTGGTAGGATTGAAGACTATGGCCACAGTGTCACCTGACACCTATCCTATGTGCTCTCGTAGCGTGGTAGGGAAGGCCCAGCTCCCAAAATTTCTCCTAAATGGGGAAGACGTTGGGAGGCTACCGAAATTTAGAGTGAAGACGCACAGGACTTATACAAAACACAGGGGACCTAATTTGAATCCAAACTAACAACAGGGGACTTGAACCCGACTTGAACTACATAGAACAAAACTTATATAAATCACAAGAAACCAAATCTGATATTTAAATTTAAAACCTATAATTTTCAAAATAATAAAAGTTCTAAAACACACAAGCAGGGGACTTGTGATGAACAAAGGCCTCAGTGCACACAGGTTATGAATGGTGAAAATTAATCAATCTACAACACTCAATCAATTACAAGCGAACATCAACAAGCAAATTCACTATGCGAAGCACAAGTTGCCTTCAAGGGACAGCAAGGAACTTGTGGTTTTCGACATAGTTCACCTATAAGAAATGACCAACTGGAATTGTAAGGGATATGGCGACCTGCTTACAAGCAACATGCAATAGATGTGAAGGTGTTCACACAGTGAACAATAATCAAGTTGCCAACAAACGCATTAATCTGCTCGCAAGTGTTGATTGTGGATATGAAACGAATGCAGCAACACCTTGCGATCAACATCAATGCATGAACAAACACAGTAAACCCTGCAAGCAGTGGAGGTATACATGCAAGGAACCGCTAATCAAGGTGTATTTGAGAAGTTTGGAACGAATGCAGCTTGCACGCAGTTGATGTCACTTAAACTACAAATAATTACATCAAACCCCTATGAATGCTAATGCTCCCTACAGATATGTGCAAGTAGCATATAGTGATTGCAAGGATATCCACATAGTCAACGCCAATCAAACATCTAGCAAATGCACGAGTCTCCTTCTTGCAGAAGAGTTTGATAAACAATATACGATGAATTCAAACATACACAGTGCAACACACAGTGAATACGAGTACTTGCTAGCAATGACGAGGGATTTGTCATGTGCATAGTAGTATGCCTGCGAGCGACGATCAGCAAGAGGCAATAAATGTTACGGCACCCCCACAGTCAAGAACTATGCAATGCTAGTCAAATGCACCGATCCTCAGCAAGTGAAGGCAGGCGAAATATAACAAATGAAAGCATCTACGAGCCACTATAGAAGATCCTTTACATGCACTACATACTATCTACAAGCAAATGCAGAAGAACCATGATAAATGCAAATGCCTACTAGCAATAATAGAATATCTATCGCATGCGCAACAGTGATAATCAACAGCAGGCAATGGATGCTACGACACCTTCACAGTCAATAATCAGTCAATGGATGGAAAATACATTGATTCACGGCAAGCCGAAGCAAATGATATGCAAGTGCCTACCAGTGGTCATAGAAGACCCGTCATATACCCAACATACTATCCACAAGCAAAATGCAAAAGGGTTATAGTAAATGCAGAAGAATTACATCAAATGCAATTATCTATGAGCACTTGCAGGAGATTCGTTAATGCGCGACACTTTACCTGCATAAAGTAACAAATAATCTGCAACGCAGCGCCATGTCACCGGATATGCAACACTCGTACAACCAAACATAAGGCATCTACAAGCTTCTAAATATAACGTTGCGTATATTCAAATGATAGTTGCCTATATAATTGATTAGCGCCAAATATCTTAAAATGCTCGTCCACATGTATTACAATAGGCTGAAAATATCATTCAAGCATGTCATTCAACATTGCAAGATGTATTGTGTTACAGTAGTGCATTGCATTTGCATGTCGATGTATTATATATACATGCATCGCAACATGAGCACCTGCAACAAATGCAATTATCTATGAGCACCTATAGGAAATTCGTTAGTGCACGATAATTTACCTGCATAAAGTAACAAATAATCTGCAGCACAGCGCCACGCCACCGGATATGCAACACGCGTACAAGTAGACATAAGGCATCTACAAGGTTCTAAATAGAACGATGTGCATATTCAAATGATAGTTGCCCATAAAATTGATTAGCGCCAAATATCTTAAAATGCCCGTCCACATGCATTGCAATAGGCTGAAAAATATCATTCAATCATGTCATTCAGCATTGCAATATGTATTGTGTTACAATAGTGCATTACATTTACATACCGATGTATTATATATACATGCATTGCAACATGCAAGACATATTGTGCAAGCATATCAACCAACATATAAAATACATGATGCATCTTATCAATATACAACATGCATCTTATAGGCGAGCATGATTAAACAACATGCAAATGCAAAATACATCATATAAGCATATCATGCAAATATATTATACGTCATGCTGGTGCGTTAAATCGCTACATCGTATATCAAGCATCATGCAAACATGCAAATATATATGCCAACATACATCCATGTAAATACACAAGTACATACGTGAGTATGTTAACACGCAAATATGTCGGGCGTACCCGTTATACCGCATACATGCAACTGCTGCACAAATGCATCATCTATGATGCACCGATACTTCTCCTCAAAGAGGCGTGTAGTGTTCGACACGACAAGCGTCCGACACTCTGACACGTGTCGGACACACCGAAAACGTGTCAGATTAAAAAAATATTAAATACAAATTGGACAGACGTCTCCGACATGCGTATCTTAAATATTTTATGAATTTTTTTTAAATATAATTTTTTGTATTTAAAATTTTTACTTATTTAAAATATAAAAACTAAATTTCTTATTTCCTATCCACAACACCAAATCAATCACCCGCACTTAATACCCCATTCATCGAATATTCTCATTTTCATTTCTCTTTGGTGGGTTACAACTTTAATTTCACAATAATGTCTGATGTCATGTCAACATCGACGTCTGACGTTATAACATCAACTTTCAAAATGATTTTCATATCAAAGTCTGACGCTGTCTTTACATTGATGCTCAATGCTAGCAATTTCTACACCCACAACTTGACATCTCATCTTTGTCCAACGCCTTCTCAATATTGACGATAAATGCCCTCTCAATATTGACACCCAATATGTACTGCATAACATTAATGCCCGACTCTCGACAGCATTATCATCTCCTCTTTCGATGATTAATAAACGACATCGACGCTCGACTCTCGACATCCTTATATTAATCATTTTAAGCACAAAATCTCGTTAAATGACTTATTATTTCTAAATTATTTTTAAAATTATACTTATTTAATTTTTATACACTATTTTTAAAATATAAAAACTATAATGATGTGGCCAACCTGTGTCTGTGTCCTATATTTTTAATAATTGACGTGTCCCGTGTCCGTGTCGTGTCGTATCCGTGTCGCCGTGTTCGTATCTGTGCATCATGCAAAATACATGCAAAAGTGTACGCCTACATGGGCCTTGGCGAGCGTGTTATGGGCACACACGTGACGTTTGAGTATGCTACATGGGTCGAGAAATGAATCTAAGATTGAGCCTGATCCTTCTATGCAGGTAGATAGAAGTTGACACGGCTCGAACTATCAAACAATCATACGGCCGTAGCGCCGACAAGAATATATACATTCATATTAGGCCTTCAAGGCCCCCAACAAGAAAAATTCATTAACAAATGCATAAAGCCGACGACGAACCCAATCCTCTGTATCAAGTAGACAGAGTCGACAAGGTTCAACCAATAAATAAAAAATGTCCATAAATACCCCGATGATGGCCGTGTTGAATGTTTATCTCAACTGGAAGGGACCACAAACATAAAAATGCTTCCCAAATTCTCATGAAATATATTCAACGATGCAAATATTTAAAATTAAAATAAAACACCAAATTACTTAAAGCAAAATCCATCCACCTTCCACAACAGTTTACTGAGGTGGATAATTTAAAAACTACTTCAGTTCACAAAGAGTCTATCGCTAGTAACGACGTGGTACGTGTGCTCTAACTGGTGATTTCGCCGCCAAATGGCACCATAGGTAAACAGTTATGACCGGGACCCTCTGAACAGGGTGGTTTTGTCGCCAAATGATACCACTAAATTACGATCATGGTCAGAACCCGTATGTTTCCCAATGATTTCAAATCCTTGATATATGAATCAATAGGATATAATTAATAGGGCACAAAGCCCTCTGTTAGCTAAGGTGGATTCAAATTTGTCCCCTTAGACAAATATTCAGTTATTCACCCTAGGTCTATAAGGTACCCTTGGAAGAAACAACACATGACTCTACCGATAAGGATCCTTCTGTCAGGTTGGATCAACTACCTCTTCTGACTAAGTAGACTAGGGACCATGATGACCCGGGATGACGGAACCATGGGATCTGGATCAAGTCCATCATCACTTCCCCCACCATCCGCTTTAAGTGCAAGGTGATAAATTTCCAATTTTAAATATTAAATTCTCAAATACCTAAACCCATGCTGCTATTATACACCAGGTACCACGTATCTGTTTGACGACTAGCCTTAATCGAAATTTCTCTCTCATTATTGGGAGGGTAATTAACTATAGGGGCTTGCGCCTATAAGAAACCTGAACTCAGATCATAATGTCCTCACAAAATGAGAGTGAAATCTCTAAGTAGTGTCTTATTTAAAACTCAATTTACCTTTTGAAAATTTACCTTGAAACTTGAGTGTTAAAACTCTCATTGACACCCAAAAAGAAAGAAAAGGGGTCTGCGAAGAGGTCGGGCGCGAATTTTTGGAGCTCACAACAATCTTTAATTGTGAAATAAGAGTTATCTAGAAATTTTACCTTTTTTTATAATGTGCAATTTTTATGATTATTTTCTTTACATATTATTTATCCTATGGTCAGCCTCATCTTAATTGTTTTGACAAGCCAGTTGCATTGATGCATTTTTACTATATGATTCTTTTAAAATATTAAAATTTATTTGCCATATGTTAATTCAATGATTTAGATATATTTGTTCTTGTTCAAAATTTCAAACCTAGTTAGAAGAATGGGATTCCTATCAATATATTAAATTAGACATCAAAATAATGCTGAAATCACTAATCATTGAAAAAGCTGTGGACATGTGACAAGTTAGCGGTCCAATGTTGGATCAAATGTTGATTATGAGATTTTGACTTATTTATTGTTGGTCAGAATTCCATTCACATAAAGGGGGGGAAATTTTTTTTTGGAGGGAGGGGAAATTTTGGGGCGAAGCCCATATCATTGATGTAAAGAAAAGTACACTCTATGGAAAGTAAAACAACTCCATATGAATTAAAGGAAAACAACTCCATTCACATAAAGAAGCATTGAATCCTAATAAATTCACCAAGGCTACTGAAAATGATGCTGAAGTGACATCTAATAGAAAAGAAAAAAAAAATCTTCAAATTCAGAAGACCCTAGAAAAACAAATAGCTAAGAAATATGAATTTACAAAGGTGATTTCAAAATTGAATTTAAAGGGCATCTGATTGGTGAGGTTCATATAATGTAAAAACATAAATACACAAAATCAGTGAGCATTAATCTCTTAAGTAACTATATAAGCACAAGCATTCATGCATGAAAATTATACCAACGTAATTTTTTTAAAAGAAGCATCTCATTAAAAATGGATTGCGCCAATGGAACAGGCTTGTCAAAAAGATTCAAATAAGCCTTATCACATGTAAAATACTTATAATTTACTGTAATAAAATTGACACAGAGATTTCATACATGAAAATTACACCGATGAAATTTTTTTAGAAATAAGCTTTGCGTTAAAAAAATGGATTATGTCACACTGACCCATGAAAACAATAAGCTTGACCCAACGAAGAATAGTGCAGTTTTTACATAATAAAATAAGCAAAAAATTTGATGCATACAAATTACACTGGCGTAAATTTATGTAAAAGAAGCATCACATTAAAAATAGATTGAGCCAATATGATCGGCTACTCGAAACAATTAAGATCAGTCAAAGCGTAAGATAAGTGATTAACAAATTCAATAATTACGAAAATAGCACATTATTGCATAATAAAAGGCATAATTTTTAGATGATACTCTTATTTTGCAACTGAAGATTGTGCTCGTTAAGATAGAATTCTTTTTTTTTTATAATTTTTTTAAAAGGGACGGGTTTTGGCCACCCACACGTGGGGCCATGGGCTAGTCGCCAAGTGGACGACTAGTTCCACTTAAATTCAGAAAAAATAATCAAATAACCTAGCATCAAGATTGATTTCTTCACGAAAGTCTCTGTTCCCATGTGGTTTCACAATACCAATGTATAAAATTTCAAGGAAGCAACTTAAAATTTATGCCAGCATACCTAGATTCCTACAACTGCCTTATGGCATGCATATCATACTGAAAGCAAGATTTGGGGATTGTTCTCTACTTAACAATAAATTATTCGGAGAGATGAGATCTATGACAATCATTTCGAATATTGTTTGAAATTCAAGTGAGCTTCCTCGAATAAACAAGGTGGCACAATCTTTGCAGCTTTGACTCTTGGATCATGTAATACAACGGTGGATGATTTAGAAGTTACACAAAGAACACATCATCTTAAATCATACAATTCATGAATTCACAAGTTAATGGTGTTCAAATTCCTAAACAATCATCAAATCTCACAATCTGAAAGATGGCCAATGCAAACCACGACTCTTAATGGAAAAAAGGACCCCTGACCCCAATAAACTATGACCTATATATGATCGTATGCTTAGATCTATCTTGATTAATTGCCTTCCAAATTTTAACAAATCCAAAGTGGGTTGCCCATTGCCTGAATTCATCATTAGCTTATTTTGAAAGTTTTAGCCAATTTCTATATTTTGCAACCTTAGTTAAAGTTGTAACAGTCCATATTCTTAATCATCAAGATATTGTCCCCTTTGGCCAAGTGCCTCACGGTTTTCTGCCATTGGGGTGAGTTCCCAGGAGATCACCCATATCAAGATGCCTCGAGTTTAGTTTTATTTTCTTACGCAAATCTAACAAAATATAATTAAGCAAAACCAATTTTATTTTTTTGTGAGTTTGAGTGGATCTTGGACCGTCTATAAGGACAATTGATGTAATAATTAATAAATTGATTGCAATAATGTGTGCCCATAGAATCATATTTCATCTTTCAGAGATGCCATTGGATAAATATCCAATGGTCAACGTGGCTTGCATTATTAAATAAATTAATGGATTAGCATAACTTAAAAACTAATCAATGTTAAAGCGAGTTGTGCAATAAAGGCTATATGAACAAATTATTGGTATGAAATACAGGTTACATGACGTATATCGGACAATTGTGTGGTCTTTAGGAAATAACTCCTTGCCAACTGCTTTAACTTTAGACTAGGGTAGTAGATCCCTCTTGCACAACTCTCCCTAACAGCATACATCTGGTTCATGGTAAAAAACTATGGAAAACCAGTATACAATATATAGTGGATTTGGGTGCTCCAATCAAACGAGTAGATTTTGTCTTGACCTTGATGTGACAAGTTTTGCATCATATTTGCCTAACGAGGCACAAAGTGTCAATTACATTTTTTTTCTTTCAGATTGTTCCAAAATATAGATTGAAGTATACCTCTAACAACTCATTTTCCTTCCTACATGCAGCATAGGACTACTTCGCTCTACCCCGTGGGCTTCTAAAATTCTCACCCCCTACTTTCTGCATGGGAGAGAATTTTAAGGAATGTGGATGCATCAAGTTTTCAAAAGATAGATTAAATTGAAGATAGAATATTGCCCAAATATTGCGCTCTCATTTTAATAGGACTTTATGATCTGATTCAAGGTTTCCCATCGGCGCATGATAGTCAATTATCCCTCCTGATGATTAGAGAAAACTTTCGATTAAGACTAGTCATTAGATCGACATCAAGTGCTAAGCAAATAGTAGCAACAAGTACAGCGTTTGAAATTTGAAATTTATCATCTTATACTTAAAGTAGATGGTGAGGGTAATGTGACGAAACTTATTAATGTCTCATGATTATGTCGTTCTAGGTTTTATGGTCCTTAGACTATTTAGTCAAAAGAGATAGTCGACCCGATCTAGTCGAATGATCCTCATCGTTAGTCATGTGTTGCTTTGTCCAGGGAACCTTGTAGACTCGATGTTTGTCTAAGGAGACAAATTCAAGTCGACTTAGCTAATAGACGATTGATACCCTATTAAGTACACCCTATAATTCATTACTAAAAAAAAATTTAGCAATTGGAGAACTTGTGGGTTTTTGTCTTAAATGTAGTATTTTGGTAGCATTTCGCAGCAAAACCACTCAGTCATAACATACCACTTTGTTACTGTGAGAAATCTTTTGAGAATGAATTGTATTGATACGCTCAATAAAGCATTTATTTTTTGTGAGCTAAGGTTATCTTTAATTTATCATCTTTGATAAATGTTTATGGAAGATGAATGGATTTTGTTTTAAGTTTTAAATAGTAAATTTCACTTAAAATGTTTGAATTTTATAAAATTTTACATTTTGATAAATTTTATAAAAATTTGAGCCCAAAGTAATTCATTTTGAAATTTAAGGGTATTTTTGAAAATAAGATCATCATACAACATTTTCAGATTTTATATTCGAGTAGTTGACACATTTGTCGGAGCACATGAAGAACTTTGAAATTCTTTTTGAGTAGTATACATGTTTTTAGTGCGCCTATGCAAATCAGGTACGTGCTTTTCAATTCATTTGTATATTTCTTCTATCAAATTCTTAACTTTAGCCTCATACACCCAATATTCTCTTTCATGGAGTGTTCTGCTCATTCCTCAATGAACCCCAAAACCACCTGATGCAGGACTACGATGCTTTTAAATGAAAACTAGGACTTGCACAACTTATTAAAAGAACATTACGTGATTAAATCTACTAGCAAGAGAAACGAAGAGATAAAACAAGGAGGGATGCTTGCGTTTAGGCCAAACTACATATAAAAGACTTGCACAAACAAAATAGATTAGAAAATCAAATTAAGGCTAACATGGTAAACGTTCATTCATAATCCCTTAATTAACAATGAGATTAATAGCAAGAAAGTGCACTTAATAAAACCCTACGTTTACTAAGCTTTAGCAGGATTAAGCAGAACGATCCCTTGCATTTCTGTCATCATTTACAAAGTTAGAGAGCAAAGAAGTAATTGAAACGAGAAAGAAAGGTCAACCGTTAGGTGGTGGGGAATCGTCGCCGGAGGAAGTCCTTTGATTTGCTAATGATGCCGGCGATGATTAGTAGAAGACGATGGATGCAGTCCTTGAAGGGAGATGGTGAAACAATCGGGAAGATGGCGGGTGTGAAGCGGCCGACGATAGTCCACTTTCCTTTGGATCTTTGGTAATCAATCGTATCAACTAGAGGAATGTGAATCCGCCCAAAGTATTCTTCGACGGTGGTTTCGTAGTCAAACCCTACGTCGAAGAAGGGGGAGCGGAGTATATCAATATTATCTTGATCATCTAGCACCAAGCCCGAATCCCAAGGGCGAGCTTCCATTCATAGTGATTGGGCCGGAGGATGGTTGAAGTCGATTAACCTTTGCTGTCCTTGAAGTATTGTCGTGAGGGAGGAGGAGTTTTCTCTTGAAATCCAAGGGAAAGGAGGAGGGGAAGGTGGCCGGCCAAGAGGGGGCGGGTAGGGGAGTTAGGGTTAGGGTTTTAGGAGAGGGCTCAAGTCCAAAATCTGAAATTATTCTCAGATTTTTGAAATTGGGAGGGAACTAGGATAGGAAATTAAAATAAGGAAAGGGGGAAGATTGGAGAGAGAGAGGAAGAGAGAGGGGGCGGGTTATGGGTAGGGGCCGGCGGCTATAGGAAGAGGAGAGAGGGGTGTGGGGGTTTAATTAGGGGTTGCCTAATTTAGAATAAGTAAATTAAGAAGGCTCTAATTAATCCAATTTGAATTTAAATTCAATTAGAATTATATTAGGCAACTTTCCAAAAATAGGATTAGTAATTTTGGAAAGTTTCCAATTGGAAATCAAATTGATTTTAAATTTATTTGGCTTTCCTAAATTCAACAAAGCAAATTTGGAAACCCAAATAGAGAGGGAGGGGGCCAAGGGGCCGGCGCTTGGGGAGGTGGAGCTTGGAGGGGCCGGCGGTGGTGAAGGGGGGAGGGCTCGGTCGTGAGGGTGGGGAAGGAGGGTTAGGCCGTGGGTGGTGGGGGCTGCCGTGGGGTGATGGTGAGGGAGTGGGGAAAGAGAACACGAAGAGAAATAAAGAGTATAGACCAAGAGCTCACCAAGGGGCTGTTGGGTATTCCAATGGAGCCTCTCCTAGGCCTCCTTCTTCATCTCAAACTCACAAACCATGAACGCAAAGAAAATCTGAAATAAAATTTTGATTCAATATTCATTACCTCAAAACAATACTAAGGAGGCTTTTAAATAGCCTTAAACAAAAGAGCAACAAAAGACAAGCATGCCCTCATGGGCTTACAAGCAAAACACCCATAAGTAAGGGTACAACGGTAACTAAAATAAAAGAAAACAAAGACATAATTAAACTCAAAAATATAAAGACTCGATCGTGGCCGTAGATCGACGACCACGTCTCCGGTAGACTTTCCAAGTGTGGATGTCCTCATCACCACCACTAATAGTTCCTTTTTCATGAACACCTACACCATGATAGGAAATGCTTGTAGAACTTCAAGTGGAACTTATCAATGATGGAATTTCAACAAAATCTCTCTACAATTCTCCAACAAATCCAGAAAATAACATCAATAATAATGTAGTAGTTGATGAAATCAGAAGGAAAATACAAAGATACAATTGATCCTCAATTCGAGAGGAGGATCTATCTCTCCCAACTCTCTAGACGCCACTAGAACCCAAGAATGTCAAGCACGAACAGAATTCAGCAAATACAAAGATAATCCTAACTCTAATGCAATCCTTCTACTTAAAGCATATAAAATAATCTCCCAAAAGACTAAACAACCCTCCTAATTCAAAATTCCCTCTTAATAGCCACCCCCTGTCTGCAATTTCTCCCTTTACTTTTATGGTATGACTTGAGGTGAATCATACCACTGAGTTCAAGGAGTCGTTCGCCACGTCTAAATGCAACTTGTCCTTCTCCTCTACCTAGGTCTCACTATTACCTCCCTCAACTTCTTCTTCATCACAGACGGTCAGAACTTGAAGAATTTGGTCCCTGCACCTGTACCTCGAAGTATACTTCTCATCACATATGAAGCATAATCTCTTTGAACTCTTCTCCTGGAGCTCTTTCTCCGTAAGCTTCTTGAAGTTTCCCCCACTTCCCCCTCTTACAGACTTCTCCCTTGGGGTCTCACGAAGGTTGCCCGGTGTAGGCCCCTTGGGTGCTAAGAAAGTGGTGGTCATCCTGTATGAGCCACCTAACCTGCTGCCTCTGGCTCCCCTCTCCTACAACTTTTGATCCTCCACCAGTTGAGCTAACTCCATAGCCTCTCCCAAGTCACGCGACCTAATGACCCTAATTGCTGCTCGGATCACCACTTTGAGCCCCTTCATGAAATTTCCCTCTAAAACAGTCTCAGACAGCCAGTCCAATCTACTCACTAGGTACTCAAATCTCTCACGGTATTCTGCCACAGAGCCTTTCTGTATTAAGGCAAAGAATTGCTTATAGAAGTCATCTCCCTTGTTGGTTCGAAAACATTCCAATGAGCATTCTTTGAACTCCTTCTAATTCCGTATGGGCCGCCTCATGTCTCTCCATTGGTACCAAGTGAATGCCTTCCCTTCCAAACATAGGTCGGCTGCCGTCAATCTCTCCTCCTCCGTTAACCCATTGACGGCAAAATATCTCTCTACCGTGTAGATCCACCAGTGTGCATCCTCCCCCTCAAAGATGGACATCTTCAGTTTCCGGACCTTCGGATCTCCCCCATTTCCCCTAATTCCTCCATAATTTTCCCTTCCCTAAGTGAGAGCCCCCCCTCCCCTCGCACGTATCCCGATCCTCCCTTCCACATTCGTACCCAAACCCTTCTTCAATTTTCCCCCTTATTCCTTCAAAATCAGCATCTCTCAAACCGTAATTTCCCTCCCTTCTTTCCCAATCAGCACCCCTTTGCTCATGCTCCACATCTCTCCCCACACCTTCCACCTCTCCCCTCCCTCTGAAAAGATTCCAGATGGGGTCTTCTCCCTTCTCCCTCTAAGATCTCCACATCATTTTCATCCCTACGATTTTCAGAGTTTGCATTTCTTCCTACCGGCACTCTTGCCTTCGATGCCGCCGTTTGGTTTTGAAGATCCCATATCTTCTTCACCATCTCCTGAAGGTCCAAAAATTTATCTTCCATGGAGGAAATTCTATCCTCCACCATTGCTTTGATTTGGCTCATCTCCCCCTCAAGACGTTCTTCTAAAGCATCAACATTCTTGGCTTCCATCGATACCCGAACCTTTGTTAGACTAAAAAATATGAATTTTAGACGCAAAAACAGCTGTTCGACAGTAAAAAAATACTGCAGGAATAAGCCCAAACAACCCCAAATCTAGCCCCGGACACTGCTCTGATACCAATTTGATAGGAAACACTTGTAGAACTCCAAGTGGAACTTATCAATGATGGAATTTCAGCGATATCTCTCCACAATTCTCCAACAAATCTAGAAAATAACAGCAATAATAATGTAGTAGTTGATGAAATCGGAAGGAAAATACCAAGATACACTTGATCCTCAATTCGAGAGGAGGATCTATCTCTCCCAACTCTCTAGACGCCGTTACAGCCCAAGAACGCCAAGCACGGACATAATTCAACAAATATAAAGATAACCCTAACCCTAATGCAATCCTTCTAATCAAAGCATACAAAATAATCTCCCAAAAGACTAAACAGCCCTCCTAATTCAAAATTCCCTTTTAACCCCCCCCCCCCTTTCTCTCTCTCTACTTATGTTGTGGACCCTACCCCAAGGGGGGCAGAACAGCAAGCTTCCGCCTGCTATAAACTATGGGCCAGCTAGACCGGTCTATCAAACCACCACTAATAGTTCCTCTTTTTTGCCCTCAAGCATTCCTCATATTGTGTATCCATCTTTTCCATAATAATTTATTCAGACTTTCCTCTAAATCAATTTGAGTATTATATAACACTATATGCTTTATATCTCCATATCAAATAATCAATTTGTTCACAACTAATCTAACATTAACACTTTTTACATTGAAAAGTATAACCTTCCATTTCTTCATCAATGCCACCCAATTATATCCAACTTTAAAATTTTTATTTTGAGAAAACTCAAAGCACCCTCCAGTCTCTTGTTTCTCCTATCTAATGTGTTTCTTTTACAAATAAATTCATTCTACATAACATAAATAATCTAATTATCTAGATTTCCTAATTTAGGTCTCTAAATTTTATCTAGCAAATCTAACTTCGGATTTTTGAAGGTGTACCTTAGCTTTTTACACCAAGTAAAAAAGTTTTATTTTAGTACTCTACACCCATGTTGACTTCCATTCCGGTTAACAACTTTAATATCAAAATTGCAACAAACACAGCCAATCTCTGCACACTTTTCACCTCATCTTTGATAGATTGTGATGCATCGCCTATGTTTACATCCTAGTTCTCCTGCTTACTCTACACAATATCAAGGTAGAAATTGATGAGTCACTTCTAAGGAATGTCGAAGCATTAGTAGTAAACAAGTGTTTACAATAATGCCTTACATTGTCCATTGTTGCAAACCAATGATGGATACACCAGTTGAATAAATTCATTTTTCTCGGATGCTGGATTATATGCTACCAAGTTTTATCCATATGGTAATGCATAGTCATAAAAGTTGAGCATACAAATTAATATCCACATCCTAACATTTGAGAATTTTCAATAATAACTAAGAATTGAAGCCACAAAATGAAGTCAACCTTACAAGAAGAAATCATGGGCTGTTGCATTCTCGGAGATAATAACAACGCTTATGCCAATAAAAATGAGAAGAACAATGCATGTTATGGATGAACATAATTATTAGCGTTTGGTCTCACAAAAGAAGAAATCATGGGTTATTGCATTCTTGGAAGTATTAACAATACTAATGGCAATAGCAACAAAAGAAGAACAATGCATGTTATGAATGGACATAATCTTTATCCTTAGCCACACAAAAAAGATGCTAAGGTTGTAAATACTGTCTTGTAGAGAAAGAATATCACATATTTACCACTTAACAAAAGAATTAAACTAAGGTCCTAATTGATTAGGTATGATTTAGTAAATCTGGATTAATACATTCTGTTTAAATTGGATTTATAGGACTTTGCAAATTCTGATGCTAGGATATCAGTTCTTAAATCCAACTGGATTGTTGGGAGGATTTGGGAAAATTAAGTAAATCTCGAAAAGAGACTGATATTGTGAATAACAAAATATCAATGGAATTGGGATTTGTATTAATCAAATCCTATATACGTGTTAGGATTTATCAAATTCCGCTAAATCTTAAATTTTGTTTAGATCCTAAGATAATTGGCTGGTTTTGGTTTGATTCCTGCTTAAATTCTACTTAAGATGGCCAACCAAACAAAGGCTAAGATAGATGATGAACCAATTTTTGTTAAGAATATTCAAATGGTTGAATTAGCTAACGTAGCTCTTCTCATTAAAAAAAGCTTGATCAATGTTCACCCATGAAGCAACTAGTAGAGCATGTAGTCCCAAGGCAATTTAGCTGAAAGAAGGCATGAGGATCTGAATATTATAAATTTATCAGGTATCTGCAGTCTTCTACCTCCTGCAAGTGTTCTTTTTTGCATTGGATTAATCAAGAAAAGAATAATTTCTAATACAGACTATAAATTAATACCTTCTATGTGGAATATAAAGAGGGTTAGAATATTTTCTTAAATGGAAAAGCAAATAGGATAGCCTAGCTCTCATTTCATCTTAGCAGGAGATTTCTCAAAATGCTAACACTACTCATCAGCTGTATAAAGCTATCTTAGACATCTTCTTAAAGAATTCCAGTAGGCCACATTCTTTCTTATCTAAGAAACAAATCACCTACTGAACCATAAATAGACATAATTATCCATATTTAAAAAAAAATATGTATCAGTTTTTTAACAATGGAGAAAAAAGAAACAAGGGCATACCAAAACCTATCTGATCTTTATAGGAAGAGAAGGGCTCCACTTTCTCCATTCTCGGAGCAACGTCCTTCACAAGCTCTTCGTATTCCTTCCTCTCCGCTATCTCCGCAAGCTTCCTCAGTCTCTCTTTCAACTCCTCGCTCTACCAAGTCCAACGACCACATGCAAACCCTGATAAAAGTTAGAATAGAAAGACACGGACAAGAGGCCTATGTTGCCAATTCTAATTCTCTCACCTTCTCCCTGGGTTTGGGGCTAGAGAAGAGGAATTCAGCACCAGAAAAAAGGGCGGTTATGGAGGGCCTTGTGCCGACCGGAAGAGCCGACCAGACGGAGCGGAGGGATCGATAAGGGACGGAACTCTGAGATGAGAGATCAGAGGCGATATCTCGGAGTTCGCCAGAGAGGCGTTCCCCGTCGGCCGCGGCGACGAGAAGGAACGCTCGAATGGTCTCATTGTTATGCACGAAAAGGCCGGTCGTTGCTGAGCCCCCGCCGGGAGATATTGGCTCCTTTGGCATCGGTAAAATGTGCTCCCTGTGAGGTAGTCGGTAAGGCTGTGAAATTTTGAGTCGACCAACTAACTATAGGTGGTCAGAGCTGAATTTATTTTTTTAATGATAAATTTATATGCTTGTAATAAAGTTTTTTTTGTATATTTATATATTTTATACTTAGATATTTAAATTTATTTGTGTATTATTTTAATATTTAAGTCAAAACAATATGCATGCATAGAATTATAACTTTATTAGTCAGCATAATGATCATGTTATGGCTCACATCATTGTGGGTTATTTAGTTTATCATAGGACTTAATGTGACCCTGGTCCTTAATCAAGATGAGCATGAGTATGATCATCAGGAGCCATGTTGTTTTTGTAGTATGAGGTGTCTTTAGTGATGAACAATCATCAGACATCTATCAAAATAGAATATCGATATTATTTAAAGATGATTAATCATATGAGATCATAATAGGCATTTGTATTGGGATTCTATCTACTGCAAGAAGAGTCTCTATTATCAGAATGATGTTGATTCATAATACTAGGAGGATAATGTTGAGTTCGTGAAGGTATAGATACTCACACTATGATGGAGAGAAGAGATATTGATGAAAACTTGTCTCTCAATGGATAATGGGAAGGATCTATCAACCTCTTAAGAAGTTTTCTATATGTTAGCCATAATATTGCCTAGGTGAAAGAGTTTTCCTACCAAGCCTCTAAATAATTAAGTTCTCCGCCCATAAGGATGGATAATACCTCTCTCGTAAGAGATGAAATCAATATATGGTGTAGATAATTACTAGTGTATTAGGATAATTCTTTATGCTAATTATCCTTAGTTGATTAGACATTATCATTATATAGACGTAGTAACATTATGAATCCTCTAAGAGAGGATTCATAGTGTGTCAATGGAGGTTAGTATAAAATGAGGATGAAGAGTGTAAGGCAAGAAGTTGATAAATAGGATCGGGGTTGAGGGAGGAGGATGTAACTGCTCAAACTCTTAACTATCGAGATATTTGTGGACCTCCGAAAGGACAAACAAATACCATCGCCCCGCGAGGGGAGACAGTATCTGGCCAATGGAAGGGCAGATTCGATCATGCATACGATTAACCATTGAGGATAGTGGCCCTCACCAGCACACCCCGATGGATAACAATATGTACGATCTAATCACAACGGGTTTCCCCCACCCGATACATTAGCTCGAATGGGGTTTATTTGAGAGTGGGATTCGGTTTCCCACGGGCGCAAGCCCCTGCGGTTAATTACATCTCAAGCCGGAACCTGAGAATACTCTCGATTAAGGATTCTATATTATACTTTCTGAATTGGGATTGACACATAGGGGGAAGACTAGGAAGTCCTACTCGAAGGGAAAGAGAGGTTCAACTAGGCTTAGTCAACATGCACGGCTCACATCAGCATCCGGAGGGACTAAGGTAGTGAGAAAAAACTGGAGAAAAATAAATAAATCATGCACTCGAAACATGCAGGAGGGAAGGATGGAGGTGGCGTCATCTGTGTGATGCGGATCTGTAGGGTTTAGGGTCTCTGGAAGACAGAAGACCTACCTACTGATGAGGCGTACTACGAAACAATAGTAGCCTTGAATCCTAAATCTAATGGGTTTAGTGTTCTACGCAACACTAACACCCGTGTCCTAACTGATGCAATGCAAAACCTGGACTTACCCCGGCCTGGAAGGGGGAGCCAGCTAACCACCTAATCGCTTTAAAACCATGCTGTCCAGTCATTTATGAAAGATGGGTAGGTGGGTTATAGTTCTCGAAAATAGGGCCGACATCTAGAGGATTTCCTAATTGGCCCCGGACCGATATCGGGTGAATGCTCCTATGACTAATGCAATTAAAAATTTTGATTTAGTTGATTTCTAATGCAATGCATGCTGGTTAAAGTATCCAAATCAGGTATGCATAGAACTTTAAAAAGGCTTATAGAAAATAATTTTTAGAATTAGATTGGGCTTCCCCAGGTCCGGCACCTCATCCTCATAGGTCAGATTATCCGGACTCTACCCACGGGCGGGGAAGTGTCTTATAGAAGGAAAGAGAGAAATGTAACGATATGCATGCGACCCCGGACGATTCCGGCAATTCCCTAAGTCGTTAAGTTTCTAAATTGCTTAAAACTTACAATTTTAAATATTAGTTGCGAGTAGAAAAGGTTTTAGTCCTTAGAGAGCCTAACGAAATCCAGGCTAAAACAAAAGCGGCATGCAGATCGCCAATAAACTATGAAAAGCAAATAGTCCTAGAGGCACACAATCATAAAATACATCAAAATTATCCAAACAAATTAATAAATGTCCATAGGCCAACTGCCCTTAATTACAACCCAGGGTCTGCAGAAAATTAAAGTTGTCGGGCACCACTGCCAACAACCCGGATTTCTAATCCTAAGACTGACGCAAGTTATTTTTGAGTGGGATAATGCAGATCTTCATCTTCTTGATCTTCTCTTCCTTGGACTCCTCGGCTCTTAGTTTTGTTGGACTCTTTGGATCTCAGCTTCCTTGGGGCTCCTTGGACCTCAGCCTCCTTGGACTCCTCGGGTAGTAGAATGATCCAAATTTGGATTCCCAAATAGAAAAGGACTATCCTCATATTGGGTGTCCTTTTCTCTTTGGGCGTCCAACCTTTGGATCCTTGTATCCCCACTCAAAATAAACTTTCACAACTCTATACCAATATTACACTCAATTACATTAAATGAAAGCAGTAAATTCTAGACGCTCCTGCAAGGTTATCCTAAAAAATCATCCCAAGCAGTTTAATATATCACAAGCAATTATAGGGAAAATAAGATACTCATCATAGCCACACTGGCCATGCTCTTAATTATTTTGAGGGCTAAGCAAGCTCTGGAGCACCTGTAGCAATTTATAATGATTTATTATTTTAGCCCTCATTTATTTATGGGGGCTGAACAATTTTTGAAGTACCTGCATAAAATGACATTAGTGTTTAAATCATGATTATCGCCCCCCTTTTATTTAGCGCTGCATGAGCATGGCCACCTGCAGAAGACATCATTAGTATCAACCTCGATCCTAACCTATGGGTAGTCCATCATGCAATCGCATCAAATCCCAGAGTACAGTGAAAGTAAACAAACACACCAATAGTTCAATCACAACATGCACTGAAATCCGGAAAAGCTCGGCACGCAGCAGAAAAGTAAACACCGGCCTAACCTAAGTCTAGAAGTGGTGCCCTAGCAAACAATTCTACAGTGTGTGTAGAAGCTTGTGTGGCTGAGGTAGATCCTAAGCTGGGTAGTTAATTACAATTGCCTATTGTCCAGGTTTGTTGTAGGTTTAAAGAGAGAGTTTTAATTAAAGTGTAAATATTAGTGAATTAGGATCCATTTTAGTTGATTTGGTGTGTAGGCCAGTTTTAATGCTTAGGGTGATAATATTTAAAGTTTAAATTGCATTAGTGAGTTTTAGGGGGTTCGGGGTCCACCTATACACTAAGCAAAAGAGGGTCCAAAATTGACTTTTTGATTAAAGGGTATTTATAACCAGCTAATATTTTTATAAAATACTAGGCCTTAACCTGATCAGTTAGACAGTTAGCATGCCCAATTTGGATTCTCCTATCCAAAGTTATGAATTTATGAAGTTTTGGTCTTGTTTTGAACTAAGTTTGACCAGATTGTTGACTTTTTGATTTTGGTTGGTTTCTGGAATCTTAATATTTTTAATAAATACTAGATCATAATATGAGTTGAATGCCTTTGAGTTTGCTGGATTTGGAGTTTCCTACGCAAAGTTATGAATTTTAGAAGTTTCGGGCCCTAGACTATAGGCTACGGTTGACCGGAAAGTTGACTTTTTAATTTTAGTTGGTTTATGGATACCTGATATTTTTAACAAATACTAGACCTTAATGTGAGTTGAATGCCTTTTAGTTTGCCCATTTTGGAATTTTCTGTAATTAGTTATGATTTTTAGAAGTTTTGGGCAATTAAATGAATTATCGAAATTGCCTAATTAGGGATACTTTGGGGGTTTTGGCCCAAATCAGCTCCAAACTGATTGGAATCACCCCCAAAGGTCAGAAATGACCTAAGAAGGTGTTCCCAAATATTTGTGGAAAATTTGGGATTTTTTAAATAATTTTTAAAGATTTAATTAAGGCAAAAATGTGATTTTTGATTAAGGTTGAATTAAAGTCTAGATTAATGTCCAATTAAGGGGCTCTAATTATCTAAGGTTGGGGACTGAATTCTGGAGAGTTTGAGGTATTATGGATATTTTCCTGATTTAAAATGGATTTATTAGATTTTTTTTGAAGTTTCTGAGGCCTAATTAACCTGTAAATTAGGGTTTGCTAATTAAGTATTTTAATGAGTCCAGAAAATTCCTAGAAAATTCTAAGGGGTTCCATATGTCATTAAGCACTAGTGTTTGCAGTTTCATAGCAATTCGGGATCTATCTTAGTCCCTAGAAACATTCTAAATTCGCTAGACAGTCCTTAATTATTATCCTTAGTGCGTCACTACACTAAGCAGGGATGAAGTAAAGTCACTAACCCTTGGGCACAACATAGAGGGTAAATGCAGCAAGTATAAACATACTAAATCATGTCCTTAGATCTAGGAGAGCCTAGGCTAAGTGCTTGTGCAACCTACACATGCAAGGACTACGAAAATACTAAGTAAAGAAAACCTAATGAAGCGATTAGTGAATGATTGGGACACAATCATTCACTAATCCTTCTCCCACATGAATTCTGTTCACATATAGGTCCTAGGTTTAAAATTTCACAAAAGGCGGACCTCCCAAAAATTAAAGGATTTAAATATTATTTAAGATTAAAATAATTTTAAAATACATAAATATTATAAATATATAATAATATGAGTTTAAAAATAAGATAATTAAAATTAGTTCAATTCATAGGCATGGGAGGCCTACCAGCCACCAAGGGGGTTTTAAAAATAATTTTTATTTTAAAAATAATTAATTATATTAATTAAATAATATTTAAATAATTAAATAAGCAAGTAATACAGAAAACATTCAGAAAAGACAGAATCAGATACAGGAAATAATTTTAAATTAAAATTCACATTTTTCTGAAGAGAACGAGGTATTGTGCGTCAAAATCCGATTTAAAATGAGGAAGTTATGAATTTTTGAAGTTAAATAGGTTTAAAAGTAATTTTTAAATATTTTAAAATAATTAAAATTTTAAATAAATCAGGTATAATAATATCTGGAATTTTTAAAATAATTTTAAATAATAATAATTAAAATATTATAATAATATGAAATAATAAATATTAATATTATAGTGATATTAATATTAACATAATAATACTATTATTAAAAAAAATAATAATAATATTATTAATTAATAGTATTAATATAATAATATTAATAATAATAATAATTAATACTATAATAATAATAATAATCACAATAATAATATTATTAAAATAATAATATTATTAATTATAATATTAATATTATAACAATACTAATAATAATAATAATTAATATTATAATAATAAAAATATTAGTCATAATAGTAATATTATTAAAATAAGAATATTATTAATTATAATATTAATATTATAATAATACTAATATTGATAATATTTAATGTAATAATAATAAAAATATTATTCATAATAATATCATTATTAAAAATAATAATATTATTGATTATAATATTAATATCATAATAATATTAATAATGATAATAATTAATATTATGATAATAAAAATATTAGTTATAATAATAATATTATTAAAATAATAATATTATTAATTATAATATTAATATTATAATAATATTAATAATGATAATAATTAATATTATAATAATAGAAATATTAGTTATAATAATATTATTGTTAAAATAATAATATTATTAATTATAATATTAATATTATAATAATATCAATAATGATAATAATTAACATAATAATAATAAAAATAAAAATAATAATAATAAAAATAATAATAATAATCATATAATTATTTAAATGATTAAAAAAAATTTTCTGATTTTTTTTATTTTTATATTTAAATAATAATAAAAAAAAGATTTTAAAATAAATAAATAAAAAAAAAACAGCGGCGGCGGGACACGTGTCAGCCCGGGACTGGTTCCGCGGTCCCGGGCAATTATTGCCAATGATTGGGGGGGAGAGATCGCGGCGGTGGCGGAGCGGGCCACGTGGCGGGTCCCGATTGGTTCCGCAGTTACGGCACGCGCTTTCCAATCATTGGCGATGATTGCGCAATCAGCGCAATCATCGCCAATCATTGGCAGACGGCGCGCGGTTGCTGACTTATCCGAGTCAGCACTCGCGCCGCGCCGTTAGATCTTCCGCGGTCGGAACCAACAGCCACGATCTCGCCACGTAGCGAGCGGAACCGCGAGAGCGACCGCGCGGTTCGATCCCGACTGTGGAACAGGGTGATCCGCACCGTTGATCCGAGAATCAACGGTCCAGATCGGACGCAGCTCATCAGGCTCGAACCCGAAACCCTAGAACTGATTTTTGCCTCGTTCTCGCAAACGGCTGAACCAAATCGCTTGAAATTTTAAACGTATGCTATGTACATGAACAGAATTCGTGTGGACATAGTAGTTTGATCTAAAACACACTGTGTACGAACCTATTTAGATCTAAGTGTTTTGCGCTAGATCTAGGGTTTTGAGGAGTTTTCACCGTGGGTTTAGGGAGATTTTGGCTCGGTTGCACTTATAGATTATCCTCGTACAGGTTCCTAGTTAAACACACGATCAGATGAGCCCTGGATCGAGTGGATTGGAGCCTTGGACGTCCCAAACTTTGGGTCGCCGGAATCTCGCCGCCGGCGAGTCTTGACCGTCGGGTTTGAGTGGGGAGAGGTAGAGGGAAGTGGTAGGAGCCTTCACACCAAGAATCTCGGTTCTAGGAGTCTTCGAGCAAAGGCAAGAGTCAAAGATCCTCTAAAACAACCCTAAAACTCCTATTTATACCCTTGGACCCTCTATGGACGGCCTAGATCTCATCTAGGGCTTAATTAGGAGGAGGTGGGGCTAATGAGGCCGTGGCTTGAGTGGAGACTCAATAGGGAAGGTGTTTAATGCATTTAATGGGTTTAAATTGACCCAAATAGGTCAATTTGACCCATTCAAGGCTTGGGTTGACTAGGTCAACCATTGACTTGGTCAACCTAGTCAAATGGGTCCAAGGGATGCTAAGGTGGGTCCTAGCATGGATATAAGTGGACTAGGATTTGATTCAGGCCCATATGGGCCTAATGGGTCAACCTGGGTTGACCTGGTCAACCAGGTTGACCCAGGACCAAGACTTGGGCCCAATGGGTCAAGCCTGACCCACTGAGTCCAGTGGAGGAGAGAATAGGGCTTGGAGAGCCCTGGATTGGGTTTGGATTTGATTTAGACCCATATGGGCCTAATGGGTCAACCTGGGTTGACCTGGTCAACCAGGTTGACCCAGGGCCTGGGTCTGGGCTCAGCAGACTTGGCTTGGCTCCCTGAACCCATTGGGATGGGCTTTGGGGTCTAGTCTGGTCAAACTTGACCAGGTCAACTTCTTGACCTTGGTCTAGGGGAAATCAGGGTCAACAAACGGACCCCCGACAGGAGTGACGAACAGACTAGTGAACCGCTCGTGTTGGCGTTGACCAAATGCAACAGAAGGAGTAGATTAGATACCCAAAAACAGGTAGCACCAAAAGAGGTGGAAGAAAGCAAAGGGGAATCTCCCCCTAGCCTTGCCCTATAGCGAGGGTAGGGTCAAGGAGAAGAAAGAACGAAGTAGTAACAGGTCACAAAAAGGTGACAGAGTAAAAGGGAAATCCCCTCCTCACCTTGCCCTGTAGCAAGGGCAGAGCTGAGGGGAGACCAAAAAGGTAAGGTAGTAAAGCAAACAAACTATCCGTCTGATTGTATCGAAACAACAAGATAGAAGGTGAAAGAGTGGTGAGGTATGCCTTCCAGGGACACTGTCAGGCTCACTCGACCAAGTAAAGTCTGATGTCTGCTTGATCAGAGCAAAACAACCAGGGAAGAAGTAGTGGTGAGGAATGCCTCCCAGGGACTCTGTCGGGCTCTCTCTCAACCGGTAAGTAAAACCAACTATCTGACTGTTTATTTCAAACAGCAGAATAGAAGGTGAAGGGATCCCGTCTCCTCCTGCTCCTTTCGGAACAGCGGATAAGGGTGACTCAATACTTCTACCTGACCTCAACAAAAGTAAATAAACCACGAAATTGAAGTCTGTGTAGTCTTTTACAGAACATCCAGAGTAAAGGGGTGGTGAGGAATGCCTCCCAGGGACTCTGTCCGGCTCTCTCAACCGGTAAGTAAAACCAATTACCTGACTGTTCATTTCAAACAGCAGAATAGAAGGTGAAGGGATCCCGTCTCCTCCTGCTCCTTTCGGAACAGCGGATAGGGGTGACTCAATACTTCTGCCTGACCTCAACAAAAGTAAATAAGCCACGAAATTGGAGTCTGCGTAGTCTTTTACAGAACATCCAGAGTAAATGGGTGGTGAGGAATGCCTCCCAGGGACTCTGTCGGGCTCTCTCAACCGGTAAGTAAAACTAACTACCTGACTGATCATTTCAAACAGTAGAATAGAAGGTGAAAGGATCACGTCTCCTCCTTCTCCTTTCGGAACAGCGGATAGGGGTGACTCAATACTTATGCCTGACCTCAACAAAAGTAAATAAGCCACGAAATTGGAGTCTGCGTAGTCTTTTACAGAACATCCGGAGTAAAAGTGGTGGTGGGGAATGCCTCCCAGGGACTCTGTCGGGCTCCCACTCAACCGGGTAAAGTCTGATGTCTGCTTGATCAGAGCAAGACGATCAGGGTAAAGGTCTGATGTCTACCAGAGCGGCAGGACAGTCAGAGTAAAGGTGTGGTGAGCTATGCCTCACAGGGGCTCTGCGGGGTGCTCCCAACCAAGTAAAGTCTGATGCCTACCCGGCACATATGCCTGCAGTAGAGCGATCAGGGAAAGTCATCTCAACCATACCCTAACACGCATATGTGTAGGGATGGGAAGAGGAGTAGAAAATGGAAAATTTCAAAGAGAGAAGGGTCGTCTAAGGAGTTTCAAACTAGTATTTTGGGTACCATGTGGTAGAGGACAAGTCGTCGTGGCCACGAGTATCCAAATGTCAGTGAAACTGCCTAGGTGAAACCAAGATCATACAAACATGGAAGCACCAGGATGATGCCTCGAGAGACCATGGGGAAAGGTACGCCCTTAACAAAGTGTGAGAGGGGTAATCTCATTCCCACTGAGTAGCTAAAGTAGCAAGGAGGACACACTTGCTACAGAGAAAGGACTATATTATGGAGAAATAATCATAGGAGACTACAGTGGTACATCCACATAAGCTAGTGGGACTCTGTAGGGGTGGAAAGCAACATAAACACATCCAAGGGACCGCTCCACAGCCAAGAGTTGGGTCACGGTGGGAAAGTATGTCACTCTAAGATAAGTGAAATGATTTTCTGCTAGAAAATCAAAGTTCACTAAGAAGCGATGCTAACATCTGAGACTTGATGTACTGCATCACAACTAGGAAAGCACACAAGTGTAGCAAGGGGACACACTCGCCACTAAGGGAAGTAACATTACATAGGAATGATATTTATGAAAGGCTCACAGTGGTGGCACCCACCCAAACTGGTGGGACCCTGTGGGAAGTGGAATAATATCAGTGCATCCGTAGAGCTACCCTAGCAGCTGAGAGTAGAGTACGAACGAGAGAGAGAGAGTAAAGTAGAAAATGAGCTGATTTTCTGCTAGAAAATCAGAGCTCTCGAGTCAGTGATGCTAACGCCGGTAACCAGGGGTACCGCAACACTACTGGGGAAACAACTCAATATGGCGAGGAGGCGCACTCGGCATTGAGGGAAATGATTCATGAGTAAAATCAATAAGTATCAATCATCACAGCGGTAACGCTCACCCTATCTGGTGGGATCCTGTGAGAGGCGGGAGCAACACTATCAGACCCATAGGACTGCCCTCTAGTAGCTGAGAGCAGGGCAAGGGTGAAAAAGTAGGTCACTAAAAGAAACTAGAGAGCTGATTTCCTGCTAGGAAATTAGAGCTCGCGAAGGTGAGATGTTAACATCTTGAGCAAGATGTATCACACCACTAACAAGGACTATCATGATTGTAAAAGACCACAATAATCACAAGTGTAAACTCATCCTTGAAGCGATCACTCAGACGCTTTGTAGGAGAAAAAAACTTTGGGGGGGATTTGAGCTCTTAGAGAGTATTACCGGGTTCCACCTGTGACAAGGGCAACTGGTTTTGCTCTGCTGAGAGCTTCCCTCTTTTATTTTATAGATGCATTTTTTTATATGTTCTCAACCATAGACTAAGTATATCTCGTACTGTCGAAGATAACACCCGGCAGAGGGAACGTTTACCATATCCGTGCGTTACTCCTAGTATGAGATATTCTCTAATGATTGGAACACAAAGAGGGAGGTAAGATTGGCTTTGATAGCCCAGGTCATATTCGCCACATGAATAAAACTGGGGGCACAATCATAACATTATTGATATGTGAATGAAATTTAGATTAGGATAGTGGGTCAACATTACCATCCCTAGCTAGCATAGGTTGGCATGGACCCAGTACAAAAGAAGTCTGAATTAGTTTTGATATTCCAGACCACACTTGGGAGCACCAAGTGAAACTGGGGGAACAGAGAGGGGGGAAACTCCCAAATTACCAGAACTCAGAAGATGAAGGTACAATAAATGCGAGACTCTTATCAGTCATTAAGAAAGATCTATAATCAGATGGTGGGGTCAAAATATTTTCGTGCACGAATTTTTAAAAGAATATAGCAAGCGTTTGAACAAACCCAATAGTGGAACCACTAAGAGATGTTTAAGCCCTTACCAATTAATCTGAGAGAAGTCTGATTCACACATTTCCTAAAGAGTGAAAATTTCATTAGAGAGTGAAAGGATTATTTTTAGAAATGAAAAATTAACCTCTGAATCATCTTGAACCTTAGAAAAGGTTCAGAAAGTTCAGCAATATGGGTTGACTCCATCTAGACCCGAGAAGGTTAGGGATTTAAATTTTACTAACCCAACTTAAGCTCCCTATAAGCTAAGCTGGGCTTTCTCCCTTATATATTTTGAATAAATTTCTAACTCAAAAGGGTGTAAATTAGAGAGAGAAACTGAATCTCCTCAATCTTCTTGCATGAGGATATTTTTATATCTAATAGAACATCCTTGCACGATGACGAATCTAAAGTCATGATTTTCAAATTCAAGTGTCACAAATGTCAAAGGGTATGGATTTTCTGAGACTTAGAGATTTACAAGAAAGGGAAGTCATTTACTTATCCACTTTAGGCTCATTTCGAGCTCCTCAACTTGATTTGACGCACTGCGCATCTTTTAATTATTTGATGCACTTTGTGCATCTTTAACTTTGTGGCGCATTTTGCGCAACTTTTCACTTTTGATACACTTTGTGTATCTTTGATTTTTGGCGCACTGCGCATCTTTTCACTTTTGATACACTTTGTGTATCTTTCATTTTGTAACTGGCTCCCTTTCCAAATCTCTAAAGGAAAACTTTCTCAGTTGTAAGATTATCTTCCAAACATAAGAGAAGAAAAACTCACTCTCTCGTGTGAGGAAGAAGAATCCACAAAGCAAATCCAATCCTATGATAAGAATGAACAACTTGAATAAGAAAATTATGAGATAGATTCATCAGCCTGCGAAAGACGCCTATGAGATAGAAAACTGCAAGATGATTGGGAAAATATGCGTCTCTAAATCTAATTTCAATTTGATATAGATTTTAGTTCAAAATAGGAAATCATCCCAAGAAAGGGATGGGAGAGAAGGCATACATTTTTTCTTTTGAATCATTATAATTGTCCTTCAAGCGTTTAGAGGAGTCAACCACCAATTACTTAATTTTCTAAAGAAGACAGGGGTAAATCTTTCATTAGGAAAAATAAATTCTATACTTTCTAAGGAAAAATTCTCTAAAAAGTCCACTTCGTGTTTTAAGCTCTCAGACTTTTCTCAGAGTAATTTTTCTTTCAAAAACTTTGCACATTAAATTTAAAGACCCCACTATTGAAAATAGAACTTGAATTTGTATTTGGACTGATATGGGTCAAAATCTGGCCTAGCAGAGTTCAGACAAGGGAGATGATAGAGACTAGAGTTTATGTCAGTGTACGAATCATATCATCTCACCTCATCACCCCTAAGGATAGCCTCATACTTCTCGTAACAAACATCGTGTGGTAGAGGACAAATCGTCGTGGCCACACAAACTGTCGAAAAGTGAAGAAGCCCCTCCAAAGGGGGTACATATACAGGGGAGTATTTACAGGCGGTAGGGAGACCCCCTCCCTTTTGAAGAGCGAACTCAGGCATAGTACTTTTTTAAGTATTGCCCGTTGATGACAGGCATAGGGTGAACGCCATTGGCATCAACGAGTAGGTAGGCACCACCTTCATAGACTTGCTCTACAGCA